>OY744535.1:26149234-26319234 GCA_963556195.1 Sepiola atlantica
TCAACTCCCGGGTGCTTCTGTAACCTGCCCGAACATTGACGACGCGAAGTCACGGAAACATGGTGCGTCATCTATAAGAGTACTCAAAAAATTGTTTGTAAATAAATTAAAAAAATTTTTAAATAGTAAAACTTTTCTCTTTAATAAAAATTTAGTCTGTGATCTAAAAGTTATAAAAGTGTGTATTGTTCTGTTTACAATTCAACTCAACCGAAGTTAAAAAATTTGGTGTTACTGAAAAAAAAGTGTCATTTTGGTAGGTGCTTATTTTGGGGTGCTTCAAATCCATATGGTCCAAAATTTTATTTTGTTCTGGGAGATGAATTCTGTGTGTTTATTTGGGGGGTAACTTTTTTTTTAGCAATTACGCATGGTTTTACGACCTTGTTGTCAGTCAGATTTAGTGGTAAAATAATTTAGTGAACATTCTTAAAAAGTTACAATGGCCCAGATATGATGATCATTTTACATTAAATTTATCACACTCTAAATTCTAAATTAATTGTTTTTCAAGGTGTTAACACGTAATCACCTAAAAAAAGTAGAATCTCTTTGGTGATTTAGCTGAGGGTGTTAACTAAAAATTTACTATTATCATTAATTATTATTATTATCTGTATCTTGTTTTTCTTTTTACAGTGAAACAAATTAATCTAATACATCGGTTATAATTAGAATAAAAACATCAACATTATTTGATAAAGGGAGGGTACAGAATAGTCAACAAAGCCCCTCCCCCAGCCCTACTCATGTTAAGGTTTGGTAGTTTTGTTTTACGGCATATCAACTCTTTTTGGGTTATTTAATGCCGAATCTGGTCATTATAGTAAAAGTTTTTATGCTTCAAGTTCTTTATATCTTCAAATGTTTAATCATCGTTTTTGGTTTGGTAGTTTTGTTTTACGGCACATCAACCCTCCTCGGGCCACTTAATGCCGAATCCGGTCATTATAGTAAAAGATTTATGCTTCAAGTTCTAAAAATAAAATAAAAAAGGGGAGGGAGAAAGGGAGAGGGGCTGTTGTTTTTGTTTTTGGTTTTGTAGAACATAATTAAGTTTTACAAAAAAAAAAAAAAAAAAAAAAAAAAACGTCAATGTAGGTGAATTTCGTCTCAGGGAGCCACAGGGCAGCCTGATCTGGTATCACCAGCCTACTCATGTTAAGAATGGTTTTCTAAAAAGTAATATTATTTAGAAACTCATTCATAAAATGGGGAGGGGGCTTTGTTAACTATTCTGTTCTTACACCGTCTTATTTTGCATACCAATCGTTGACTATTTTCAATTGTTTATGTAAAGATTTCACATAGCATTTTGTCAACTAACGACGAACTAATGCAAATCGGCTTTGTTTTTAAAAAGAAATAAATCTTTAGTTGGCTCACTATTTTCAATCAATTACAAGGAAAACATACGAGAAAAAATATATTTAGAAAGATCTACTTGTGTAACATACTCCCACCCCCTCCATAAGTGTATTTTTTACGTTTGCAAAAATATATGCGGACATTAAACAGAGTTTTACAGTAATTAAAAAAAAAAAAAAAATTTTTTAAAAAATTTTTTTTTTTAAATCTATAATCAAGTATTTAGAATTAAAAAAAAAAAATCGGAATCAGGAAAAATCTTGGAATCGTCCCATCACTAATATATATATATATATATATATATATATATATATGTGTGTGTGTATCGAGGCAGCATTTTTTCCTTAAGACACGTATTATTAAAAATAACCGACAACTCTTGTCTGGATATTTTTGTATTGATCCCTTCAATTTTCCGGATTAAAGTCTTAATCTCGGATGAGAATTGGGTGATGAAACTGCCGTAATTTAAATTTTGGTCCAGAGTACTTTCTGACCCATCTGGGTCCATTTTCAGTGGAATAATGTCAATCAGGTAAAGACCTGGAGTGAGATTTATAATTAATTATGGCGGGAAAATTTAAATATGAAATTATATTTATTGGGTATTATAAGCATTTAAGTATATTAGTACTAGTGTTAAAATTAATCTTGTTAATAGCCGTTTTTTTTTTTGTTTTAATGTGTAAAGCTTCTAGTATGTGGAGTTTTTTTGTATTAGTATAGTGTTCTAGGATTTTAGTATTGTCTACGAGAAGTTTTCGGATTTGCGAGCGGGGACAGGAATGTTCATTAATGAGGTGTCTGGCTATAGCACTATTATCGGATAGATGCATGGTCAACCTCCTGGACAAAGTAAAGAAAACTGCCGGGCGAATCCATCCCCCGCTTTCAATCTATTTCCATGATGCAATTTTCGGGCATTTATAACAATAGCTAACAGAACGAGAAAGGGGCGAAAAAAACAAATAGGCAACAAATAAATGTTACCAAAGGCAAGATAAGTTACTCTTCTAACCTGGATGAGTTGATTTGTGTTTTAACATATTTTAAAGCATTTTTTAGTTCGATTTAAAACTAGTATCGAGATGTCACGTGATCAAATGGAGTGATTTTCAATTTTAACATGGCGCTGAGACCCTAGTTTTAAATCGAACTAAAAAAAACGCTTTAAAATAAGTTAAAACAGAAATAAACTTATCCAGGTAAGTAGAAGGGTAACTTATCTTGCCTTTGGTAACATTTATTTGTTGCCTATTTGTTTCCCCCCTCCTTTTTTTTTGTTCTGTTAACTGTCGTTATTAATGCCCTAATTTTCTTTCTTTTGGCTTTTTATTTATAGGTTGTTCAAGACTTTCTGATTTGAGACATTTTTTGTTTTTGTTTTTTTTTTTTAAAGTCACCAATTCATACATTATTTTGTATTAATACTATTTCTTTTGGCTTTTTATTTATAGGTTGTTTTTTGTTTTTTTAGTATTTCAAGTTTGAGGCAGTTTTTTTTTTTTTTTTTTTTTTTAATTCATTCATTATTTTGTATGAATATTAGTGCGAACACTGGCAAAGTATAATTTTTGATGGAGGGTGTACACTTGTGTAAGAATAATAGTTCCATATAATAATGATAGTATTATTAATACAATAATAATAAAAAAGAAGTAAAGAAACTTATTATTTTTAGTTATGCAAGAAGAATGTCTTAACACATATGACGTCACAGTTTATGAATTTTCGAATAAAAATAAAATGAAAAAAATAGTGGTAGTGACCCAAAGGGTCACCGTTATGTCCAATATATATATATATATATACATATACACACACATGCATATATATATACACACACACACATGCATATATATATATATATATACACACACACATGCATATATATATAATATATATATACACACACACATGCATATATATATAATATATATATACACACACACATGCATATATATATAATATATATATACACACACACATGCATATATATATAATATATATATACACACACACATGCATATATATATATACACACACACACATGCATATATATATTATATATATATATTACATTAGTTAAAAATGTAAAACAAACTTACTATTCAAGTGTGAACAGAGATATGTTTAAGTCCAGAAGAAAAAGATTGTCTTGCTTCGTCTGTTCACACTTGAATCATAAGTTTGTTTGGTTTACGATTTAACTCACGCTCTATTTCTAGTATCGAACATCCCTCGTCGTATTAGAAGTTTCCTTCAGTATACGAGAAATTACTTTTTCTTACACTTTTGATATCATAATTATAGTTTGTTTTTTTCACACACACACACACACACACACACACACACACACACACACACACACACACACACACACACACACACACTAAATATTTATTTAATATTTCACCTACAGACGACGTCGTTTCGGGCTCTCTTACTCTCATCAAGTAAGGAGTGGCAGTCGCATGAGCTCGAACGCCGTTCGTAGATTCAGGTTATAATCACGAGACAAACACTCAGGACCACGCAGTTGCAAGAAATCAACACAAACCGTAGTTAAAATTAAGATACACTTATCCGGACGGCGGGGTGGGAGGAAGTATCAGTGCTGTCTACAGTGTTCAACACCCGAGCGGAACTAGCTTATCGCAGATGACGACAAACTTTTCAATTTCAAACAGTGATCTACTTTTAAGACTATTACATCTTTAAAGGGGCTTTTAACTATAACTATATATATATATATATATAGATACACACACACCAACACACACACACTATCTGTTTTTCACATTTTTTTCAATCCAATGCAGAACTAAAACTCATCAATTATAAACCACTGAGGATCGTTTATAACAAAGAAAACATTCCACCTAACATGATCGCTCATCGTGACATTGATCGATTTTCAATCTAAATCTTGTTGATCCTTGAAAATTGCGAATTACTAAGCAACAAACACGCAAGTCAGACTGTAACGTACGCAAAAAAGCATTTCCGAAAGTCTTGAACCTTTTATTTTTTTGAGCTTTCGACTAATTTACTCATCTTCCCGAGAAATTGAAAATCATCGCATATCATCATCATATTCAGTGTAACATTCGTTTTACATGCTGACATGTGTTGCAAGACTTTAAGAAATTAACTCTCAAAATAACCTATCTCTGGCCAGGTCCTTCTCATCCATTCTTTCAACATGGCCATACTATCCAATCATACTTTTCTGCACACATCTCCCGATACCGTCCAGATTTCTTCCCCGAGGTCATCAGAACCAAGTCTACCTAAGACTCCCATTAGACACTCATCGTATTATTCTCATATCATTTTTCTCCATGAAATCCATGTCCTCAACCCCCACGTGCCAAGTTTCACTTCCATACATCATCACACTTCGTACACATGCCTTTTAGACTTTTCATTTGGTAGACAGTGCTAACGCTCTGCTGGTTTGTAATGCCAAAAGTTTCCTGAACTAACTCCATCCACTCTTAATACTTACTAGCACCTGCTCCACCCTGTGCTCCAATGATACCAGCAAGGTAACAAAACTTCAACATCAATAGCTTCGCCATCCAGATATACTTTCCGCACATCAGAAATCTCATTCATTTATATAGCCTTACACTTCTTACACACAATATAGTCTGATTACTTTCGGCAGCCTTGTAACTTTCGCTTCCCTTATTTTGTCCTTTAGTCCTCACTTTCCATGAGCAGTGTTTCTGACAAAGAAGAAAAAAATTGCTGTTTTCTAGGTCAGAATCTATCCATCTAATACTTATCGTTTGATAGTTTTTGACCCTGAAGTAGCATTTTTTTTAGCTCCTTACATCAAGTGGCTTCATGCCTTGTCTGAAGCGATTTCCATAAAAAAAAAAAAAAAAAAAAAAAAAAAAAAGATTAAATACAAAACGTACAACTGTAATGAAAGATTTTTTTTAACATTGAATGGAAAAGAAAATTTTTAATTTAAGATTGTATGATATTATTCTTTATTAAAATCAGAACAACCTAAGTAATGATCACAAAGTCTGAAAGTATTAAGATTCATTCGAGGGTGTGAAAACCTAAGTGATAATTAATTTTGTTGGAAGGGGATGAATTGGATTTTTTTTTTTCATACTAATGAGTCACCACTTACCAAAACCAAAAGCCTCTCGAGGATAAGGGTTAATGAGATTGTCAGTTGAGCGATGAACAATACTATGAGAGGATTGGAAACGATGAGTCGGATTGGCAGAGTTTTATTACTTGACAAGTATTTGTTGACATTGGACTTGAAGGCGACCATGTTGCAGTCAGAACGAAAGCAGCCCTGTGGTATTGTGTTCAATAGATGGGAAGTTCTTGGAAAGAAACTGTTCATGGAAGTTCTGTTTAGCTCTAGGTATTACAGAGGAAGAAAGGAAAGTTTCTTGTAATGGTGGTAAGTAGACAAGTTCTTGCTGTAAACGTTTTATTGGGGGTGGGGGGGGGAATACACTTTTAGTTTTTATGTAGATTCTCTAACCTTTATTTCTTTAGGGAACACAGACATTGACATTTATATGTTGGCATTATAGCTTGGTATAAAAGAAATATCTGATGTTTTTAAGCTGGGCAGGATGAGATGGTTTGGCCATGTCGAGCGAAGCTCCAGCTGGATCTCCAGAGTCAGAAACATGTCCATCGCATCAAGTCAGCAGGCTGGAAGACCAAAGCTCTCTTAGGATGAGCTGTGTAAATGCGACCGTAGAGATTGCAAACTTTGATCCTCGCGACCGCCAAGCCTAGAGAGGAAGATTTTGATCGAGACTGACAGACAGGCCCCACTTTCTTATAGAGGACTAATCAAAGGCATGTTAAAAATAAATCTGATTATGACGATAAGCTTTATTTTTTATTTTTTAATGCAACTTTGATTCCTATATAATTTTATTGCTAGCTACCATATTGCAGAATGGTTCTTGGATATAGTGTTTAGATGGTATTATTATTTTTATTTTTTTTATTATTGTTATAATTAATGTTATTTGATATGCAAATTACTATATCATATGGTAGTCTTAAGGGTAATATATTATTATTTTATCATTATTATTATTTTTTTATGTATATATTAGTGATATTTTAAGCTGAATTATTTCGACACTTGATTATTGGGGAAATCGTTGTATAATCAGTACCATTGGAGAGCCATGAATATTACAACTGTCCTGTTTTTAAATCTCCGAAACAGTTACATGGTAAACAGCTGATGATCTCTGTGTTAATATTAGACGCTTAAGGTCTCCTGTTTTTGTTTCACTCTTAGATAATTAACCCCCCCTTTTTTAAAATTAAAAAAAATTTTTTTTTTTTTTTAAAATTTTACTTATATTTTTTCATTAATTAATTTTCCAACGAATGTTAAGTCTGCAATATCTTGGATTTAGTTAGTTTGTTTGGGAATTTAAACTGCATTTTACATTTTTTTTTTTTTTTATGACTCAAAGCTTCTTATATATATATATATATATATATATGAGATATACAATTCATTTGAATTGTAACATTCATATATACAGCACAATTATGTTGCCACATTGTATCCCAACAAGCAGAAATTTAAATGTAATGTGAACAAACATCTCGCTGCACAACTTCCCACTTCCACAGAAGCTCTTTACGTTTCAGTGAAAATGTGCCTTGTTTGAGGTGAATATAAGAAAAAAAATGTGAAATATGGGTTTTGGCATTATTCCCATGCAACTTATTTTTATTTAAAGCATATGCTTCAGTAAAAAAATTTTTTAAATGTGAAATATGGGTTTCGGCATTATTCCAATGCAACTTATTTTTATTTAAAGCATATGCTTCAGTAAAAAAAATTTTTAAATGTGAAATATGGGTTTCGGCATTATTCCCAAGCAACTTATTTTTATTTAAAGCATAAAAAAAAAAAACTAATATCAAATTTCATAATAGATGTGAAATGAAAGCTCGACCGGAAAAATATATTCGCCAATGAGTCAAGAATGAGATTAGTTAAGGAAGAACGATAACTTCATAACCCTGTCCGTTAACTAGAAAATTATGAACTCTAGTTATCATTCTTCCATAGCTAACCTCTTGATTTCTTTATAAAGATGTCAACTATATTTTTTTCAGCCAGGATTTTATCTCGGTGTTTCACGTGTACCATAAAACTTACCATAACTTTGTAATTTTAATGTTTTTTATTATTATTATTATTATTTGGGTGACTTAACTAGGAATCAACCAATAATAACACGAACAAGGAAACCATTTCCCTCAAAACTGTAACAAGTCAAAAGTTAACGAAACGACTTTTACTTCCAATTTTAATCGGTTGTGAAAAGTAATCAAACCAAACAGCGAGAAAACAAAAACACATTTTTCTTAATCAAATTGGAAAAATAATTCAGTCAGTCCAGACAGATTGATAAACTTATAGGAGCTTTTTTTCGCATTGGTTTTAAGACCAACCCCTGTAATATTTTCTAACAAAAGCGTCGTCAAACGAAAGGAAAACAAAGCCCTTTTATAAATGACAAATAATATATTAACTTGAGTGGTGTAGGTTGCCAAAAGTTTACAGTCTCGTCACATTGAAAAGAAGTAATAAAGTAATAAAGTTCGGTGCTTATGCATTATAGCAACGAACCAAATTTCCTTCCTTATTTCTTGAAGAATGAATCGAAAAGGGAGATAATTCATTAAAAAAAAAAATTTTTTTACAGAGACTCATAACAAAACGATTATATTTGTATTTTTTTCTTACAGGAAACCGTAACACAGATGGATGGGGCAGCAAGACAATTTGTAAGAACATATATTAAAAGACAGTATTAATTTGTAATAAAATACATTAAGAAACGGTATTAAAATGAAAATAAATTAGATTTATTTAAGTAACTTTGACATCATATAAAATATAAATTATTTGAAAAAAGTTTTACACTGGGTACAATTCAATTATCTGGAAGAGAATACTTCCCATATAAAGTACATATTTATAAAAAAGTTTTACACTGGGTACAATTCAATTATCTGGGAGAGAATACTTCCCATATAAAGTACATATTTATAAAAAAAAGTTTTACACTGGGTACAATTGCAAAAAAAATCTAACTTTGTCTTATCTCTAATTAGATAAAGAATGTCTTGAAGATTTAACATAAAATTTTTAAAATAAAGAAAAAAATTAAGACAGTTTGAATTATCTCCCCTTCCGGCAAAAAAAATTCAAATTCACTCTTCAAGAAATAAGGAAAACAATTTCGTTCGTTGCCATAATGCATAAGCACCGAAAGTTCGGCTGCCAAAAGTATTTTCTTAGAGCGGTATATCTTTAAGGGTAGATAACTTCGCTCAGCTGTCCAGGGAAGAGCGAAAATGGCGTCTTCCTTCATTGGTGTCAGGGGGCTCTCTGACTGCTGCGTAAAATCCCAGAGGGTTTGAAAGTAGGCCTTCAAATTTCCGATTGAAATTAATACGCTCAGGAGTGTCATCGTGTGACCCAATCACCTCACAGGGGCTGCTCTCCGCCAGGGGAAAGAAATGTTTATGACTTGCTACAAGTTGCCAATTTTTGTTGTTGTTGACAATTGTTAACTGACAAATAAACAATTTAGTTTAATGGTGTGCTGTTTCCGTCATGACAAAAATTAAAACACTCATTTTAATACGATAGAAAATTCATTTTGCTTTGTCTACCCTTTCTCAAACAATTAAAGAATAAAATGTTACCCTCTGCCCCCCCCACGCAGTCAACAGAAGAAAAAAAATCAAAATTAGATTTTATTTTTTGGCGTACGATTACGTCAACACACTGAAAATAGATGGAGTTTTTTTGTGTGATTCTGCCGTTTCAGAATGACATGTTAGGCCTCTCTTTAAAAAGAAAAGGCACTTCTGCATTTTGTATGAACACGCAGCCGATTAAGAAATCGAAATTGAAGAGTTCCGTTTAGTTTTCTCCAAGTCCCATTTATTCAGAATTCACCGGAAGTCGAATTTACCGGGAGTGGAAGTAGAATTTAGTAGAATGGAGTTAAATGATTTGAATCTTCGCGACATTGGTAATTTAATGAACCAGACGCAGAAAACAATTGATTTTTTACATGCACATCGCCTGATTTCTTGCAGTCGGACATGCCGGTCATGTCAAAGACTGCTTCGTGGAGATAGACGAAAGTCTATTTTCACGAAGAAAGAACAATACGGGCCGTATCCGACGACAACTGTGGGTATTTGGTGGCTATGAAGCGGCCACTAAGTCTGGCTTCTTAGTAACAGTCCCTTACAGAAATGCCGAAACACTAATACCCATAATAAAGCAGTATGTGCGTCCCGGAACAACAGTAATCTCAGACTGTTGGCGTGCATACGACCAACTCGCTTCAGAAGGATTTCACCATTTGCGTGTAAATCACCGATATAATTTTGTGGATCCATCCACAGGTGCCACAACAAATCATGTGGAAAACATGTGGCAAAAGGCCAAAATGCGTAACAAAATAGAATGTGGCACCCACACGCAAATGGTGGAGTCTTACCTAATGGAATTTATGTGGCGGCAGAAGTTTTCTGCTAACCCCATGGAAGCCATTATAAGTCAAATTGCAGAACTTTATCCTGTTTAATAAAAGAAAAAGGACAAAAAAAATACAGCCCCCCCCCCAATGAAAACTTTTCATTTAGATAAAAAAAATCTCAAACAAAACTTTTCTACTACAATATATTTAAAAAAAAAACAAAATCAATGTTGACCAAAAAATTCATTCCCCCCCACCCCAATCAAAACTTTACATTTTTATTTATAAAATTTTTAATTCATATAATAAAAAAAAGAAATTGTTAATTGTTTCTTGTTACCCAAAAACAAATCAGTCTTGCATTTTTTTTTTAAGTTGTAAATAAGTAACTTCCGGTTGAATTACTTCCCTTTATTTTCAGTAGAAGGACAGAAAATCTGCGTGTTCATAAAAAATGCAGAAGTGCCAAAGAAAAATAGCTAAAGAAATGTATAAACTTTGTTATGTACTTACGTGATACCTGAAAAGACTGTACGCCAAAATTACGCAAATCCAGCCAGTATTTATTAAATTAAAAACGATTTTATCTATATGTCGCCATTTTTCTTATATTTTGACTTGTTCCGAAAGTTATCTCCCTTGCATGCTTCGTAAGCTGAAATGTCTACCGATATGTAAGGTCGTTTTTTTTTTCTTCCTTTTCTTATAATTTAATAAATACTGAATGAATGTGCGTAATTTTTTTTGTACAATCTTATTTTAAGCGAACACGGGTGCTTATGCATATCAACCCTGACATTGAAATATTTAAAGAATGTATAAACTTTATTATGTACTTACGTGTTAGCTGAAAATAAGATTGTGCGGAAAAAATTACGCAAATTCATCCAGTAGTTATTAAATTATAAGAAAAAGAAAAAAATGAGTTTACGTACAATTTTGACATTTTTGTAAACAATGGAGACCACAAACCCCGAAATCGTGAAAATATGAGTTATCGTCCTTGATCACTGGAAAATCTAAGATACAAAATGGTGGAAATATCTACCGAGTGATAAAATCGTTTTTTATTTATAATTAAATAAATACCGGATAAATTTGCATAATTTTTGGTGTACAGTCTTTTTTTCATCTACCACGTAAGTACATAAGTTTATACATTTCTTTAGCTATTTTATTTTTAAGAGCGGTCTAACAAGTCAGGGTTTATAAGCATAAGCACCAATATATATTTTTCGAAATAAAAATTTCAAAAGTTTCAGTTACTCAGTTCTAAATGAAAAAATGAAACTCTTCGAGTTAAAAAAAAAAAGGGGGGGGGAATATTATTATTTAAAGTTGACCAGTTTATTTGTTTGTTTGTCTTTTTACTTGTTCCATAAAAAAATACAAACTAAAATTATGAAAACAATAAACGTATTAAAATAAATAAGTTGCGCAATATTGAGTTTTTCATAAATTGAAAAATTATTAGAAAAAAAGCTCGAATGTTTACGGGATGTTTATTCCGAATAAATATTCGACTATGGATGTCCGTAATAACAATACAACGAATTGTGTATAACATTTTTTCTGAAATCAGAATTAAATGGAATCAATATTTTTTGTCATAACATACACAAAAACACGCTAAAGATAAATAAGTAAATAAAAAGGGGGAAATTAAGATTAAATTAAAACGATTTGTTTTTTTTTGTTTTTCTTGTTCACACTAAGGAGCATCCATAACAAAAAAAAAATGGTTCCGTTTTGGAAGAAAGGCGAATTAATGTGTCATTAACCTCGAAAATAAAAGCCGATTTTATTTTTTTTTTTTTTAAATCAAAGTACAAATGATGAATAATGATTCAAGAAAGAGAATTCCAGTTTAAAATAATATCATTTTGGGGTAATTACGTAGTTTCCCGACTCGTGTCAATTTTATTTAAATGTAACCGACAAAAAGATCTGATGACTTTACACATTCTTTTTATCTTTTTGGAACTTGTAAGGAATGGGTATCCACAGCCACTGAATTTCAGTTCTGAGTCAGTTCCGAGTATTCGCGGAGAATCCCGAGAGAGTCACGGAAATGTCCGAAGCAGTTTACGATTTAAAAGCCGAGGGAAATATAAAAAGGCAGACGACACTAAGAATGCGAAGGGTTAGGTTAGAATTTAAAAACTGTTTCGGCCTTCAAAAAAGTTGAAGAAAAAAAAAATAAATAAATAGGATAAAATGAAAAGGTGGCTTTCAAATCATAAACTGCTTCACCCATTTCCAGGACTGATTTAGGATTCTCCGTCAATACTCGGAACTTTTACAAGTACCTTTTTTTTTATTATTATTATTTACCATCTGTTTGCCGAGTGAAGGTCTTAGAGAAACAAAACAGTCATATTCACAACATTTTTTTTTTTTTAATTCGTTTTAGTTTTTTTTTTTTTTGCTTTATTTTTATTTCAATAAATATTCGAGTAATAGTAAATATATTTACTATATATAAAAAAATAAGTCAATGTGTATTTATCAAAGTTACGTATAGGCGAGAAACACAGACAAGAGGTAGTAAATCGTATTATTGTACGATTACATCATATGCTAGTTCACCGAAAAAAATAAAAAATAAAAATCAGATTCTAGAAGGGAGGGAGGAGATTACATGTAATAAACTTTTGTTTTTATTTAAATCTTGGCCATTTCCTTAATTTCTTAGGAATCAATTGTGTGTGTGGGAGGATTGTTTTTTGCATTGCCACTTGGACTTAGCGTTAGTGGTAGAGTTTAGGGCGGGCATGTCAATGTTTTTGTATTTTTTACCGCCAAGTTTTTTTCAGGCTGTTTTCATATAATTTCTTATTCATATATTTCTTAAAATCCTCCTTAAAATTACCCTTTGTCATTTATTTTTTTTATTAAATGCTAATTTTTTTCAGTATAAAGGAAATGCCGCCCCCCTCTAATTTTTTTTTTGGTAAACATACACAAAATTTATCTTCCTTTAAAATTGTTTATATGTACCTAAAACGCGATCAGGTTACGAGGTAGGTTATCGTTTTACATTAAATTTATATGTGAAACTTACCCCTTCTCTACATTCTAAAATAATTGCGGTAAAATTGTCGTTTCCCAGCCAAAGTGGCGGACAATAAATCGTCTGCAGTTTTCCGACCTAACAAATGAGTAAGTAAACCCGAATAAATTGTTTTGGACAAATTTCAAATATACTTTAAATTATTTTAAAAAGGAAATACAGTTGGGAAATTAGTCCAAAACAATTTATTTGGGTTTATTTACTCATTTCTGAGGTCGGAAGAAAAAAAATCAGAAAACTGCAAAAAATCAGAAAACTGTCCGCCATTTTAGTTGGGAAACGATAATGTTACCATAATTGTGTTAGTTTGTTTTTTATTTTTATCGTCAAATTTTGGGGGCTGTTTACATGTAATCGACTACAAAAAGTAGAATCTCATTTTTATTTTGGGGCGAATTAGCATACGGTGTTTTATTTACTCCTCCCCAGGAGTTAGACACAAGGCCAGTTTTATCTTACTCCCACAAGCAAGATATGACCCAAGATCGGGTCGGGAAAGTGGGGTTTGAAAAGCCAGCGCCCGAGAAAGTGAGCACTCTGGCCATTAAAAAAATTGCCTGGGCAGCCCCGTCGGCATTCCCCGGTAGGGGCGCCTCAGACAGTAAGCAATAAACTTACTCCTCCCCAAAGAGAGGAGGCAAAGCCTGGGAGGGTAGACCTCCTAGAACTGCACAGGACAGACCCATTGACCGGCGTAAGTCAATCCCCGAAGGACAAGACAATACCAGTATGGAATATTAGCATACGGTGTAAGGGTACAAATTTACCATTAAAATCGTATTTACAGATTTTTGTTTTTTTTAGTAAATAATCATTAATTGGTTGTCTTACCTGGGGTTCGATCCCGGCATCGATGTGTTCGCACAATAAAGCGAAGGCCACCTGTAACCGCGCGTGGTAGCTCTGCTTGCCAGTCTGAAAATACTCT
Organism: Sepiola atlantica; assembly: GCA_963556195.1. Taxonomy (NCBI): domain Eukaryota; kingdom Metazoa; phylum Mollusca; class Cephalopoda; order Sepiida; family Sepiolidae; genus Sepiola; species Sepiola atlantica. The sequence goes on from OY744535.1 coordinate 26,163,135, forward strand.
ATGTTGCTAACTGCATACATCCTTAACTCCCTGAAGAGGGAGGTTAAAATTTGTCGCATACTGCTGTCCCCAGGATCCGATAATGGTGTGGAAGAAGAAGAAGATGGTTGAATGTTTTCGTTATCTTCTTCTGTGCTAGGAAGCAAAGGGCGAGAAAGTATCGAAGAAGTCGTATGATGATGATGATGATGATTGCCGTCGTCCCCTCTGATGAGGTCGATGGTGATGGTGGTTGCCAACCCCGATGAACCGCACGTTGTTTGGGCTTCGTTATCGCTTGACAAACCAGAAAAACAGGACGACGACTGAATATCAACTTGTTCAGGCCGTCCGTCCTCGATTTCTGACGCTGCTGCTGCCTGTGGCGACACGGCTGTGTGACTATTTGAAGTCGACGGTCGTCGTCCCCACAACTTGACATCATCTGCCATTGTGTAATTGTACAGGATTAGGAAGACGTGTGTTCATGTATGTGCCTAACGCACACTTCGCCTAATGCGTTTCTCTTATTTTCCATGTGTGTGTGAGTTAAGTGTAATGCGTGTAAAGAGAGAGTGAGTGTGAACACCTTGTGCGCATGTGCAACAAAAAAAATGTTTGTGTGTGTTTGAACTTCACCTCCTCCTTTCTCTAAATATCTACTATTACCCCTCTCTCTACCCTAACCTCTCTCTCTCTCTCTCTTCCCTCTCTCTCAATCGCCTTTCACTCTTTATTATTTACTAGCTCTACATATCCGGTGTTGCCCGGGATTCTGTTTACTTTCATTTCTTGTTTTGATTATTTTTTAATATGCTTTTTCTTATGTTTTACTTACCAAACTAGCTATATTTACCCGACGTTACACGGTTGGAGAGTTTAGCCAAAAATTAAAAAAAATGTAGTCATTTCTGATTTTTTTCTTCTGACCTCACAAATGTATAAGTAAACCCAAATAAAGGTACTTATATCGATCTTGACCCAGTTTTCGCGAGTTTCTTGCCGGAAGCGTTCGGCTATCTTACGCAAACGCCCGAGAGATGACGTGCCGATTTGTACCAGACGACAATTTTGATACGGTGCTGCGTCCTATGATTTTAAGTTATATTTTCAAGAAATTTTCTAAACAACAAAACAAATAAAACAAACAAAACAGAGCGCAATTACTGTTATCAAATAAATATTTTTAATCCTAAACCTTAACCCTAACAACAACAACAAAAAAAAAAAACAAGCAAAACATTAATCATAGGACGCAGCACCGTAGCAAAATTGTCGTCTGGTACAAATCGGCTCGTCATCTCTCGGGCGTTTGCGTAAGATAGCCGAACGCTTCCGACAAGAAACTGGGTCAAGATCGATATAAGTACTCAAATAAATTGTTTTGGACTAATTTCCCAACTGTATTTATTTCCTTTAAAATAATTTAAGGTAAATTTGACATTAGTCCAAAACAATTTATTTGCGTTTACTACTCATTTGTGAATTCGAAAATTAGTAGACGGTTTATTGTCCGCCATTTTGACTGCGAAACAACTAAATCGCCGTTTTCCCTTATTTTTTATTTTTTATTTATTTTTTATTTTTATTTATCTTCCTCCCGCAGCAGTAAGATGTGACACAAGGTCGGGAAAGTGGGATTTGAAAAGCCAGCGCCCGAGAAGATGAGCACTGTTCGGATCGAGGGTCGTGTTCCCCCGATTATAGACGTGTTCAGTAAATCAAGCAATTGTTGCATGCAAAGACAGAGTAATAATTAATAAACAAAATGAAGTAGTTCAAATAACGTTTATTGAACGTGTGTGTACGTGGAATGATGAAGTGTGTGATGTATGCATGTGTGTCGATGGAAAAACAGTTCTTGAAAAAGGTATAAGAAATGAATCCGGCGAGAGGAAAGTCTTTGGAAGCCGTACACAAAGAAAACGAGTTGAGAACTCTTACCGTTGTTTGCCCACGTGTTGACGGAAGAAACGTGTGTTGGTAGTTGTTTTGCTGAGACAAGTTCAAGAGAAAAGCGTGAGACGAAACGCTAGTGTATTAGCGTCGTTCTGCCGAGCAGAGAAGAGTGAAACGGAACGCTAGTGTCAGCGTCTGTCTGCCGAGGCAGGTCGGTGAGGAAGAGAGAGAATTTCCGTTTTGCTCCGGGTTTTATAGTCCGAAGGGCAGATAACTCTGGTGTCGCTTTACAGTGCCACCTGTCGGTGAAAAAGCGACACCTACCGGCAAACCGGTGTAGTTATGTTTTGAAAGGAGGAGGTAACTGCTACAAGGACTCCCCCCCAGATTGAAAAATATTGAAAATATTATTCAATATGAACAGTTGTAGATGAGAAGCATTCTTTGTGGGTATGTCTGTTTTGCTGTTGAAGATTAGAAAAAGTAGTGTGCACGCTACTTATTTCTGTATCTGTATTGAATGATTGATCGCAAGTGCGTCTGCGGAATTGAGTGTTTGTAACGCATGTGGATCTGCGTGTTGTTTGCATGCAATTGGGTCTGCATCAAGTTTGAGCGCAAGTGAGTCTGCGGTCGAAAAATGGTGAGTGCAAGCGAATTTGCACTTGTTGGTGGCGTTGTTCATGTTGATTAGTCTGCGTGATGCAGAGCTGATGAACGAACGTTGAATTGTCAGTGTTGTCCGGGAATGTTTGGTGCTTGGGTCTGCGCAGTTGTTGATGAGTGAGCACAAGTGAATCTGTGCGGTATTGATGAGTGAGCACAAGTGAGTCTGTGCAGTTGTTGATGAATGAACACAAGTGAGTCTGTGCAGTTGTTGATGAATGAGCACAAGTGAGTCTGTGCAGTTGTTGATGAATGAGCACAAGTGAATCTGTGCAGTTGTTGATGAGTGAGCACAAGTGGGTCTGTGCAGTGTTGATGAGTGAGCACAAGTGAGTCTGTGCAGTTGTTGAATGAGCACAAGTGAGTCTGTGCAATTGTTGATGTTGTTCATGTTAATTAGTCCGTGTTGTGGAACTGATGAGCAAACATCTAGTTGTTGAGATTGGTGGTACACTATGGTCAAAGTCAGATGCACAAATGTCTGCAAGTGAGTTAGCAGGTCCAGGTACAAGTGGGTCTGTACTGGTGTTGGTGCGTCGTTCGAGTTGATGTGTCCCCCAGTTGATCAACGAACGTCCAGTTGTTGAGTATTTAGTGGTGCTTGTGCAGTTGTACTCATTTTGAACTGGTGTGATTTCTTCCATAGTGATGTCCGGAAATGTTTGGTGCTTGATGAATATCCGGGAAAAATGTGGTTGTTCAAGTTGTGTTGAAGATTGTTGGTAGGCCTTGAAGGGTGATGTTGTTCGTGTTTGTCTGTTTTGTAGTTTTCTTTTCTTTTATATATATATTTCCAACACGTGGGTAGAAGGGAAAAAGAGAAAAAAAAAATGGAGCCGTAATTTGTTTCACACACGGAATGACGTTTTTTGTTTTTGTTTTAGTTTGTTTGAATGTTAGTTTCCACGTAGAGAAAGAATGGCGGCTTCTCTTTTCCTCTGTTGGTGAAAAGAAAGAAAAAAAAATTCGTATTTTCTTTTTTTTGTTTGAATTTTCATTTCCACGTGGTCCGAGAGATAAAAAATGGCGTTATTTTAAAAAAATTTTTATCAACACGTTGTCCGGAAAAAGATGGCGGCATTTTTGAATTTATTTTATCAACGCGTGGTCATGGCAAAGAGTGGCGGCATTTTTTTTTTTTTTTTTTTTTGTCAACACGTGGTTACGAAAAAGATGGGCAGCGTGAGCGTTTGTTTTCTTTTGTTTTCTTTTTATCTCCACGTGTTCAAAACAAAGGGAGTGGCATCTTGTAAGGTCCTTTTGTTCGTTGAAAAAGAAAAAAAAGGATTGGCAAAAGTTTGTCTTTTTCTTTGTATATAATTTTCCGACACGAGAAAGAGAAAAAATGAAATTGTAATTTGTTTTATACTCGGAGAAGCCGAGAAATGTTTTTGTTTTTCTTGTTTGGGTATTTCCGCGTGGCCAGGAAAAATGGAGACGGTGGCTTCTTTTCTTTTGTTTGTTTGTATATTTCTACCTCGTGGGTAGAAAAAAAAAGGAAAAAGATGGGTGCGTAATTCGTTTCACCACGGAAGAAAAAACGAGAAATGTTTTTGTTTTTTTGTTCTAGTACGAAATTAATTACTCCGTCAGATACAACAAAGCTTGCACGTCGGGTCACCAATGTTCGGATCGAGGGTCGTGTTCCCCCGATTATAGACGTGTTCAGTAAATCAAGCAATTGTTGCATGCAAAGACAGAGTAATAATTAATAAACAAAATGAAGTAGTTCAAATAACGTTTATTGAACGTGTGTGTACGTGGAATGATGAAGTGTGTGATGTATGCATGTGTGTCGATGGAAAAACAGTTCTTGAAAAAGGTATAAGAAATGAATCCGACGAGAGGAAAGTCTTTGGAAGCCGTACACAAAGAAAACGAGTTGAGAACTCTTACCGTTGTTTGCCCACGTGTTGACGGAAGAAACGTGTGTTGGTAGTTGTTTTGCTGAGACAAGTTCAAGAGAAAAGCGTGAGACGAAACGCTAGTGTATTAGCGTCGTTCTGCCGAGCAGAGAAGAGTGAAACGGAACGCTAGTGTCAGCGTCTGTCTGCCGAGGCAGGTCGGTGAGGAAGAGAGAGAATTTCCGTTTTGCTCCGGGTTTTATAGTCCGAAGGGCAGATAACTCTGGTGTCGCTTTACAGTGCCACCTGTCGGTGAAAAAGCGACACCTACCGGCAAACCGGTGTAGTTATGTTTTGAAAGGAGGAGGTAACTGCTACAAGGACTCCCCCCCCAGATTGAAAAATATTGAAAATATTATTCAATATGAACAGTTGTAGATGAGAAGCATTCTTTGTGGGTATGTCGTTTTTGCTGTTGAAGATTAGAAAAAGTAGTGTGCACGCTACTTATTTCTGTATCTGTATTGAATGATTGATCGCAAGTGCGTCTGCGGAATTGAGTGTTTGTAACGCATGTGGATCTGCGTGTTGTTTGCATGCAATTGGGTCTGCATCAAGTTTGAGCGCAAGTGAGTCTGCGGTCGAAAAATGGTGAGTGCAAGCGAATTTGCACTTGTTGGTGGCGTTGTTCATGTTGATTAGTCTGCGTGATGCAGAGCTGATGAACGAACGTTGAATTGTCAGTGTTGTCCGGGAATGTTTGGTGCTTGGGTCTGCGCAGTTGTTGATGAGTGAGCACAAGTGAATCTGTGCGGTATTGATGAGTGAGCACAAGTGAGTCTGTGCAGTTGTTGATGAATGAGCACAAGTGAGTCTGTGCAGTTGTTGATGAATGAGCACAAGTGAGTCTGTGCAGTTGTTGATGAATGAGCACAAGTGAATCTGTGCAGTTGTTGATGAGTGAGCACAAGTGGGTCTGTGCAGTGTTGATGAGTGAGCACAAGTGAGTCTGTGCAGTTGTTGAATGAGCACAAGTGAGTCTGTGCAATTGTTGATGTTGTTCATGTTAATTAGTCCGTGTTGTGGAACTGATGAGCAAACATCTAGTTGTTGAGATTGGTGGTACACTATGGTCAAAGTCAGATGCACAAATGTCTGCAAGTGAGTTAGCAGGTCCAGGTACAAGTGGGTCTGTACTGGTGTTGGTGCGTCGTTCGAGTTGATGTGTCCCCCAGTTGATCAACGAACGTCCAGTTGTTGAGTATTTAGTGGTGCTTGTGCAGTTGTACTCATTTTGAACTGGTGTGATTTCTTCCATAGTGATGTCCGGAAATGTTTGGTGCTTGATGAATATCCGGGAAAAATGTGGTTGTTCAAGTTGTGTTGAAGATTGTTGGTAGGCCTTGAAGGGTGATGTTGTTCGTGTTTGTCTGTTTTGTAGTTTTCTTTTCTTTTATATATATATTTCCAACACGTGGGTAGAAGGGAAAAAGAGAAAAAAAAAATGGAGCCGTAATTTGTTTCACACACGGAATGACGTTTTTTGTTTTTGTTTTAGTTTGTTTGAATGTTAGTTTCCACGTAGAGAAAGAATGGCGGCTTCTCTTTTCCTCTGTTGGTGAAAAGAAAGAAAAAAAAATTCGTATTTTCTTTTTTTTGTTTGAATTTTCATTTCCACGTGGTCCGAGAGATAAAAAATGGCGTTATTTTAAAAAAATTTTTATCAACACGTTGTCCGGAAAAAGATGGCGGCATTTTTGAATTTATTTTATCAACGCGTGGTCATGGCAAAGAGTGGCGGCATTTTTTTTTTTTTTTTTTTTTGTCAACACGTGGTTACGAAAAAGATGGGCAGCGTGAGCGTTTGTTTTCTTTTGTTTTCTTTTTATCTCCACGTGTTCAAAACAAAGGGAGTGGCATCTTGTAAGGTCCTTTTGTTCGTTGAAAAAGAAAAAAAAGGATTGGCAAAAGTTTGTCTTTTTCTTTGTATATAATTTTCCGACACGAGAAAGAGAAAAAATGAAATTGTAATTTGTTTTATACTCGGAGAAGCCGAGAAATGTTTTTGTTTTTCTTGTTTGGGTATTTCCGCGTGGCCAGGAAAAATGGAGACGGTGGCTTCTTTTCTTTTGTTTGTTTGTATATTTCTACCTCGTGGGTAGAAAAAAAAAGGAAAAAGATGGGTGCGTAATTCGTTTCACCACGGAAGAAAAAACGAGAAATGTTTTTGTTTTTTTGTTCTAGTACGAAATTAATTACTCCGTCAGATACAACAAAGCTTGCACGTCGGGTCACCAATGTTCGGATCGAGGGTCGTGTTCCCCCGATTATAGACGTGTTCAGTAAATCAAGCAATTGTTGCATGCAAAGACAGAGTAATAATTAATAAACAAAATGAAGTAGTTCAAATAACGTTTATTGAACGTGTGTGTACGTGGAATGATGAAGTGTGTGATGTATGCATGTGTGTCGATGGAAAAACAGTTCTTGAAAAAGGTATAAGAAATGAATCCGGCGAGAGGAAAGTCTTTGGAAGCCGTACACAAAGAAAACGAGTTGAGAACTCTTACCGTTGTTTGCCCACGTGTTGACGGAAGAAACGTGTGTTGGTAGTTGTTTTGCTGAGACAAGTTCAAGAGAAAAGCGTGAGACGAAACGCTAGTGTATTAGCGTCGTTCTGCCGAGCAGAGAAGAGTGAAACGGAACGCTAGTGTCAGCGTCTGTCTGCCGAGGCAGGTCGGTGAGGAAGAGAGAGAATTTCCGTTTTGCTCCGGGTTTTATAGTCCGAAGGGCAGATAACTCTGGTGTCGCTTTACAGTGCCACCTGTCGGTGAAAAAGCGACACCTACCGGCAAACCGGTGTAGTTATGTTTTGAAAGGAGGAGGTAACTGCTACAGCACTCTGGCATACAAAAAATGCCTGGGCAGCCCTGTCGGCATTCCCCAGTAGGGGCGCCTCAGGCAGTAAGTGCTAAACTTACTCCACCCCAAAGAGGGGAGGCAAAGCCTGGGAGGGTGGACCTCTTAGAATTACACAGGACAAACCCTCAAACCGGCGGAATCAAGACCCGAAGGCCGAGACGATACCGGTCTATAGGGTGTAGTATCCATCAGAAGAGATACTACATTTTGATCTTGGCCAAAAGGCCAAGCAATAAATATTCGATTAATTATATTATTTTCAGCTACCACGTAATTACATAACAAATTTTATAAATTTATTTTGCTTTTTTTTCTTTCTAAGAGAGGCCTAACATGTCGGAAAGAAAGTAAAGAAGCACCATTTTTTAAAAAATTATTTTACTTCGATGAAAGCTGTCTTATCGACACACGAAAAGCAAGAATGGCCGACGAGTGATAACTTAACTTGGCTAAACTACAATTACGTGTAGTTTTACTATGTTTTTTTTTTGTTGAAGGGGGGGGGCTTTCAACTGGGACTTAAGACTGGTAGCAAAGAAGTATTTTTGTTACTATCATTTCAGCATTAAGTTAACCAAAGTTAAGCCATCACTGAAAATCTCGGCAGCCATTTTTTCGTTTGTCGATGACGTCGATCAAAAAACATTCATCGAAATCAAAATTTAAAATTTAAAAAATCTTACAAACAGTTTCCATACATTAAAAGTATACCGGTCGGTAGAGAATCTAATTCTACCCCGTTTGCTATATATTATTTGTTGTTTTTATTTCTTTTTTATGAGTTCTCCACTGTTAACTATCATAATTAGCAAAGTTACGTAGATGCGAGAAATACACATACACACATGTGAAGTTGTCTCATAATTTGTATTAATATATAGATGTGACTAAAAAAAAATTCGGAGTAAGTCTTATTGCCGCACTTAGGGTCAACTAGTGCGTTCGTGTTGCCATGGCATATCACAAATTTGTCGTGTGCTGTGTTTCATGGCGTTGTATGTTGTTTTTCTAGCCATGAAAAAGTATAAATCTTAAATAAAATCAGTAAGCCCTTTCTTTTTTCAAGCTTATAAACAAAAACCCTGGGATTTGTTTTTTCTTTAACAATAAACTAAACTGCAAACAGTGCAGTATTCGCACCTAAGAAAATGATCGTTACGCAAACATTATTATGTAATATATATAGTAGACGTTTCGTCAAACATGACGAAGAAAGATGTTATATTTTTCAAGCAGTGAAAAAAAAATAGGTAAACTTTTTATTTATATCACAATAAAACATATTTCCCTTAAAATAATTATCTTATCAGAATTAATTTTATTCCAATGGTCGTTTATTTTGGGAAATTTTATTTGAGAAGGTCGTTTGTGTAGTCGACAGTTATAAGTTATATCCCTTTATGAGAACGCTTCACTGACGTCTCACCAGAAATAGAAACGAGGCTTCACCATCTTTCTTAACACAGATAGCGTTCAAATGAGACGTTTAAAAAGCTAATGAAAGCATCAAGTGAACACGACATGCGTTCTCTTAATTCTGGAGTTCAGCTTTATCTCAAGATATTACAGTTTGAAGAGGGGATTGATAACATTTCGTAGCTCGCTGTTATTAGTTTGAATTTGATGATCATATGATTACTATTAGGTATGACCAAAATTTTGCGCCTTAGCAAAAATAACAAAAATAAACTTAAAAGCTTTTAAAATAAAACAATTCAATGTAATTTTGCTGTACAGCAAAACTCCTACGCTATGAACTCCATAGGCTATTAACTTTCTATGCTATGAAAAAAATTAAATATGAACTTCCTACGCTATGAACTCCATAGGCTATTAACTTTCTACGCTATGAACAAAATTAAATATGAACTTCCTACGCTATGAACTCCATAGGCTATTAACTTTCTACGCTATGAACAAAATTAAATATGAACTTCCTACGCTATGAACTCCATAGGCTATTAACTTTCTATGCTATGAACAAAATTAAATATGAACTTCCTACGCTATGAACTCCATAGGCTATTAACTTTCTACGCTATGAACAAAATTAAATATGAACTTCCTACGCTATGAACTCCATAGGCTATTAACTTTCTATGCTATGAACAAAATTAAATATGAACTTCCTACGCTATGAACTCCATAGGCTATTAACTTTCTACGCTATGAACAAAATTAAATATGAACTTCCTACGCTATGAACTCCATAGGCTATTAACTTTCTATGCTATGAACAAAATTAAATATGAACTTCCTATGCTATGAACTCCATAGGCTATTAACTTTCTACGCTATGAACAAAATTAAATATGAACTTCCTACGCTATGAACTCCATAGGCTATTAACTTTCTATGCTATGAACAAAATTAAATATGAACTTCCTACGCTATGAACTCCATAGGCTATTAACTTTCTACGCTATGAAAAAAATTAAATATGAACTTCCTACGCTATGAACTCCATAGGCTATTAACTTTCTATGCTATGAACAAAATTAAATATGAACTTCCTACGCTATGAACTCCATAGGCTATTAACTTTCTACGCTATGAACAAAATTAAATATGAACTTCCTACGCTATGAACTCCATAGGCTATTAACTTTCTATGCTATGAACAAAATTAAATATGAACTTCCTATGCTATGAACTCCATAGGCTATTAACTTTCTACGCTATGAACAAAATTAAATATGAACTTCCTACGCTATGAACTCCATAGGCTATTAACTTTCTATGCTATGAACAAAATTAAATATGAACTTCCTATGCTATGAACTCCATAGGCTATTAACTTTCTACGCTATGAACAAAATTAAATATGAACTTCCTACTCTATGAACTCCATAGGCTATTAACTTTCTACGCTATGAACAAAATTAAATATGAACTTCCTACGCTATGAACTCCATAGGCTATTAACTTTCTACGCTATTAAAAAAATTAAATATGAACTTCCTACGCTATGAACTCCATAGGCTATTAACTTTCTACGCTATGAACAAAATTAAATATGAACTTCCTACGTTATGAACTCCATAGGCTATTTACTTTCTATGCTATGAAAAAATTAAATATGAACTTCCTATTCTATGAACTCCATAGGCTATTTACTTTCTACGCTATGAACAAAATTAAATATGAACTTTCTACGCTATGAACTCCATAGGCTATTAACTTTCTACGCTATGAACTCTAGAGGCTATTTTCTTTCTACGCTATGAACAAAATTAAATGTGAACTTCCTACGCTATGAAATCTATAGGCTATTAACTTTCTACGCTATGAACAAAATTAAATGTGAACTTCCTACGCTATGAACTCCATAGGCTATTTACTTTCTACGCTATGAACAAAATTAAATGTGAACTTCCTACGCTATGAACTCCATAGGCTATTAACTTTCTACGCTATGAAAAAAATTAAATGCGAACTTCCTACTCTATGAACTCCATAGGCTATTAACTTTCTATACTATGAACAAAATTAAATATTTACTTCCTACTCTATGAACTCCATAGGCTATTAACTTTCTACGCTATGAACAAAATTAAATGCGAACTTCCTACGCTATGAACTCCATAGACTATTTACTTTCTACGCTATGAACAAAATTAAATGTGAACTTCCTACGCTATGAACTCCATAGGCTATTAACTTTCTATACTACATACAAAATTAAATGTGAACTTCCTACGCTATGAACTCCATAGGCTATTAACTTTCTATACTATGAACAAAATTAAATGTGAACTTCCTACGCTATGAACTCCATAGGCTATTAACTTTCTACTCTATGAACTCCATAAGCTATTAACTTTCTATGCTATGAAAAAAATTAAATATGAACTTCCTACGCTATGAACTCCATAGGCTATTAACTTTCTACGCTATGAACAAAATTAAATATGAACTTCCTACTCTATGAACTCCATAGGCTATTAACTTTCTACGCTATGAACAAAATTAAATATGAACTTCCTACTCTATGAACTCCATAGGCTATTAACTTTCTACGCTATGAACAAAATTAAATATGAACTTCCTACGCTATGAACTCCATAGACTATTTACTTTCTACGCTATGAACAAAATTAAATGTGAACTTCCTACGCTATGAACTCCATAGGCTATTAACTTTCTACGCTATGAACTCCATAGGCTATTAACTTTCTACGCTATGAACAAAATTAAATGTGAACTTCCGACGCTATGAACTCCATAGGCTATTAACTTTCTATGCTATGAACAAAATTAAATGTGAACTTCCTACGCTATGAATTCCATAGGCTATTAACTTTCTATGCTATGAACAAAATTAAATATGAACTTCCTACTCTATAAACTTCAAAGGCTATTAATTTTCTACGCTATGAACAAAATTAAATGTGAACTTCCTACGCTATGAACTCCATAGGCTATTAACTTACTATGCTATGAACAAAATTAAATATGAACTTCCTACCCTATTAACTTTCTACGCTATGAACAAAATTAAATATGAACTTCCTACGCTATGAACTCCATAGGCTATTAACCTTCTATGCTATAAACAAAATTAAATATGAACTTCCTACGCTATGAACTCCATAGGCTATTAACTTTCTACACTATGAACAAAATTAAATATGAACTTCCTACGCTATGAACTCCATAGGCTATTAAATTTCTACGCTATGAACAAAATTAAATATGAACTTTCTACGCTATGAACTCCATAGGCCATTAACTTTCTACGCTATGAACAAAATTAAATGTGAACTTCCTACTCTATGAACTCCATAGGCTATCAACTTTCTACACTATGAACAAAATTAAATATGAACTTCCTACGCTATGAACTCCATAGGCTATTAACTTTCTACGCTATGAACAAAATTAAATATGAACTTCCTACGTTATGAACTCCATAGGCTATTTACTTTCTATGCTATGAAAAAATTAAATATGAACTTCCTATTCTATGAACTCCATAGGCTATTTACTTTCTACGCTATGAACAAAATTAAATATGAACTTCCTACGCTATGAATTCCATAGGCTATTAACTTTCTATGCTATGAACAAAATTAAATATGAACATCCTACTCTATGAACTCCATAGGCTATTAACTTTCTACGCTATTAACAAAATTAAATGTGAACTTCCTACGCTATGAACTCTATAGGCTATTAATTTTCTACGCTATGAACAAAATTAAATGTGAACTTCATACGCTATGAACTCCATAGGCTATTAACTTTCTATGCTATGAAAAAAATTAAATGTGAACTTCCTACTCTATGAACTCCATAGGCTATTAACTTTCTACGCTATGAACAAAATTAAATGTGAACTTCCTACGCTATGAACACCATAGGCTATTAACTTTCTACGCTATGAACAAAATTAAATATGAACTTCCTACTCTATGAACTCCATAGGCTATTAACTTTCTACGCTATGAACAAAATTAAATATGAACTTCCTACGCTATGAACTCCATAGGCTATTAACTTTCTACGCTATGAACAAAATTAAATATGAACTTCCTACGCTATGAATTCCATAGGCTATTAACTTTCTACGCTATGAACTCCATAGGCTATTAACTTTCTACGCTATGAAAAAAATTAAATGCGAACTTCCTTCTCTATGAACTCCATAAGCTATTAACTTTCTATGCTATGAAAAAAATTAAATATGAACTTCCTACGCTATGAACTCCATAGGCTATTAACTTTCTACGCTATGAACAAAATTAAATATGAACTTCCTACTCTATGAACTCCATAGGCTATTAACTTTCTACGCTATGAACAAAATTAAATATGAACTTCCTACTCTATGAACTCCATAGGCTATTAACTTTCTACGCTATGAACAAAATTAAATATGAACTTCCTACGCTATGAACTCCATAGACTATTTACTTTCTACGCTATGAACAAAATTAAATGTGAACTTCCTACGCTATGAACTCCATAGGCTATTAACTTTCTATGCTATGAACAAAATTAAATGTGAACTTCCTACGCTATGAATTCCATAGGCTATTAACTTTCTATGCTATTAACAAAATTAAATATGAACTTCCTACTCTATAAACTTCAAAGGCTATTAATTTTCTACGCTATGAACAAAATTAAATGTGAACTTCCTACGCTATGAACTCCATAGGCTATTAACTTACTATGCTATGAACAAAATTAAATATGAACTTCCTACCCTATTTACTTTCTACGCTATGAACAAAATTAAATATGAACTTCCTACGCTATGAACTCCATAGGCTATTAACCTTCTATGCTATAAACAAAATTAAATATGAACTTCCTACGCTATGAACTCCATAGGCTATTAACTTTCTACACTATGAACAAAATTAAATATGAACTTCCTACGCTATGAACTCCATAGGCTATTAACTTTCTACGCTATGAACAAAATTAAATATGAACTTTCTACGCTATGAACTCCATAGGCCATTAACTTTCTACGCTATGAACAAAATTAAATGTGAACTTCCTACTCTATGAACTCCATAGGCTATTAACTTTCTACACTATGAACAAAATTAAATATGAACTTCCTACGCTATGAACTCCATAGGCTATTAACTTTCTACGCTATGAACAAAATTAAATATGAACTTCCTACGTTATGAACTCCATAGGCTATTTACTTTCTATGCTATGAAAAAATTAAATATGAACTTCCTATTCTATGAACTCCATAGGCTATTTACTTTCTACGCTATGAACAAAATGAAATATGAACTTTCTACGCTATGAACTCCATAGGCTATTAACTTTCTACGCTATGAACTCTAGAGGCTATTTTCTTTCTACGCTATGAACAAAATTAAATGTGAACTTCCTACGCTATGAACTCTATAGGCTATTTACTTTCTACGCTATGAACAAAATTAAATGTGAATTTCCTACGCTATGAACTCCATAGGCTATTAACTTTCTACGCTATGAACAAAATTAAATATGAACTTTCTACGCTATGAATTCCATAGGCTATTAACTTTCTATGCTATGAACAAAATTAAATATGAACTTCCTACTCTATGAACTCCATAGGCTGTTAACTTTCTACGCTATGAACAAAATTAAATATGAACTTCCTACGCTATGAACTCTATAGGCTATTAATTTTCTACGCTATGAACAAAATTAAATGTGAACTTCCTACGCTATGAACTCCATAGGCTATTAACTTTCTATGCTATGAAAAAAATTAAATGTGAACTTCCTACTCTATGAACTCCATAGGCTATTAACTTTCTACGCTATGAACAAAATTAAATGTGAACTTCCTACGCTATGAACACCATAGGCTATTAACTTTCTACGCTATGAACAAAATTAAATATGAACTTCCTACTCTATGAACTCCATAGGCTGTTAACTTTCTACGCTATGAACAAAATTAAATATGAACTTCCTACGCTATGAACTCCATAGGCTATTAACTTTCTACGCTATGAACAAAATTAAATATGAACTTCCTACGCTATGAATTCCATAGGCTATTAACTTTCTACACTATGAAAAAAATTAAATATGAACTTCCTACTCTATGAACTCCATAGGCTATTAACTTTCTACGCTATGAACAAAATTAAATATGAACTTCCTACGCTATGAACTCCATAGGCTATTAACTTTCTATGCTATGAACAAAATTAAATATGAACTTCCTACGCTATGAACTCCATAGGCTATTAACTTTCTACGCTATGAACAAAATTAAATGTGAACTTCCTACGCTATGAACTCTATAGGCTATTAACTTTCTACGCTATGAACAAAATTAAATGTGAACTTCCTAAGCTATGAACTCCATAGACTATTTACTTTCTACGCTATGAACAAAATTAAATATGAACTTCCTACGCTATGAATTCCATAGGCTATTAACTTTCTATGCTATGAACAAAATTAAATATGAACTTCCTACTCTATGAACTCCATAGGCTATTAACTTTCTACGCTATTAACAAAATTAAATGTGAACTTCCTACGCTATGAACTCTATAGGCTATTAATTTTCTACGCTATGAACAAAATTAAATGTGAACTTCCTACGCTATGAACTCCATAGGCTATTAACTTTCTACGCTATGAAAAAAATTAAATGTGAACTTCCTACTCTATGAACTCCATAGGCTATTAACTTTCTACGCTATGAACAAAATTAAATGTGAACTTCCTACGCTATGAACACCATAGGCTATTAACTTTCTATGCTATGAACAAAATTAAATATGAACTTCCTACTCTATGAACTCCATAGGCTATTAACTTTCTATGCTATGAACAAAATTAAATATGAACTTCCTATGCTATGAACTCCATAGGCTATTAACTTTCTACGCTATGAACAAAATTAAATATGAACTTCCTACGCTATGAACTCCATAGGCTATTAACTTTCTATGCTATAAACAAAATTAAATATGAACTTCCTACTCTATGAACTCCATAGGCTATTAACTTTCTACGCTATGAACAAAATTAAATATGACCTTGATACGCTATGAACTCCATAGGCTATTAACTTTCTACACTATGAACAAAATTAAATATGAACTTCCTACTCTATGAACTCCATAGGCTATTAACTTTCTATGCTATGAACAAAATTAAATATGAACTTCCTACGCTATGAACTCCATAGGCTATTAACTTTCTACGCTATGAACAAAATTAAATATGAACTTCCTACTCTATGAACTCCATAGGCTATTAACTTTCTATGCTATAAACAAAATTAAATGTGAACTTCCTACGCTATGAACTCCAGAGTCTATTTACTTTCTATGCTATGAAAAAAATTAAATATGAACTTCCTACGCTATGAACTCCAGAGGCTATTAACTTTCTACGCTATGAACAAAATTAAATATGAACTTCCTACTCTATGAACTCCATAGGCTATTAACTTTCTATGCTATAAACAAAATTAAATATGAACTTCCTAAGCTATGAACTCCAGAGTCTATTTACTTTCTATGCTATGAAAAAAATTAAATATGAACTTCCTACGCTATGAACTCCAGAGGCTATTAACTTTCTACGCTATGAACAAAATTAAATATGAACTTCCTACTCTATGAACTCCATAGGCTATTAACTTTCTATGCTATAAACAAAATTAAATATGAACTTCCTACGCTATGAACTCCAGAGTCTATTTACTTTCTATGCTATGAACAAAATTAAATATGAACTTCCTACGCTATGAACTCCAGAGGCTATTAACTTTCTACGCTATGAACAAAATTAAATATGAACTTCCTACGCTATGAACTCCGTAGGCTATTAACTTTCTACGCTATGAACAAAATTAAATATGAACTTCCTACTCTATGAACTCCATAGGCTATTAACTTTCTACGCTATGAACAAAATTAAATATGAACTTCCTACGCTATGAACTCCATAGGCTATTTACTTTCTACGCTATGAACAAAATTAAATATGAACTTCCTACTCTATGAACTCCATAGGCTATTAACTTTCTACGCTATGAACAAAATTAAATATGAACTTCCTACGCTATGAACTCTGTAGGCTATTAACTTTCTATGCTATAAACAAAATTAAATATGAACTTCCTACTCTATGAACTCCATAGGCTATTAACTTTCTACGCTATGAACAAAATTAAATATGAACTTCCTACGCTATGAACTCCATAGGCTATTTACTTTCTATGCTATGAAAAAAATTAAATATGAACTTCCTACGCTATGAACTCTGTAGGCTATTAACTTTCTATGCTATAAACAAAATTAAATATGAACTTCCTACTCTATGAACTCCATAGGCTATTAACTTTCTACGCTATGAACAAAATTAAATATGAACTTCCTACGCTATGAACTCCATAGGCTATTTACTTTCTATGCTATGAAAAAAATTAAATATGAACTTCCTACGCTATGAACTCTGTAGGCTATTAACTTTCTATGCTATAAACAAAATTAAATATGAACTTCCTACTCTATGAACTCCATAGGCTATTAACTTTCTACGCTATGAACAAAATTAAATATGAACTTCCTACGCTATGAACTCCATAGGCTATTTACTTTCTATGCTATGAAAAAAATTAAATATGAACTTCCTACGCTATGAACTCCAGAGGCTATTTACTTTCTATTCTATGAACAAAATTAAATATGAACTTCCTATGCTATGAACTCCATAGGCTATTAACTTTCTACGCTATGAACAAAATTAAATATGAACTTCCTATGCTATGAACTCCATAGGCTATTAACTTTCTATGCTATAAACAAAATTAAATATGAACTTCCTACTCTATGAACTCCATAGGCTATTAACTTTCTACGCTATGAACAAAATTAAATGTGAACTTCCTAAGCTATGAACTCCATAGACTATTTACTTTCTACGCTATGAACAAAATTAAATATGAACTTCCTACGCTATGGTTTCCATAGGCTATTAACTTTCTATGCTATGAACAAAATTAAATATGAACTTCCTACTCTATGAACTCCATAGGCTATTAACTTTCTACGCTATTAACAAAATTAAATGTGAACTTCCTACGCTATGAACTCTATAGGCTATTAATTTTCTACGCTATGAACAAAATTAAATGTGAACTTCCTACGCTATGAACTCCATAGGCTATTAACTTTCTACGCTATGAAAAAAATTAAATGTGAACTTCCTACTCTATGAACTCCATAGGCTATTAACTTTCTACGCTATGAACAAAATTAAATGTGAACTTCCTACGCTATGAACACCATAGGCTATTAACTTTCTATGCTATGAACAAAATTAAATATGAACTTCCTACTCTATGAACTCCATAGGCTATTAACTTTCTATGCTATGAAAAAAATTAAATATGAACTTCCTATGCTATGAACTCCATAGGCTATTAACTTTCTACGCTATGAACAAAATTAAATATGAACTTCCTACGCTATGAACTCCATAGGCTATTAACTTTCTATGCTATAAACAAAATTAAATATGAACTTCCTACGCTATGAACTCCAGAGTCTATTTACTTTCTATGCTATGAACAAAATTAAATATGAACTTCCTACGCTATGAACTCCAGAGGCTATTAACTTTCTACGCTATGAACAAAATTAAATATGAACTTCCTACGCTATGAACTCCGTAGGCTATTAACTTTCTACGCTATGAACAAAATTAAATATGAACTTCCTACTCTATGAACTCCATAGGCTATTAACTTTCTACGCTATGAACAAAATTAAATATGAACTTCCTACGCTATGAACTCCATAGGCTATTAACTTTCTACGCTATGAACAAAATTAAATATGAACTTCCTACGCTATGAACTCTGTAGGCTATTAACTTTCTATGCTATAAACAAAATTAAATATGAACTTGCTACTCTATGAACTCCATAGGCTATTAACTTTCTACGCTATGAACAAAATTAAATATGAACTTCCTACGCTATGAACTCCATAGGCTATTTACTTTCTACGCTATGAACAAAATTAAATATGAACTTCCTACTCTATGAACTCCATAGGCTATTAACTTTCTACGCTATGAACAAAATTAAATATGAACTTCCTACGCTATGAACTCTGTAGGCTATTAACTTTCTATGCTATAAACAAAATTAAATATGAACTTCCTACTCTATGAACTCCATAGGCTATTAACTTTCTACGCTATGAACAAAATTAAATATGAACTTCCTACGCTATGAACTCCATAGGCTATTTACTTTCTATGCTATGAAAAAAATTAAATATGAACTTCCTACGCTATGAACTCTGTAGGCTATTAACTTTCTATGCTATAAACAAAATTAAATATAGAACTTCCTACTCTATGAACTCCATAGGCTATTAACTTTCTACGCTATGAACAAAATTAAATATGAACTTCCTACGCTATGAACTCCATAGGCTATTTACTTTCTATGCTATGAAAAAAATTAAATATGAACTTCCTACGCTATGAACTCTGTAGGCTATTAACTTTCTATGCTATAAACAAAATTAAATATGAACTTCCTACTCTATGAACTCCATAGGCTATTAACTTTCTACGCTATGAACAAAATTAAATATGAACTTCCTACGCTATGAACTCCATAGGCTATTTACTTTCTATGCTATGAAAAAAATTAAATATGAACTTCCTACGCTATGAACTCCAGAGGCTATTTACTTTCTATTCTATGAACAAAATTAAATATGAACTTCCTATGCTATGAACTCCATAGGCTATTAACTTTCTACGCTATGAACAAAATTAAATATGAACTTCCTACGCTATGAACTCCATAGGCTATTAACTTTCTATGCTATAAACAAAATTAAATATGAACTTCCTACTCTATGAACTCCATAGGCTATTAACTTTCTACGCTATGAACAAAATTAAATATGACCTTGATACGCTATGAACTCCATAGGCTATTAACTTTCTACACTATGAACAAAATTAAATATGAACTTCCTACTCTATGAACTCCATAGGCTATTAACTTTCTATGCTATGAACAAAATTAAATATGAACTTCCTATGCTATGAACTCCATAGGCTATTAACTTTCTACGCTATGAACAAAATTAAATATGAACTTCCTACTCTATGAACTCCATAGGCTATTAACTTTCTATGCTATAAACAAAATTAAATGTGAACTTCCTACGCTATGAACTCCAGAGTCTATTTACTTTCTATGCTATGAAAAAAATTAAATATGAACTTCCTACGCTATGAACTCCAGAGGCTATTAACTTTCTACGCTATGAACAAAATTAAATATGAACTTCCTACTCTATGAACTCCATAGGCTATTAACTTTCTATGCTATAAACAAAATTAAATATGAACTTCCTACGCTATGAACTCCAGAGTCTATTTACTTTCTATGCTATGAAAAAAATTAAATATGAACTTCCTACGCTATGAACTCCAGAGGCTATTAACTTTCTACGCTATGAACAAAATTAAATATGAACTTCCTACTCTATGAACTCCATAGGCTATTAACTTTCTATGCTATAAACAAAATTAAATATGAACTTCCTACGCTATGAACTCCAGAGTCTATTTACTTTCTATGCTATGAACAAAATTAAATATGAACTTCCTACGCTATGAACTCCGTAGGCTATTAACTTTCTACGCTATGAACAAAATTAAATATGAACTTCCTACTCTATGAACTCCATAGGCTATTAACTTTCTACGCTATGAACAAAATTAAATATGAACTTCCTACGCTATGAACTCCATAGGCTATTAACTTTCTACGCTATGAACAAAATTAAATATGAACTTCCTACGCTATGAACTCTGTAGGCTATTAACTTTCTATGCTATAAACAAAATTAAATATGAACTTCCTACTCTATGAACTCCATAGGCTATTTACTTTCTACGCTATGAACAAAATTAAATATGAACTTCCTACGCTATGAACTCCATAGGCTATTAACTTTCTACGCTATGAACAAAATTAAATATGAACTTCCTACGCTATGAACTCCATAGGCTATTAACTTTCTACGCTATGAACAAAATTAAATATGAACTTCCTACGCTATGAACTCCATAGGCTATTAACTTTCTATGCTATGAACAAAATTAAATATGAACTTCCTACGCTATGAACTCCAGAGGCTATTAACTTTCTACGCTATGAACAAAATTAAATATGAACTTCCTACTCTATGAACTCCATAGGCTATTAACTTTCTATGCTATAAACAAAATTAAATATGAACTTCCTACGCTATGAACTCCAGAGTCTATTTACTTTCTATGCTATGAAAAAAATTAAATATGAACTTCCTACGCTATGAACTCCAGAGGCTATTAACTTTCTACGCTATGAACAAAATTAAATATGAACTTCCTACTCTATGAACTCCATAGGCTATTAACTTTCTATGCTATAAACAAAATTAAATATGAACTTCCTACGCTATGAACTCCAGAGTCTATTTACTTTCTATGCTATGAACAAAATTAAATATGAACTTCCTACGCTATGAACTCCGTAGGCTATTAACTTTCTACGCTATGAACAAAATTAAATATGAACTTCCTACTCTATGAACTCCATAGGCTATTAACTTTCTACGCTATGAACAAAATTAAATATGAACTTCCTACGCTATGAACTCCATAGGCTATTAACTTTCTACGCTATGAACAAAATTAAATATGAACTTCCTACGCTATGAACTCTGTAGGCTATTAACTTTCTATGCTATAAACAAAATTAAATATGAACTTCCTACTCTATGAACTCCATAGGCTCTTTACTTTCTACGCTATGAACAAAATTAAATATGAACTTCCTACGCTATGAACTCCATAGGCTATTAACTTTCTACGCTA
Source organism: Sepiola atlantica (assembly GCA_963556195.1). Taxonomy (NCBI): domain Eukaryota; kingdom Metazoa; phylum Mollusca; class Cephalopoda; order Sepiida; family Sepiolidae; genus Sepiola; species Sepiola atlantica. The sequence goes on from OY744535.1 coordinate 26,184,836, forward strand.
TGAACAAAATTAAATATGAACTTCCTACGCTATGAACTCCATAGGCTATTAACTTTCTACGCTATGAACAAAATTAAATATGAACTTCCTACGCTATGAACTCCGTAGGCTATTAACTTTCTACGCTATGAACAAAATTAAATATGAACTTCCTACTCTATGAACTCCATAGGCTATTAACTTTCTATGCTATAAACAAAATTAAATATGAACTTCCTACGCTATGAACTCCAGAGTCTATTTACTTTCTATGCTATGAACAAAATTAAATATGAACTTCCTACGCTATGAACTCCGTAGGCTATTAACTTTCTACGCTATGAACAAAATTAAATATGAACTTCCTACTCTATGAACTCCATAGGCTATTAACTTTCTACGCTATGAACAAAATTAAATATGAACTTCCTACGCTATGAACTCCATAGGCTATTAACTTTCTACGCTATGAACAAAATTAAATATGAACTTCATACGCTATGAACTCTGTAGGCTATTAACTTTCTATGCTATAAACAAAATTAAATATGAACTTCCTACTCTATGAACTCCATAGGCTATTAACTTTCTACGCTATGAACAAAATTAAATATGAACTTCCTACGCTATGAACTCCATAGGCTATTTACTTTCTACGCTATGAACAAAATTAAATATGAACTTCCTACTCTATGAACTCCATAGGCTATTAACTTTCTACGCTATGAACAAAATTAAATATGAACTTCCTACGCTATGAACTCTGTAGGCTATTAACTTTCTATGCTATAAACAAAATTAAATATGAACTTCCTACTCTATGAACTCTGTAGGCTATTAACTTTCTATGCTATAAACAAAATTAAATATGAACTTCCTACTCTATGAACTCCATAGGCTATTAACTTTCTACGCTATGAACAAAATTAAATATGAACTTCCTACGCTATGAACTCCATAGGCTATTTACTTTCTATGCTATGAAAAAAATTAAATATGAACTTCCTACGCTATGAACTCTGTAGGCTATTAACTTTCTATGCTATAAACAAAATTAAATATGAACTTCCTACTCTATGAACTCCATAGGCTATTAACTTTCTACGCTATGAACAAAATTAAATATGAACTTCCTACGCTATGAACTCCATAGGCTATTTACTTTCTATGCTATGAAAAAAATTAAATATGAACTTCCTACGCTATGAACTCCAGAGGCTATTTACTTTCTATTCTATGAACAAAATTAAATATGAACTTCCTACACTATGAACAAAATTAAATATGAACTTCCTACGCTATGAACAAAATTAAGTATGAACTTCCTACGCTATGAACTCCATAGGCTATTAACTTTCTACGCTATGAACAAAATTAAATATGAACTTCCTACGCTATGAACTCCATAGGCTATTAACTTTCTACGCTATGAACAAAATTAAATATGAACTTCCTACTCTATGAACTCCATAGGCTATTAACTTTCTACGCTATGAACAAAATTAAATATGAACTTCCTACGCTATGAACTCCATAGACTATTTACTTTCTACGCTATGAACAAAATTAAATGTGAACTTCCTACGCTATGAACTCCATAGGCTATTAACTTTCTACGCTATGAACTCCATAGGCTATTAACTTTCTACGCTATGAACAAAATTAAATGTGAACTTCCTACGCTATGAACTCCATAGGCTATTAACTTTCTATGCTATGAACAAAATTAAATGTGAACTTCCTACGCTATGAATTCCATAGGCTATTAACTTTCTATGCTATGAACAAAATTAAATATGAACTTCCTACTCTATAAACTTCAAAGGCTATTCATTTTCTACGCTATGAACAAAATTAAATGTGAACTTCCTACGCTATGAACTCCATAGGCTATTAACTTACTATGCTATGAACAAAATTAAATATGAACTTCCTACCCTATTTACTTTCTACGCTATGAACAAAATTAAATATGAACTTCCTACGCTATGAACTCCATAGGCTATTAACCTTCTATGCTATAAACAAAATTAAATATGAACTTCCTACGCTATGAACTCCATAGGCTATTAACTTTCTACACTATGAACAAAATTAAATATGAACTTCCTACGCTATGAACTCCATAGGCTATTAACTTTCTACGCTATGAACAAAATTAAATATGAACTTTCTACGCTATGAACTCCATAGGCCATTAACTTTCTACGCTATGAACAAAATTAAATGTGAACTTCCTACTCTATGAACTCCATAGGCTATTAACTTTCTACACTATGAACAAAATTAAATATGAACTTCCTACGCTATGAACTCCATAGGCTATTAACTTTCTACGCTATGAACAAAATTAAATATGAACTTCCTACGTTATGAACTCCATAGGCTATTTACTTTCTATGCTATGAAAAAATTAAATATGAACTTCCTATTCTATGAACTCACTAGGCTATTTACTTTCTACGCTATGAACAAAATTAAATATGAACTTTCTACGCTATGAACTCCATAGGCTATTAACTTTCTACGCTATGAACTCTAGAGGCTATTTTCTTTCTACGCTATGAACAAAATTAAATGTGAACTTCCTACGCTATGAACTCTATAGGCTATTTACTTTCTACGCTATGAACAAAATTAAATGTGAATTTCCTACGCTATGAACTCCATAGGCTATTAACTTTCTACGCTATGAACAAAATTAAATATGAACTTCCTACGCTATGAATTCCATAGGCTATTAACTTTCTATGCTATGAACAAAATTAAATATGAACTTCCTACTCTATGAACTCCATAGGCTATTAACTTTCTACGCTATTAACAAAATTAAATGTGAACTTCCTACGCTATGAACTCTATAGGCTATTAATTTTCTACGCTATGAACAAAATTAAATGTGAACTTCCTACGCTATGAACTCCATAGGCTATTAACTTTCTATGCTATGAAAAAAATTAAATGTGAACTTCCTACTCTATGAACTCCATAGGCTATTAACTTTCTACGCTATGAACAAAATTAAATGTGAACTTCCTACGCTATGAACACCATAGGCTATTAACTTTCTACGCTATGAACAAAATTAAATATGAACTTCCTACTCTATGAACTCCATAGGCTATTAACTTTCTACGCTATGAACAAAATTAAATATGAACTTCCTACGCTATGAACTCCATAGGCTATTAACTTTCTACGCTATGTACAAAATTAAATATGAACTTCCTACGCTATGAATTCCATAGGCTATTAACTTTCTACACAATGAAAAAAATTAAATATGAACTTCCTACTCTATGAACTCCATAGGCTATTAACTTCCTACGCTATGAACAAAATTAAATATGAACTTCCTACGCTATGAACTCCATAGGCTATTAACTTTCTATGCTATGAACAAAATTAAATATGAACTTCCTACGCTATGAACTCCATAGGCTATTAACTTTCTACGCTATGAACAAAATTAAATGTGAACTTCCTACGCTATGAACTCTATAGGCTATTAACTTTCTACGCTATGAACAAAATTAAATGTGAACTTCCTAAGCTATGAACTCCATAGACTATTTACTTTCTACGCTATGAACAAAATTAAATATGAACTTCCTACGCTATGAATTCCATAGGCTATTAACTTTCTATGCTATGAACAAAATTAAATATGAACTTCCTACTCTATGAACTCCATAGGCTATTAACTTTCTACGCTATTAACAAAATTAAATGTGAACTTCCTACGCTATGAACTCTATAGGCTATTAATTTTCTACGCTATGAACAAAATTAAATGTGAACTTCCTACGCTATGAACTCCATAGGCTATTAACTTTCTACGCTATGAAAAAAATTAAATGTGAACTTCCTACTCTATGAACTCCATAGGCTATTAACTTTCTACGCTATGAACAAAATTAAATGTGAACTTCCTACGCTATGAACACCATAGGCTATTAACTTTCTATGCTATGAACAAAATTAAATATGAACTTCCTACTCTATGAACTCCATAGGCTATTAACTTTCTACGCTATGAACAAAATTAAATATGAACTTCCTATGCTATGAACTCCATAGGCTATTAACTTTCTACGCTATGAACAAAATTAAATATGAACTTCCTACGCTATGAACTCCATAGGCTATTAACTTTCTATGCTATAAACAAAATTAAATATGAACTTCCTACTCTATGAACTCCATAGGCTATTAACTTTCTACGCTATGAACAAAATTAAATATGACCTTGATACGCTATGAACTCCATAGGCTATTAACTTTCTACACTATGAACAAAATTAAATATGAACTTCCTACTCTATGAACTCCATAGGCTATTAACTTTCTACGCTATTAACAAAATTAAATGTGAACTTCCTACGCTATGAACTCTATAGGCTATTAATTTTCTACGCTATGAACAAAATTAAATGTGAACTTCCTACGCTATGAACTCCATAGGCTATTAACTTTCTACGCTATTAACAAAATTAAATATGAACTTCCTACTCTATGAACTCCATAGGCTATTAACTTTCTATGCTATGAACAAAATTAAATATGAACTTCCTATGCTATGAACTCCATAGGCTATTAACTTTCTACGCTATGAACAAAATTAAATATGAACTTCCTACGCTATGAACTCCATAGGCTATTAACTTTCTATGCTATGAACAAAATTAAATATGAACTTCCTACGCTATGAACTCCATAGGCTATTAACTTTCTACGCTATGAACAAAATTAAATATGAACTTCCTATGCTATGAACTCCATAGGCTATTAACTTTCTATGCTATAAACAAAATTAAATATGAACTTCCTACGCTATGAACTCCAGAGTCTATTTACTTTCTATGCTATGAAAAAAATTAAATATGAACTTCCTACGCTATGAACTCCAGAGGCTATTAACTTTCTACGCTATGAACAAAATTAAATATGAACTTCCTACTCTATGAACTCCATAGGCTATTAACTTTCTATGCTATAAACAAAATTAAATATGAACTTCCTACGCTATGAACTCCAGAGTCTATTTACTTTCTATGCTATGAAAAAAATTAAATATGAACTTCCTACGCTATGAACTCCAGAGGCTATTAACTTTCTACGCTATGAACAAAATTAAATATGAACTTCCTACTCTATGAACTCCATAGGCTATTAACTTTCTATGCTATAAACAAAATTAAATATGAACTTCCTACGCTATGAACTCCAGAGTCTATTTACTTTCTATGCTATGAACAAAATTAAATATGAACTTCCTACGCTATGAACTCCAGAGGCTATTAACTTTCTACGCTATGAACAAAATTAAATATGAACTTCCTACGCTATGAACTCCGTAGGCTATTAACTTTCTACGCTATGAACAAAATTAAATATGAACTTCCTACTCTATGAACTCCATAGGCTATTAACTTTCTACGCTATGAACAAAATTAAATATGAACTTCCTACGCTATGAACTCCATAGGCTATTAACTTTCTACGCTATGAACAAAATTAAATATGAACTTCCTACGCTATGAACTCTGTAGGCTATTAACTTTCTATGCTATAAACAAAATTAAATATGAACTTCCTACTCTATGAACTCCATAGGCTATTAACTTTCTACGCTATGAACAAAATTAAATATGAACTTCCTATTCTATGAACTCCATAGGCTATTAACTTTCTATGCTATGAACAAAATTAAATATGAACTTCCTACGCTATGAACTCCATAGGCTATTAACTTTCTACGCTATGAACAAAATTAAATATGAACTTCCTACGTTATGAACTCCATAGGCTATTAACTTTCTATGCTATGAACAAAATTAAATATGAACTTCCTACGCTATGAACTCCATAGGCTATTAACTTTCTACGCTATGAACAAAATTAAATATGAACTTCCTACGCTATTAACTCCATAGGCTATTAACTTTCTACGCTATGAACAAAATTAAATATGAACTTCCTACGTTATGAACTCCATAGGCTATTAACTTTCTATGCTATGAACAAAATTAAATATGAACTTCCTACGTTATGAACTCCATAGGCTATTAACTTTCTACGCTATGAACAAAATTAAATATGAACTTCCTACGCTATGAACTCCATAGGCTATTAACTTTCTACGCTATGAACAAAATTAAATATGAACTTCCTACGCTATGAACTCCATAGGCTATTTACTTTCTACGCTATGAACAAAATTAAATATGAACTTCCTACGCTATGAACTCCATAGGCTATTAACTTTCTACGCTATGAACAAAATTAAATATGAACTTCCTACGCTATGAACTCCATAGGCTATTTACTTTCTACGCTATGAAAAAAATTAAATATGAACTTCCTACTCTATGAACTCCATAGGCTATTAACTTTCTACGCTATGAACAAAATTAAATATGAACTTCCTACGCTATGAACTCCATAGGCTATTAACTTTCTATGCTATGAACAAAATTAAATATGAACTTCCTACGCTATGAACTCCATAGGCTATTTACTTTCTACGCTATGAACAAAATTAAATATGAACTTCCTACGCTATGAACTCCATAGGCTATTTACTTTCTACGCTATGAACAAAATTAAATATGAACTTCCTACGCTATGAACTCCATAGGCTATTAACTTTCTACGCTATGAACAAAATTAAATATGAACTTCCTACGCTATGAACTCCATAGGCTATTAACTTTCTATGCTATGAACAAAATTAAATATGAACTTCCTACGCTATGAACTCCATAGGCTATTTACTTTCTACGCTATGAACAAAATTAAATATGAACTTCCTACGCTATGAACTCCATAGGCTATTAACTTTCTACGCTATGAACAAAATTAAATATGAACTTCCTACGCTATGAACTCCATAGGCTATTTACTTTCTACGCTATGAAAAAAATTAAATATGAACTTCCTACTCTATGAACTCCATAGGCTATTAACTTTCTACGCTATGAACAAAATTAAATATGAACTTCCTACGCTATGAACTCCATAGGCTATTAACTTTCTATGCTATGAACAAAATTAAATATGAACTTCCTACGCTATGAACTCCATAGGCTATTTACTTTCTACGCTATGAACAAAATTAAATATGAACTTCCTACGCTATGAACTCCATAGGCTATTTACTTTCTACGCTATGAACAAAATTAAATATGAACTTCCTACGCTATGAACTCCATAGGCTATTAACTTTCTACGCTATGAACAAAATTAAATATGAACTTCCTACGCTATGAACTCCATAGGCTATTAACTTTCTATGCTATGAACAAAATTAAATATGAACTTCCTACGCTATGAACTCCATAGGCTATTTACTTTCTACGCTATGAACAAAATTAAATATGAACTTCCTACGCTATGAACTCCATAGGCTATTAACTTTCTACGCTATGAACAAAATTAAATATGAACTTCCTACGCTATGAACTCTGTAGGCTATTAACTTTCTATGCTATAAACAAAATTAAATATGAACTTCCTACTCTATGAACTCCATAGGCTATTAACTTTCTACGCTATGAACAAAATTAAATATGAACTTCCTACGCTATGAACTCCATAGGCTATTTACTTTCTATGCTATGAAAAAAAATAAATATGAACTTCCTACGCTATGAACTCTGTAGGCTATTAACTTTCTATGCTATAAACAAAATTAAATATGAACTTCCTACTCTATGAACTCCATAGGCTATTAACTTTCTACGCTATGAACAAAATTAAATATGAACTTCCTACGCTATGAACTCCATAGGCTATTTACTTTCTATGCTATGAAAAAAATTAAATATGAACTTCCTACGCTATGAACTCCAGAGGCTATTTACTTTCTATTCTATGAACAAAATTAAATATGAACTTCCTACACTATGAACAAAATTAAATATGAACTTCCTACGCTATGAACAAAATTAAATATGAACTTCCTACGCTATGAACTCCATAGGCTATTAACTTTCTACGCTATGAACAAAATTAAATATGAACTTCCTACTCTATGAACTCCAGAGGCTATTTACTTTCTATTCTATGAACAAAATTAAATATGAACTTCCTACGCTATGAACTCCATAGGCTATTTACTTTCTATGCTATGAAAAAAATTAAATATGAACTTCCTACGCTATGAACTCCAGAGGCTATTTACTTTCTATTCTATGAACAAAATTAAATATGAACTTCCTACACTATGAACAAAATTAAATATGAACTTCCTACGCTATGAACAAAATTAAATATGAACTTCCTACGCTATGAACTCCATAGGCTATTAACTTTCTACGCTATGAACAAAATTAAATATGAACTTCCTACTCTATGAACTCCAGAGGCTATTTACTTTCTATTCTATGAACAAAATTAAATATGAACTTCCTACGCTATGAACTCCATAGGCTATTTACTTTCTATGCTATGAAAAAAATTAAATATGAACTTCCTACGCTATGAACTCCAGAGGCTATTTACTTTCTATTCTATGAACAAAATTAAATATGAACTTCCTACACTATGAACAAAATTAAATATGAACTTCCTACGCTATGAACAAAATTAAATATGAACTTCCTACGCTATGAACTCCATAGGCTATTAACTTTCTACGCTATGAACAAAATTAAATATGAACTTCCTACGCTAGTAACAAAATTAAATATGAACTTCCTACGCTATGAACTAAACTTTGCAATTAAAAAATCAAATTATAAAGTTAATTGATATATTTCTATAAATTAATATATGTAAAGATATTTTTTTCGATATACTAAGATATTGTACACCCTTTTTTAAAGTTGCAGAAAGAAATACAGAATCACTTCTAACATTCTTGGAAGAAAAGAGTTGCTTTAATAACTACGATATAGAGATGGTTCGTGCTTTACAAAGAAAAATGTTTATTAAGAAAATGAAACTGAACAAAATATCCAAATTTCAACAAAACATAAAAGACTCAATGAAATCATTGAATGGAAATGATTTTGAAAATAATGAAGATATTCAATAATTTTAGTGCACTGATATACATGCAGTATCTATTAACAATTTTTTTAAAATATTTAGGAATTTAATGTAATGTTTCGTTAATCAATCATCATTTTCCTAATAAATCCATTTTGTTTACAAATAGTTTCTGTAATTATCCTCATAAAATATTACTATAGTCGGTCAAATCTATACTTATTTTCTATATCTTTTAATGAAGAAAACATTTTCATGCTCATCTAATTTATCCTATGTAGGGCCAATCCTACGCTATGAACAGATCAAAATTTCATAGCGTAGGAGTTTTACTGTATTATCAAAAAGAAGGGCTGAAAAACTCTTATATGAAAATTATAAGGTGAGTTTTGCAATACATTTTCTAACGCTTAAAAAAATGAAAAACATGTCACCAACCAAGAATTGAAAAAGTCAAATAATTACTCGATTTTATTATTTGTACATTATTTTGTAGATAATTATTAATAATCATTAACAAAATAAGCAAAATGTAAAATAACGTTTTCCTCGTCCCCTTTCACCTCACACACAAACAGAGTCCAAGCCACCTAATGTCTGGATGCCAGACCTTACTGGTAGATAGCTACTACACTGCCTACCGCTACAAAGTATGTAAATACCTCCATTGGAAGATCTGCGGAGAGATGCAGCTTGACAGATCGCCGAACATCTGGGATCATGAACCTTTGCGCATAACATCAAACGGAAAGGTGACAGTGTTTTATGATAAAAACATACAGGTTGGCAGATACATAAAAGACAAGGCCATAAATCAAGACATTGTCATCTGGAACAAACCTGAAAAAAATAGTTTCTTGAAAATTCTTGCTTTGCTTTTAAATTAAAATATACTGATGCATTTGGACTCGCATTACATTCACTTCACCTTCCGACCATTTTATATATATATATATAGGCGTATGGATGTGTGTATTGAATACATTTCTAGAATATTCTTATTTCTTTATTTTTTATTGAATATACATCTAGAATATATTTACGGGGGCACGTATGTATTCTGAATATATGCTTGATTGATAGTGAATCTGTGTAAGTGTCCATGTTTAGATGTGTATGTATATCAATGTCCGTTTTTTATATGTGTGTTTATTTAGGTGTGTCTGGGTTTGTTTATATATGTATGATTCCTGGTGTATAGAGGAGATATTTATACTTGAATGAAGCGAGAGCAATAAAATAAGGACAAGAATGAGCAATGGAAACGCCATAGGGGGTAATAAAAATAAAAAATGAGGGAGTGGACAACCACTGGCAAAAAAGGTTAATATAGGAAAATTAGTAATCTGACACTAGTTCATAAGAAATAGAAGATGCTAGAAATAGAAGATGCTAGATCCCAAAAAAGAGTTATTTAAGATAGAAAATTCTTCAAATCCATCCAGATTCTCGGTCTGATGAGGTTGACTTTCTTGGGAAAGTGCAACCGAAACATGTATGCACATATGTAACCAATAATGTTTGTATAAATAAAAATTTATACTTATAAACAGCTCTACTTGGTATTGAGCACTTTTTATAAACACTTGAGTTTCTACGGATTTACATTTACAGAAACCAATACATGTACGATATATATATATATATATATATATATATGGGAAATGAAAAAGGAAAAACCAAGAGATAGTTTTTTATATATTCATCAACGTTTCGTCTTTATTGTAAGACTTCCTCGGAATGATAATTTGAAGAAAAGTGTCATGCAAGAATATCGAAGTTTGGGGTTGACATGGTGGAGAGATGAAGGAATGTTGTAGATACTATGGAAGCCAGAGAGTTCAGGCTGTGAGAAGTCAATGGTCCTGAAAGAATCTTTCAAACTTCGATGTTCTTGCATGACATTTTTCTTCAAATTATCATCCTGAGGAAGTCTTACAATATAGACGAAACGTTGATGAATATCTAAAAAACTATCTCTTGGTTTTTCCTTTTTCATTTCCCATTACGTCGGATTACTCTCATCTTTCCTTTCTCATATATATATATATATATATATATATATATATATAGTCTCGGAAGTTTCTCAACCATTAAAACTATATAAAAAAAAAATTTTTTTTAAATATATAAAAAAAAAATATATAAAAAAAACAAACTTATAGTCTCAAGTTTTCCAGTGCAAAATCACTCATGTAAGTCAATTTATTTTTTACAGTTATTATATTAGTTAGTTTCTAACACTATTTTAAGTGATCATCAGTTGTTTACCATGAAAAACTGTTTCGGGAATTTAAGGTTAATACAACAAAAGATATAAGAGGCAACTAATATCTTTAATTAATGAACATCCGAATAAAAATAAAGCTCAATATACTGGATAGAGCATTAATAGCAATAGATAAAGTGAAAGAATAGAATAAGGTGCGAATCAAATTTTATTACAGTTCAATGTTCAGGCAAAGTTCTTTAAAGTCCTTAACTCATGAGTTTTCAAAGAAAATCTTCTTGTTTTATTAATTTGCATACAATTATTATTATTGATGTAACCGTCCCCGAATGACTATTGCCTTGATAGAGCCGAACGTGAAAAGATCACCAAATATCAGGACCTCAAGAATGATTTAAAAACAACATGGTCTCTGAAAGAAATAAAGATTATACCGGTTGTAGTATTGATTTACTCCTCTCCAGGAGTTAGGCACAAGGCCAGTTTTTATCTTACTCCCACAAGTAAGATGTGACCCAAGCGACCTTGGGTCACATCTTACTTGTGGGAGTAAGATAAAAACTGGCCTTGTGCCTAACTCCTGGAGAGGAGTAAATCAATACTACAACCGGTATAATCTTTATCGGGAAAGTGGGGTTTAAAAATTGCCTGGGCAGCCCCGTCGGCATTCCCCGGTAGGGGCGCCTCAGGCAGTAAGCAATAAATTTACTCCTCCCCAAAGAGGGGAGGCGAAGCCTGGGAGGGTGGACCTCTTAGAACTGCACAGGACAGACCCATAGATCGGCGTAAATCAAGCCCCGAAGGCCAAGACAATACCAGTCTATGGGGTGCAGTATCCATCGGAACAGATACTACACTTTGATCTTGACCGGTTGTAGTAGGCGCAACTGGCTTAATTAAAAAAAAAAAAAATTTTTAAACTTAGACACGATCGTTGGATAACCAAGCTGCAGTGAAATACAGATAGCAGCCCAAAAAGGGACAACGTCTATCCTTAAAAGAGCCCTCGGATATAAATTTAAATCATAAAGAAATCAAATGTTAATATTAGAGCTGGTTCTTATCAGTGGGTGTTAAGACCAATTCATATATATTATTTGTAAGTAACGAAAACTGTCGCACGAGAGGAAAAACAAAACATTTTTATAACAACAACGAAAAGGGTTTATTCAATTACCTACACCGTTTGGTATAGGTGGAAGAAAGTTGGACTGTGTCCGAGTGAAAAAACGGAAAGTAGAAAGTTCTTTTGGCTGTCGAAAGTTTGTCAGCAGTTATCTTCAGGCGAAGATAGTCGATGCTTGGGCGTCCAGTGGACAGGGACACGAGAGAGAAATGGGGTGTCTTTCCTCGTAGCCGACCGACCGTGATTCCAAAAGGGGCTGAAGTAGTTCTTCAGGTGACAGATGAAATCAATGCGCCCTGCAAGTTGATCGGTCAGTGTGTGACCAAATTGCATAACAGGAACATTTCTCCGAGAGAGAAAATAAGTCTTTATTTATGACTGCTATATTAGCTCCAGGAAGGACCCTAACCCTAACCCTAACCCTAACCCTAACCCCTTGATCTCTTCGAACTAACTGAAATAAAATACAACCTCCATCATAAAACTAGCCAAACATTTTGGACAAGACTGCCTCACAAATGATGCGGGAATTTCTGTGGTATTTCTTTGTTTAGTAATCTCAGCATCGGTGGATTCTTTTTTTTTTTTGCTGTTTGTTAGAAACCGATCTAACAGTGTAAGAAGTGGTGATGACTACCCTCCTCTAGTAATAAGTCCTCATCTTTCGACTCGGAACACTGTAAAAGAAATTCAGTAGAAATCTAATTAGGTTCACCTTGTCATATTTCACCGTTTGTCAGCTCAGTTCGTATTAATCATAATGCCTATCAACAATTATGCAGCTAATAAAAAAGATTTTCCAAATTTATATTTCCAGATTACAAATAATACACAAATAGGCACAATTTTTTCCCATGACGTTCTATTAATATACATAGCAAAACGTCCCCTACAATTCTTTGTTTTAAACTCAAACATAGTAAAATATTTTGCACTATTTTTCACAGTCCAAAAAGGGAAACCTGTGATAGAGGTAGTTAAGGTGTCCCCTCACCTACCCACACCACAGATACCTGTGGGCCGTAGGAGCCTCAGAAATACTGTCACTTTTCTACCGGAATTACAGGCTAAGGAGGGACTTAAAATAACGAATCCCCCCTCACAAAAAGCCAATCACTCCTGTTATTCGGATGAACGGCCATCGAGGACAACCTAGATCTTTCTTTTGGATAGAAAAGATCTAATTATATTAAATATTCGTCCAGTGATACCATATGAATTAATTTTTATGAGAAGACCTTTATGCCAGACCTTGTCAAAGGCTTTGGATATATCAAGTGCTACCACCCTAGCTTCACCTGCCTTGTCCAGTGTATGGTATATGCGTTCAATAACTAGCCAACTGGTACGTTAGACGTGAAAGAAAAACGTTTCTCCAATGTTCCATGCTTCTCATAAAATCGGTTCTCTCTATCAAACACTTTCTCACACCTGAGGCTATTCTCTATCTCTACAAATCTACTATCAGACCTTTATGAAGTACTGTTGTTATATTTGGGCTGGTGAATATCTGTCCCATCTGAGAGTTCTTGATACGGTGCAGAAACGTATTTGCAATTTGATTGGCCCGACTCTTTCTTCTTCTCTGCACCCTCTCTCTCACAGACATGATGTTGCTAGTCTCAGTCTTTTCTATAAATACTATTATGGCATGTGTTCTTCAGAATTGTGTGATCTATTCCCTGCTTCCTTTGTTCCAGCTCGTTTAACTCGTTGGTCTAGTGGTCTCCATCAATTCGCTGTTTTGATACCTCATTGTAATACAGCTTCCTATTCCAGTAACTTCTTTCCAAGAACCGCAGGCTTGTGGAACTCTCTTCCTGCTGACTGTTTTCCTCCTACCTATAGCCTTGGTCTTTTCAAGACTAAGGCCAAACAGCATCTCCTGTCTTCATGCCTTGTCTGGAGCGATTTTCATAAAAAAAATTTTTTTTAAATATGTGGTGGCTACAAAATTCGGATATAAAATATTTTTCGATTTTTCTTTTTTTTGAAGAATATTTGAGTCTGACCTCTTGAATGTATTAAAGAGCCCAAGGATGTCGCAGTATTGGAAAGACTATTTTGGAACGGGTATCTCAGCTAGTAATAATAGTATAGGTAAAGGTTGAAGTGGTTGTAAATGGAAGGAAAAGAACAAGAAAGAGGAGAAGAAGAAATCCATTCACTTTTAGAGGGCACTTTCGAGCTGGCAATTACACAACGGCTGGCAGCTGTAACACATTTCTATTTTTATATAAAACATGCACAGCAATATTGGGACCGTTTCCAGTGTTCCCCGCCTTTAAAACTATTAGTTTTGGTTCCCTGCCTTTAAAACTATTAGTTTTGTTTCAATGACTAAACTTTATTTCTTTTTTTTTTCTCTCATCTTTTTTTTGGTAATGTCTTTGAGAATAAATTCTCTGTAAAAAAAAAAAAAAAAAAAAAAAAAAAAATAATAATAATAATAATAATAATAATAATAATAATAATAATAATAATAATAATAAACAACGCAAATAGCTGGACATGGCTAAGAAAAGGAAACTTGAACAGAGAAACGGAATCGTTACTGATGGCTGCACAAAACAATGCGATTAGGACAAACTACATTAAAGCTAAAATAGATAAAACCCAGGAGAACAATAAATGCAGACTGTGTGAACAAAGAGACGAAACAGTAAATCATATAATAAGTGAATGTAGCAAACTTGCTCAAAAAGAATACAAGAACAGACATGATTGTGTTGGGAAAGTAATACACAGGGAACTGTGCAAACAATTGAATTTCGAATATGCAGACAAATGGTACAAACATAAACCAGAAACAGTACTGGAAAACGAAAAACACAAAATCCTCTGGGATATGGATATACAAACAGATAAACTCATACAAGCAAGGAGACCTGATGTTATTATAATAGACAAAAAGGAAAAATCTTGTAAAATCGTAGACTTTGCCGTTCCAGCAGACCACAGAGTGAAGATCAAAGACACGGAAAAACGAAGTAAATACACAGAACTAGCCAGAGAACTGAAAGGAATATAGAGCATGAAGAAAGTTAGTATAATACCAATAATCGTAGGAACACTAGGAACAATCCCAAAAAAACTGGAGAAAAGACTGGGAGAAATTGGAATCAAAAGGACTATCGAAACCATACAAAGGACGGCAATGATCAAAACAGCTGCAATCTTAAGGAAAATCCTTGAATGCGGAAACTAACACACATAAGCTACAAAGGCTAACCAGTCACAAGGAATTTACAACGGAGAAAACAAAACCACACGAAGAACACCACAACAAGAGCCAAGGAACAGAAACTGCAAGAAACAGCACTTCATAAGCTCCCCCCAATAAATTACACCGGCCTCAGCTATCACTACACAAAAATGAACCAAAGAAACAGAAATTACAAGAAACACTATAAGCTCCTTCCTCTCCTCCCCCCCCAAAAAATTAAAAAGAATTACAAACATTTTTTTTTTAAATAAGGAAAGAGAAAAGGAAAAAAAATAAGGAATTGAAAGGAAAAAATTAAAAAAAGTATATATATTTTTTTTTTTAAATTAATTTAAAGAAATATTATTTTATTTATTTATTTATTTTTGTAACTGGTGCCGGCCTAGGCTGACACCAGACAACATATTTGTAGAGAGTCGAGGAGGATGAGAAGACCGAGGAGGGACAGCACAAACCAGATCTCCACTGGAAAAGTGCAGAGAATGCTGAGACCTTGGGGAGGCTTATTGCCACCCAAATCCCAGAGAAGACCAATTGTCTTACCAGCGAGAAATCAATGGTAAGAGGCTGTTGCGATACCGCATCGTTATCGAAAAGAGGTGAAGAATACTGGAAGTCTGGGTAGACTTGTTGTCACTCAGACTCCAGGAAATACCACTGGTTATCGTCGGTGAGCAATCACTGACGATGATCTGTGTGAGAACTCCTAGTGAGTACAAATAATAATAATAATCATCATCATCATTATCATCACCACCACCATCACCATCACCACCATCATCACCATCATCATCAGTAGCAGCAGCAGTTTAACGTCCATTTTACATGCTGATATGTGTTGGACGGCTTTTAGAAATTGACCTCACAAACTAACTTATCTAATATCTATTTAATATGTAAACATGCACACAGCGACATGCTTAGTTGGCTGCATAGTTGCGATGCATGCGAATAGCGGACTTGCTGCAAGTGAGAGATATTTAGCTAAGAAAAGAGAAATCACCCAAGATCTGGGAAATATCTCTGATTTTGGATTTGGCCACCCAGAATTTGATTTCTCTTCGTAAAAAAGTCAGTGTCTCTTTAAACGGGGATTCATGCTGAGAGCAAGGTAAATAATGGCCGGCTAGATATGGGACAAATACATTTGTTGAATAAAGGAGAAACAGTCTATTTCATGACGGCTTCCAGTTTTTAACTCGGAAATAGACAAGCAGTGTTACTCAAAAAAATATTATCCATTATATTTTAGCTCAGATGTTCTTTTTTGGGTGCAATTAATTTTTTTTTTTCACCATTTTCTTAAATTATTAATACATGAGAAAATCAAACTGGATTTTATAATTGGAAATTTTCAATTTTTTTTTTATTGCAAATAATCAAATCAAACTTTTTTTTATAATTATGTTTTTTTTTGTTTGAAAATATTTTTGAAATAGTTTATTTTGAAAATATTTTTGAAATAGTTTATTTTGAAAATATTTTTGAAATAGTTTATTTTGAAAATATTTTTGAAATAGTTTATTTTGAAAATATTTTTGAAATAGTTTGTTTTGAAAATATTTTTGAAATAGTTTATTTTGGAAATATTTTTGAAATAGTTTATTTTGAAAATATTTTTGAAATAGTTTATTTTGGAAATATTTTTGAAATAGTTTATTTTGAAAATATTTTTGAAATAGTTTGTTTTGAAAATATTTTTGAAATAGTTTATTTTGGAAATATTTTTGAAATAGTTTATTTTGAAAATATTTTTGAAATAGTTTATTTTGAAAATATTTTTTGAATACTTTCTATCATTTTTTAAATAGTCTAATAGTTTTTTTATAAATAGAAGTTTAACAAAATTTAAATATATTAAACATCATTATTAACGTATCTAATACAGAATATACCTGAAGAATTTGTCTTTTACTTATGAAGTTTTCCGGGCTAGTTTAGTGAAATTTAAAGTTCCGCCAAAAATCTAAGCGATCGAAAATGATGAAAGATTTTTTTTTGATAAACACTGCTTGTCAATTTCTGATTTAATAACTGGAAGCCGTCATAAAGTAGGCTCGTTCTCTTTTACCGTTTGTTAACAAGACAGGCTTTCATGTCGACATTTTGTTTCACTGTTACCCAAATTAGGGTAAACACCTAATATTTGTTAAGTATTGTTTTTACTTAAGAAAATTACATAAATCAATGATTTTTGTACAAAATAAGGGTCTTTTGTAGAAAAGACCTGCCACTAATGTAAAATGAGTTTTGCAAAAAAAAAGAAAAAGAAAGTAGCTCAATCAGTCACGCGCAGTGCGCACACACGCCCTTGGCCTACTTTTGAAAGTTCTGTCTAGACATGCGTCAGGTTAAATTGTACAAAATGCAGAATAAACGCCACTGTGGAATGCATCGCGGAACGATGGACAGCTATCGGTGTGAATTTATGTGGAGACAGAGACATAAGGGAAAACGATCTTTTTATGCAAATAATGACACGAATGGATTCCATTATCTTGAGTAAGTAATAAAACGTTATTTTTATATATGTTTTTACTACAACCTCGATTTTGTCTGGGGTTTTTTTTTTTGGAGGAGGGGGGGGGATATTTGAGGGCGGAGCTTTTCTAGAAAAGATCCCAAAATAAGTAGTTTGGGAATAATTCTGAAATGCATTTTGTTGTAAATAATAAACCACGATACATCATTTTGGAAATTACCCGAATTAAAAAGATTTATTTGACTGGTAAACAAATTATTTTTTAACTTTGGCCTTCGGTCTGGGATTGAAGTGTAGTATCTGTTTTGTAATCGGTCGGGAGAGAAGAGAGTCCGTCTAGACTAAGGCAATTGTAACTTTTGTCCTAATCCAGAGTGCCCCATTTAAATATCTTCAATCAGCGTGTTAACGAATGAAAACAAATGAAGCTGTGATCGCTACAAAAAAATATTTCCCAAAATAATTATTTCGGATTAAAAAGTTCGACATTTACTTTGACTATCTTCTTTATACTTTGTTTTTTTTTCGTGGCTTCGAAATTTTCCCATTTCTTTACACAGTCCTTCGCATTATCGTTGAAATATGCAAGATCCTTTAAGCTGCACAGATTCGGTTGTGAAGGGGTGATAAGACCGTGCCGCATCGTATAACCGTGTAGCAGTTGCAGACAGATCTATTTTGTTCATATGTATGCGCAATATCCTGCATTAGATTGAGTTGTGATTAGGCTTGGTACATGCACAGTGATGTCTAAACTTATATAACTGCGTAGGCATGAGGACATCACTGCACAGACGCAACAAATCTATGTGCGCTCAGGAAGTTGTTGCGAAAGATAATTTAGCTCCCAATAAGATTTTGTAAGGACAAGACGTTCTATCCTGTTCTCGTCTTGCGCCAGAAGCGGCCAGGCGAGATGGAACTCCAACATACCACATTCTGTTTGTGACAAAATCCAGCCTACCAAACAACTCTCTTTATGTTCTAGTTTTTCCTTTGGATAAAGTTGATTGATATTTTAGTGGAGATAGTAGTGTTTTACAATAATCCGCAGAGTCGCGGACGGGGTCCAAAAAACGAACGAGAACGGGGTAAAAGAAATAAATATGCAACAAGTGAAGGTGACCTACGTCGAGAATAGATATTTTCCTACTTACCTATGACATTTGTTTGTATTTTTACGTAGTATAAATGGGTTTTTATTAGATGTAAAAAAAAAAATTCTTGTTTTTTGGGGGCACGGATTTTTACTAAAACAAAATGGCGTCACAGCCTTATAATTGTTACGATACCCCCCCCCCCCCGCCCACCAACGCCATTTTTTTCTTGTCGAATGTTCGTGTGACAAAAATATTGATTTCTAATAAATAGCAGTTGTAACGGCTTAAAAATACAAACAAATGTCACAGATAAGTTGGAAAATAACTTTTATCGGCTACAGTTACTTTTATTTGTTGTATATTTGTTTTTTGAGCGTTTTCACTCTGCGGATTATTGTAAAAGATACCCAAAAATTTTATTTAGAACATGGTGACCGCTTTCTTATTCAATATTCAATTCCAGTCAGATGCGTCCAGACATGGCTAACTCTACTAAGTGACTCTCCCTCCATCCTGACGTTCTTTAAGACCAATCATCTCACAACTAAAAAGCGATTTTGAAATTAGCCTCAAGTTACCATAAAGAAACAATACTGGTATTTTTTTTATTAAATTAAATTATATTTTTTTATTTAAACAAAAATCAATACAAAAAAAAAAAATTAAATATAATGGTTTTATGTGATAATAAGTTGTTTTCAAATAGCACCGAGTGACATTTTTTTTAGGATTAGTCTCCTTAAATTAATATCAATTAAAAGTTTAAAAAGAAAAAAAAGACGAGAAAGTTTCAAATAATTTATAAAAAAATAAATACGATGATAATCATTACTATTACCAACATAAATTATTTTAAAAGAAATACAGTTGAGAAATTAGTCAAAAACAATTTATCCAACACTTCTTGACATTTTCGCTAGTAGCAAAGTGTAGTATCTGTTCTGATACAACACTTCATCTTTTCTGTCCTCGGCCAGTGAAAGAGAAATCCTTCTAGACAGAGGCAATTTTAATTTTTGTTTCAATCCGGTGCTCATTCTTAGGGAGCTGAATTTTTCCCCACATTAAAATCAAACCCTGTGTCTAATTCTGCCCTCGTGGGGAGGCAAGTAAATAAGAACAATTTATTTTGATTGACCTACTCATCTGTAACCTACTCATCTGTAAGATCAAAGTGTAGTATCTGTTCCGATGGATGCTGCACCCCATAGACTGGTATTGTCTTGGCCTTCGGGTCCTGATTTACGCCGGTCTATGGGTCTGTCCTGTGCAGTTCTGGGAGGTCCACCTTCCCAGGCTTTGCCTCCCCTCTTTGTGGAGGAGTAAGTTTATTGCTTACTGCCTGAGGCGCCCCTACCGGGGAATGCCGACGGGGCTGCCCAGGCAATTTTTAAACCCCACTTTCCCGACCCGACCTTTGGTCACATCTTACTTGTGGGAGTAAGATAAAAACTGGCCTTGTGCCTAACTCCTGGAGAGGAGTAAATCAATACTCATCTGTAACCTATTTGCGTTAAAAACAAAATAAAAAATATAATATTTAATGGAAGTTATAAGCATTTAAAGTTCGCATGAATACCGATTCTGAACAAAGCCGTCATCTTTGTTTAGTCAGTAACATAAACAAAATGGCTGCTTTGCTCAGAATCGATATTTACACAAACTTTATTCTATTAAATATTAAATTATTTTTAAACGCAAATACGTCAGAAATGAGTAGGTAAACCAAAAATAAATTGTTTTTCACTAATTTCCAAACTGTATTTCCTCTTAAATGGTTTATGTTGGTAAGAGTAATGATTAGCAATGAGATTTTATAATTTTATAAAACCATTAAATTTTCTTATTTATTTATTGTTATTTTTTAAACATTAAATTATTCTGGGCGAAAGCTTTTTACGTGCTGAAGTGTACTTATAGTCCTTATTTACTTGCCTCCCCACGAGGGCAGAGTTAGACACAAGGTCGATTTTTAATATGGGGGGAATCCAGATCCCTAAAAAAAAACAGCACTCTGGATTTGAACAAAAAAAATAAAAATTACAGAACAGGTGAAGTGCAGCATCCGAACAGATAGTCAAGGGTAAATAACTGCGGCTGACAATTCTAGTGACTTTCCACAATCATGTATTCAAGTCAATATGAGTTATCTCCCTTTCGATATCAGCTGAAACTTATCAAACATTTTTGCAGCTGCATTTTATTTATTTTTTTAACCAATAGAAACATAAATTTAGTGTGATTTAACTTAATAGAAAATGAAGAACCATCGGTTCTCACAGAAAACGACCAGAGAGAAAGCAAAAAAAAAAACAAAAAAAAAACAAAAAACAATACTGAGGACGGCAATATAAGCACTTATTTATAAAAATCAGAATTTTATAATCATGAATGGTCCAGATAGTGAATATTTTCTCTCTCTCCATCTTTCCTGAACAATATATATATATATATATATATATATATATATATATACACGTATTCACACACACACACACATATATATATATATATATATATATATATATATATATATATATATATATATATATATATAAAATATAATAACACGAAATCACATAATTGTCGATGCAATAATTTATTTCAACCGTTCGGTTTTTTCAAGCATCACTCAGACAATTACATTTTTGAGACTGATAGAAAATTGAATTTCCCTACCACAGTTCCAATACAATCAGAGATGGTGGTGGTAGCAACCAATTTGATACATCTTTTATAGAGAGGGGGAAATTTAAAACTTATATTTAACTATGGCGGGCGAAGGGGAGGGATCTTTAAGTTAATCAACTAAAAACTGCCATGTCAAAATTATGACACATACGACTTGGCGATATCATACATATAGGCAATTTTACTCACGCGCATACACAAAACTAAATACGCACACATCATATGCGCACTCACATACATAATCTCACTCGCACATTATCATAACTAAACATAATCACATACGCAACTTTTATTCATCTCTAGCCAGAATGCGTCCGGCGAAACTCGTGTTCTCAAATTCGGTTAGAGAAAAGAAAGAAAGAAACAATTAACAGGCACAGAGAAGATATAGACAGACCGCGTGTCATAAATTCTCAGTCCGTCTGGGTTCCAAGAAAAAGAATCTAATTGAAATAAGATTACACGCACATACATATATGTATACATACAAATCCATACGCACATACACACACATATATACACATACACACCCACACATATACATATCTATACACACATACATATACACACATATATACATATATATATATATATATATATATATATACATACATGAATACACCTATATATATCTCTGAATCTATTTGAAATATTGACCAAATGCATACGCATGTAGTTGTTCACACATGTAAACATACATACACATACATACACACACATATATACATATACGCACATATACACACATATACATACGCACACATACATATATATCCACACACCTACACACAATATTTACATAACACTCTATATTCTTACTGATGTAATATGAGTTCTAAAAATTAGTCTTACCTTATTTATATTTTAGATTAATTTGATAATCTATTATTATAAATATCATGCGGGGGGGGGGGGGGGGTTTACCGTACCTAATGTTATTCAATTTGGTATCTTCACCGTTGTAATTCTAGAGGCCCATCGGATTACTAATTCAAGTCTAATAATGTCTATTGGTAATATTTGACATTTATACTTATATTAATTCAAAAACTAGTGTATTACCTGCAGAAAAAATTTTCATACCACTATCTTATTTTAAGTAAATAATAAATATCCGCGTACACACAAATACTATATATCACCAAGTCAGTAAATCTGTGTCTATCACAGATATTATTATAAATATTATGGGGGGGGGGGGGGGTTTACCGTAAGTAATGTTATTCAATTTGGTATCTTCACCGTTATAAGTCTAGAGGTCCATCGGATTACTAATTCAAGTCTAATAATGTCTAGTGGTAATATTTGGCATTTATACTTATATTAATTCAATAACCGCAGAATTTTTTTTTTTTAAATCCACTATCTTATTTTAAGTAAATAATCTGAATAAATAAATATTTCAAAATACCATTATATACGCATACACACAAATACTATATATCACCAAGTCGGCAATTCTGTGTCTATAGCAGATATTATTATAACTATTATGTTGGTGGTGGGGGGGGGGTTACCTTAAATAATGTTATTTAATTTGGTATCTTCACCGTTATAAGTCTAGAGGTCCATCGGATTACTAGTCGTTGATTATTTTAAATTTATATTTATGTCTGCACTTAGCCATAAGTTCATCTCGTTTATTTAAGAGGTTATTTCGATCATATTTTAGGATTCTTATTTTTTCTTCTAGACATAAGTTGCATCTTTGTCTAAATCCATCTGGAATATTCGAAAAACATAAGATTGACCACGAAACCACCGGGGACCTGTTCTCATTTTTCAGATGCCACCATTGTTTAGCTAACTCCGTTTTGCTCTTGAGTTCTGGGTTATTGAAAGAGTGTTTGTGGTCATAAAAACGTTGTTTCCAGTTTCCCGCGGAGATGCCGATGTAAACCTTTTTATCCCTGTTGTTATCTTCCGGATGAATAGTGGCCTTATAAACCACACACTCAACTTTACAGTTACCGTCCAGTGGGCAGTTATTTTTCACTTGACAATTACATTTATTTACTGTGACCTTATTCTTACTAGGATTGTTAAGTAATTTACGATTATGGGTGCTGATAATTCTGTCCATGTTCTTGGTGCAAGAGTAGCTGATTTTAATGGTTTTTCTATTAAATATCTTCCTAAGTGGATTATTTATGCTAAAATGTTTATCTACCAGGTTCAAGAATACTCTCCCGATGTTGATGTTAGATAGTTGGCAGTAGGGAGGATTGAACCATATTATTTTTCGGCCTCTATTCCTGGATTTATTTTTATTTTCTTTCTTGGTATATTTGAGTTTTTCATTATATCCGCTTTACTCTAGCGCTCTATTGTATAAATGCTTATTTGCTTCAAAAATGTCTCTGTTAGCCGAAAGCTTATTTATTCTAGTATTAATTGTTTTAGGTATTTGTTTAATTATGCAGTTCGGGTGGTTAGATCTAGTGTTGATATAAGATGGTGTGTGATTATCTTTATTGAAGGGTTTGTATGTCCCCTTTCCTAAGTCTAAGGTAATATCTAGATAGTTTACTTCTTTACAATTTGGGGTTATATCTATTTTAAATCCAAGGTATTTGAATGCTCTTATTAATTTTTTATGCATTTTGGATACCAGGGGGCCGTCACTATTGGGGATAACAATTAGTCCATCATCCCTATATAACCCCACTAAATTAGGCTCTACAATTCTGCTAATAGTGTACATTATAAAAATGCCCACCAGATCGGCAATCTGGGCTGAGTCAAAAGCACCCATCGGGACATCAAATTTGTTGTTGTTCAATTTAATCCATGTTTCTCGATTGTTTATAAGGATGGATCTGCGACAGGCCATAATTAATCTTACCTGCTCATCGGATATATCCACGAAGTTCCCAGCATAGTTAATGCTGTTCGTAAGTAATTCCTTGGAAATCGAGGGGTAAAAATCCATAATATCGAATTGTATAAAGCAGGCATTCCTCTTATTTTCAATTGATTTAAACCATTCGATAGTATCCGCCGAGTCCTTCCAAAGATTAAATTTGGTAGCTTCTAGAGTTACATTAATAATATTTCGTAGAATCTCCCTAGATACATGGCCGAGTTCCGATTTCGTAAAGTTGATTATTCTCGCTTGTTTCTTAATGTGGAAATTTTTCTTATGGTCCTTGATGAGTATGTATGCGTTTCTCTTATCAATTTTTCCCACTCTATCCTCGATATTCAGTTTGGATGCAAATTCCTTGGTATCCTCATTGATTATTTTTTCAGTGTCGTGGGTATCCTTTCTGTAATTATTACAGATTTTTTCCAGAATATTTTTCCTATATTCGGATGGGCACATCTTGTAAATATTCGCTGACTTATCAGCCTTCACCCAAACTTTGTTCGACTTCTTTATCTCTGCGATGTCATTCTTCAGAGTGGACTGAAATTGGTTTGAATACCTTCGGAACTTAATTCTTTTGACTAGGTCAAACAAATCATTCTCGAACGGCCTTAACGCCTCAATGGGTTTGCAGGTATTCTGTGATCTGAAGTTAAAGGTTTCTTTGTGATCAGATTCCTCGTCCTTCAAATAAAAATACGCTTTCCATCTCAGTCTGTTGGTAAAGTCCGTTATTCTGTCCATAAGATCCAAAGTGAAGCTATGCAAGCTGGGATAAGGTATATTTTTCAGCGAATACAATGGTGTGAATTTTTCCATCCTCAGACCTAGTCAAAAGAATTAAGTTCCGAAGGTATTCAAACCAATTTCAGTCCACTCTGAAGAATGACATCGCAGAGATAAAGAAGTCGAACAAAGTTTGGGTGAAGGCTGATAAGTCAGCGAATATTTACAAGATGTGCCCATCCGAATATAGGAAAACTATTCTGGAAAAAATCTGTAATAATTACAGAAAGGATACCCACGACACTGAAAAAATAATCAATGAGGATACCAAGGAATTTGCATCCAAACTGAATATCGAGGATAGAGTGGGAAAAATTGATAAGAGAAACGCATACATACTCATCAAGGACCATAAGAAAAATTTCCACATTAAGAAACAAGCGAGAATAATCAACTCTACGAAATCGGAACTCGGCCATGTATCTAGGGAGATTCTACGAAATATTATTAATGTAACTCTAGAAGCTACCAAATTTAATCTTTGGAAGGACTCGGCGGATACTATCGAATGGTTTAAATCAATTGAAAATAAGAGGAATGCCTGCTTTATACAATTCGATATTATGGATTTTTACCCCTCGATTTCCAAGGAATTACTTACGAACAGCATTAACTATGCTGGGAACTTCGTGGATATATCCGATGAGCAGGTAAGATTAATTATGGCCTGTCGCAGATCCATCCTTATAAACAATCGAGAAACATGGATTAAATTGAACAACAACAAATTTGATGTCCCGATGGGTGCTTTTGACTCAGCCCAGATTGCCGATCTGGTGGGCATTTTTATAATGTACACTATTAGCAGAATTGTAGAGCCTAATTTAGTGGGGTTATATAGGAATGATGGACTAATTGTTATCCCCAATAGTGACGGCCCCCTGGTATCCAAAATGCATAAAAAATTAATAAGAGCATTCAAATACCTTGGATTTAAAATAGATATAACCCCAAATTGTAAAGAAGTAAACTATCTAGATATTACCTTAGACTTAGGAAAGGGGACATACAAACCCTTCAATAAAGATAATCACACACCATCTTATATCAACACTAGATCTAACCACCCGAACTGCATAATTAAACAAATACCTAAAACAATTAATACTAGAATAAATAAGCTTTCGGCTAACAGAGACATTTTTGAAGCAAATAAGCATTTATACAATAGAGCGCTAGAGAAAAGCGGATATAATGAAAAACTCAAATATACCAAGAAAGAAAATAAAAATAAATCCAGGAATAGAGGCCGAAAAATAATATGGTTCAATCCTCCCTACTGCCAACTATCTAACATCAACATCGGGAGAGTATTCTTGAACCTGGTAGATAAACATTTTAGCATAAATAATCCACTTAGGAAGATATTTAATAGAAAAACCATTAAAATCAGCTACTCTTGCACCAAGAACATGGACAGAATTATCAGCACCCATAATCGTAAATTACTTAACAATCCTAGTAAGAATAAGGTCACAGTAAATAAATGTAATTGTCAAGTGAAAAATAACTGCCCACTGGACGGTAACTGTAAAGTTGAGTGTGTGGTTTATAAGGCCACTATTCATCCGGAAGATAACAACAGGGATAAAAAGGTTTACATCGGCATCTCCGCGGGAAACTGGAAACAACGTTTTTATGACCACAAACACTCTTTCAATAACCCAGAACTCAAGAGCAAAACGGAGTTAGCTAAACAATGGTGGCATCTGAAAAATGAGAACAGGTCCCCGGTGGTTTCGTGGTCAATCTTATGTTTTTCGAATATTCCAGATGGATTTAGACAAAGATGCAACTTATGTCTAGAAGAAAAAATAAGAATCCTAAAATATGATCGAAATAACCTCTTAAATAAACGAGATGAACTTATGGCTAAGTGCAGACATAAATATAAATTTAAAATAATCAACGACTAGTAATCCGATGGACCTCTAGACTTATAACGGTGAAGATACCAAATTAAATAACATTATTTAAGGTAACCCCCCCCACCACCACCAACATAATAGTTATAATAATATCTGCTATAGACACAGAATTGCCGACTTGGTGATATATAGTATTTGTGTGTATGCGTATATAATGGTATTTTGAAATATTTATTTATTCAGATTATTTACTTAAAATAAGATAGTGGATTTAAAAAAAAAAAATTCTGCGGTTATTGAATTAATATAAGTATAAATGCCAAATATTACCACTAGACATTATTAGACTTGAATTAGTAATCCGATGGACCTCTAGACTTATAACGGTGAAGATACCAAATTGAATAACATTACTTACGGTAAACCCCCCCCCCCCATAATATTTATAATAATATCTGTGATAGACACAGATTTACTGACTTGGTGATATATAGTATTTGTGTGTACGCGGATATTTATTATTTACTTAAAATAAGATAGTGGTATGAAAATTTTTTCTGCAGGTAATACACTAGTTTTTGAATTAATATAAGTATAAATGTCAAATATTACCAATAGACATTATTAGACTTGAATTAGTAATCCGATGGGCCTCTAGAATTACAACGGTGAAGATACCAAATTGAATAACATTAGGTACGGTAAACCCCCCCCCCCCCCGCATGATATTTATAATAATAGATTATCAAATTAATCTAAAATATAAATAAGGTAAGACTAATTTTTAGAACTCATATTACATCAGTAAGAATATAGAGTGTTATGTAAATATTGTGTGTAGGTGTGTGGATATATATGTATGTGTGCGTATGTATATGTGTGTATATGTGCGTATATGTATATATGTGTGTGTATGTATGTGTATGTATGTTTACATGTGTGAACAACTACATGCGTATGCATTTGGTCAATATTTCAAATAGATTCAGAGATATATATAGGTGTATTCATGTATGTATATATATATATATATATATATATATATATATATATGTATATATGTGTGTATATGTATGTGTGTATAGATATGTATATGTGTGGGTGTGTATGTGTATATATGTGTGTGTATGTGCGTATGGATTTGTATGTATACATATATGTATGTGCGTGTAATCTTATTTCAATTAGATTCTTTTTCTTGGAACCCAGACGGACTGAGAATTTATGACACGCGGTCTGTCTATATCTTCTCTGTGCCTGTTAATTGTTTCTTTCTTTCTTTTCTCTAACCGAATTTGAGAACACGAGTTTCGCCGGACGCATTCTGGCTAGAGATGAATAAAAGTTGCGTATGTGATTATGTTTAGTTATGATAATGTGCGAGTGAGATTATGTATGTGAGTGCGCATATGATGTGTGCGTATTTAGTTTTGTGTATGCGCGTGAGTAAAATTGCCTATATGTATGATATCGCCAAGTCGTATGTGTCATAATTTTGACATGGCAGTTTTTAGTTGATTAACTTAAAGATCCCTCCCCTTCGCCCGCCATAGTTAAATATAAGTTTTAAATTTCCCCCTCTCTATAAAAGATGTATCAAATTGGTTGCTACCACCACCATCTCTGATTGTATTGGAACTGTGGTAGGGAAATTCAATTTTCTATCAGTCTCAAAAATGTAATTGTCTGAGTGATGCTTGAAAAAACCGAACGGTTGAAATAAATTATTGCATCGACAATTATGTGATTTCGTGTTATTATATTTTATTATTGCTCTGTTTACTACATTGAGCTCTCATACCCGGATTTCCTCCTGGAATTATTCCATTATAACACAAATATATATATATATATATATATATATATATATATATAATCCAACAAAAGGTATAAGCGTCAACTAATATCTTATAATTAGTGAAACATCCGGATAAAAACTGAAGCTCAATATACTGGATAGAGCATAAAGCGTAATTTTATTACCTGTAGTAGTATAACTGCGGTAATGGTCCTCTGAAGAGAAGAATTATCTTTGAAAACTCATGAGCTAAGGACTTAAGGATACTTTGCTTGAACTTTGAATTCTAATAAAATTTGATTGACACCTTATTTTATTACTTCATTTTATATTATAATATATATATATATATATATATATATATATATATATATATATATATATATATATATATATATATACGTATTCACACACACACACACACACATATATATATATATATATTTAAATCTGAAAGAAGGAAAACCAAAACAATATAATTTATGTATTTGTCAACGTATCGTCTTTATTTTTAGACTTCCTCAGGATGATTGTTTTAAGAGAATACAACACGTAAATACAAATTGTTTAAAATAAATTATGAGATACAAATAGATGGTGGCGGTAGGAAATTGAGTTAACAGCAGGCGGTTATAGTTATAAGATTATTAGGGAGGGGGAGTGAACAAGTGTCATGTAAGCCAAAAGACGTCATTTCTGATAATATGAGGTATGGGCCCATCGAGATGGTTGGAGCCTTTACAATATTGTAGAAGGTGTGGGGGGGGGGCAAACATTGGTAGCGGTCAGAGTTAATTTTAATCAAACGAAGGAGGAGAGGGGACATGAGACATTTTTATTAAACCTTTTTAAATTCAGCCTTGATGTTAGAAAGCGAAGTGTTACGAACCAGAGCCTATCTGGTAGCACCAGTCTTTTGTTTGATGAATAATATTAAACGAGCAATGAAAATGGTACTACGGTCTTTTGCGTGCAAAACTTTTACACGACGTGTAGATTTAGAATAAGTCTTCATTGCTGCACTATTCTTCAGAACTACCCCGTAGTTAAAAGCTGCTTAAGGCTTTACAAATGAATATATATGACCGCAAAGTCATACATTAGTATGTAAGTCGACCTGTAGCAGTCATGAATATTTACATTTCTTTCCTCTTGTGGAGAGCAGCCCTAGTAAGGCTGTTTGGTCATAGGAGGACCAATCAGCCTCCTGGGCATATTTTTTTTTCTTATTTATTTATTTTTTAACATAGTTCACCCCAAACAAGGTAGGCCATCGCTGTAGACGTAAGGGGCTACTGAGAAAAAAAGGGTGATTGTTTTTGAGGGGGTCAACCTAATTTGGGAGCTGCACAGCGAGATGTCTGTTTACATTAGTTTTAAATTTCTGCATGTCAGGAAAGCAGGGAGCAGGGATAAAGTTCCAGAGTCCAGCAGCACGAGGAAAGAAGCTTTTGGAGTTGAAAGCTCTTCGGCATCTGGTGACCTCCACAATGAATAGATGGGATTTGGTAGATTGTCCGGTTGGTCTAGTGAATCTACGTCGTGGGGGCACCAGAGCAGCAAGTTCATCAGAGCACAATCCATTGAAGTACTTGTAAAACAGGCACAAGGAAGCAACATTGCGGTGATGGGACAGGGGCTGGAGCTTGGTGGATAGTGAAGGACTTATCAAGTTGGCGACTCTTTTTTGGACCTTGTCTAAGAGGGAAAGACTAACGGATGATGCAATTATTATTAATTTTAACCGGAACTTTGAAGGACTACATCTAGCCCATTTGGGAATTGCAGGACAAGCAGAGAGCTTCCAGGCACCCACAAAGAAAGACGTCCTCTCTCCTGCAGCCGAACTTTATAACTTTATTACTTTTCTATTCCTTTTGTCACCGTTTTAACTTCTGCCAACCTATACCCAACGGTGTAAGTCACTTAAATAAATATACCATTTGTTATTTATAGAAGAGCCTCTGTTTTTTTTCCATTTGACGACCCTTTTGTTAGAGATTATTATAAGAGTTGGTCTTACAGTTTATGTGAAGATTAGCTCCGATAGACCAAAGGGTACTTGTCCAGATTAGGACCCAAGCTAAAATCGACTTGGCGTTGGTAATTTCCGGATGGTTATGTAGACAGTTGCCTGCGTCCAAAAAATCCAAAACGAGGCTTGATGTACAACTGGAAAAAATGTATTTTTTATACACGTAAAATTTGTTTTTGAAGAAAAATATCACTGAACAAGTGTTAAAACGGTGTTAGGGGTTAGGGTTCGTTAAAATTCATTATCGCTTTGATCAATTTTTATTTATTTCTAATTCGTGAATTTCGCGATTCAATCAATTAAAATGCAAACTCGTCCTCTACTTATTTTCATTCTGATTGGATAAGCGCTTCAGCATTTTCCGACCGTCTACGTAAACATCCAGAAACTACCAACGCCACGTCGATTTTAGCTTGGGTCCTAATCTGGACAAGTACCGACCAACGTACCCCATACAAAACAAAAGTCTGAAATGTCAATTTTATATTAATCACCATTCATCATACTGGTTGGGTGACTTGCCTGCAGTGACTCGTTTTGCACGCGATTGTTTTTTAGCTGTCTCTGGTTGCAATTGACTGTTGCTTTCCTCATTCTCATTACTAGTGCTAGCGTCGTGGTCACCAATGTCGTACAATTGCGAAGAAAAATGGTCGAGTGTCTGTGTTTCTTTAGTTGGCACAATATTTTGTCTCTACTGACGTCGGAATATCCAACTTTGGACTTCAACATTTTGTAGAAGCATTTAGACCCCACGCTGTAGAGTCTCTTCCGAAAGGTGGATTTCATCAAGTTGCTATCCCCGAGACTGGACAAAAAGTTTGGAGGCGCCGTATCAACTGATGCCGAAGTTATCAACCTGGAACGAAAGAGAAGTGTCCGAGCGTGAACTCAATGGTAACTGGTTGCTGACCGGAAAGGCAATATCACAATACCAGCGTTTAGTGGAGAAGATTGTATCAGTAAAGTTGAGTGATCTGCCCTTGTGTCAGTCAGGAGAGAGTTATCTGCCCCTGGCAGATAACTTATATATAGTTCCTCAAGATAATAGATGTGATACAAAGATGATCTAGTCGGGTGGATGAAGAAAGTGAGATTCGTAGCTCGTCTACAAAAAGTGCAAGACCTTGTTAGTTTCATTGCACTTTTTCTGCATGCAGATACGCAAACTTGAAATGAGTGAAAAAGGCCAGTTCGGCGAGGAAATGATAGAACTGAGACTAGTAAAAACGTTTATGGCCGGGGGTTTGTTCTTGGACAAAGAGTTATACCCATGTGGGATCCCCTGACCAAAGGTTGTGGGAGTGGATGCCTTTATAGCAGCATGTCATTCCCACTGTTTGATGTGGCCAGATCACGTGTGGATAAAATTAACATGATTAAAACAAACAAAGGGAAGAAAGAAAACATTATTATTATTATCTGAAATTATATTAGAAAGAAAGCGAAGGAATAATAAAGCTACACACAAGAATGGTATTTTGTAAAATCAATAATTAAGAGTAAAACATTTATATTAAACAAAACAATTTATTTGACTAAGACATTTTGTAGAGTTCATATTTTTAAGGAGTGAAAAAGTTCCGTTTGTACAAGTGAAATGTTTGGTTCGTTTCAGTTCATGTTTGTACGAATGTGTCTATGCGAGCGTGTTTGATGTAAAGTGATTTTTGTGGCAATTGTAATGCGTATGTGTGCTTGAAGAAAGGTTCGTTATTCGTAGTAGGAATTAAAATAAATTACCTACTTTTTTACTTTTACCTCCCCCACCTCCTCGGTCGAGCCGGTGGGGGGGGGGGTCGACGATCTACTCTGTGTGCGTTCGGCGGAAGAAAAAGAGAAAGAAAAGAGGGTGTGTGACTTGTTTTATAGGGAGTCAAATTATGCGCGGTCAAGCTGACCTGTTGGTCCCTGATTGACCGGAATCTTCGGCCAATGTGCTTTCACAAGATCACTCCTTTTTTTCTACCTCAGAGACGAAGAATGGCTGAGCAAACAAAGAAAGAAAAGTCACAACATAGTAGCGTCTGCTACACGTTTACTGTACGGCTGATTTCAGTGGACCAGAGAATCAGTAGATGTTTATGCCAATACTGTCAATAGATTGGCTGGACTGGCAGGATGCCTGAATCAGACGGACAAACTAGCTTTCTTTACATGATTCGCAGACGACATAGCACTAAAACAATTGGCTCATACAGAGAATACAATCATATTTTGGTGTTTTAATTTCGTTTATTCCACACAGATACACTGCGTAAACATCAGACATGTGTATGCAGTGTGATGATGTATGGAAGTGAAACTTGACCAGTGAGAGTTGAGAACTTTCAATGAAATGTAATTTATGTAATTGAGTGAAGAAGTTTTGATTACGATTTTTCAGACCCGTGGATAATTCACAGCCCTTAAATTATCGACTTAGGCTTTCTTCAATATCTCGACTAATGAATCCCCCTCGTTCGGCAAGGACACTCAAATATGAACAATTTGTCTGTTTTCCTATCTCTGTAGACTTCCATTTGAAACATATATAAAATATCTCTTTTGTGAACTTGTGCTTTTGTACTCTTTATTTGACGCTCTTGTATAAGCAGTGATCGATGTGAGGGGGACAACTCTACCTTACCCAGCCGCCGCCATTCCGAACTCGCCCACACTTCGGCAAGGGAGACAACTTTGACGCATTTTTACAAACCCTTTATAACAATTAATGCGTTAGAAATAGCTTTTGAAAGCGTTCAGAGTAACTTTTAAACAATTAATAAAAAAAACAAACATGTTACGGGTTTTAAATGCACTTTTAATCACTTTTATTTACATGCCACAAATTGTATACACTTTATAACAATTAATAAAAAAAAATGTTACGGGTTTTAAATGCGTTCAAAATAACTTTTAAACACTTTTATTTACATGCCACGAATTGTATACACTTTATAACAATTAATAATAAAAAATGTTACGGTTTTGAAATGCGTTAAAAATAACTTTTAAACAAATTATTTAAAAAAATGATACGGTTTTAAATGCGTTCAAAATAACTTTTACACACTTTTATTTACATGCCACAAATTGTATACACTTTATAACAATTAATAATGTTCCACCTTCATCTGATGGAGTTTTTGTGGAGGAGAAGGGGAACTGGTCAAGTATTCCCTAGAATTATAATCTGCATCAGAGAACAATACTGTCTTCAATAAAAATTACAATTTATCTGCAACTATCATCACATTTTCTTTCTTTCTTTGAGTAACATGATTTTTTATTAATTGTTATAAAGTGTATACAATTTGTGGCATGTAAATAAAAGTACTTAAAAGTTATTTTGAACGCATTTAAAACCCGTAACATTTTTTTATTTATTAATTGTTATAAAGTGTATACAATTTGCGGCATGTAAATAAAGTGATTAAAAGTGCATTTAAAACCCGTAATATTTTTTTTTTAATTGTTATAAAGTGTATACAATTTGCGGCATGTAAATAAAAGTGATTAAAAGTGCATTTAAAACCCGTAACATGTTTTTTTTTTTAATTGTTTAAAAGTTACTCTGAACGCATTCAAAAGCTATTTCTAACGCATTAATTGTTATAAAGGGTTTGTAAAAATGCGTCAAAGTTGTCTCCCTTGCCGAAGTGTGGGCGAGTTCGGAATGGCGGCGGCTGGGTAAGGTAGAGTTGTCCCCCTCACATCGATCACTGCTTATACAAGAGCGCCAATGTTTCTATAAAACTGTTTCTTCCAAAAAGCTTCTCCCCAAAACTCGAACCTTAAAAAGGGCCCTCCAAAAATGTTTAATTTAATTCAAATAATAATGATTGTGTGATCGTTCACACAATTGTTAATCCCTATCGATATGAGTTACTTCCCTTTTTATTAAATTCAATAGGAGTTATCCCCCTTGATATTTGGTTCAATATTAGTTATCTCCCTTAAATATTATCTGAAATTTGTCAAATGATTTCAGTTTTCTGAACGTATCATTAAAAAAAAACAACCTCTTAACTAATAGAAATCAGCATCATTTGTTTATCCGTCAATTCAATTCAAGGAAATAGTTCACAATACAGCTTCTGTTTAGTTTTTAACAACAAAATAAATGCGAGCTTCGTATTCAACGTAAAGAAAACTAAGGGAGATAATTCATTTTTGTTATATATAGAAGTCGCTCCAGACAAGGCATGATGCCACTTGATGTAAGGAGATAAAAAATACTACTTCAAGGTCAAAAACTAGTCAACGATAAATGTTAGATTGATAGATTTCGACACAGAAAACAGCAATTCTTCCCCCTTTGTCAGAAACATCGCTCATGGAATGTGAGGACTAAAAGACAAAATAAGGGAAACGAGAGTTACGAGGCTGACGAAAGTAAACCCAAGGTCCACTTTCTATTCTCCTCATTTAAATTAATGAAGAAATTGAATGTATGTTTTACAATTTTTTGCTTTTGTTTTATTATAGCAATGATGATGATGATGATGATGATGATGATGATGATGGGAAAGGCAGTCCACTGGGAATTATGCAAACGCCTGCACTTAGAACATGCAGACAAATGGTACAAGCACAAACCGGAGACAATATTGGAAACCGGAAACCACAAAATCCTTTGAGACATGAGGGTAGAAACAGACAAATGCATCCAAACAAGAAGACCCAATCCTAGATTTTACTGTCCCAGCAGTTCATAGATAAGGATAAAGGAGACAGAAAAACGAAGCAAATACACAGAAATATATATATATATATA
The DNA here is from genome assembly GCA_963556195.1 of Sepiola atlantica. Lineage (NCBI taxonomy): Eukaryota > Metazoa > Mollusca > Cephalopoda > Sepiida > Sepiolidae > Sepiola > Sepiola atlantica. The sequence continues at coordinate 26,220,779 of OY744535.1, forward strand.
TATATATATATATATATATATATATATATATATATATATAGAGAGAGAGAGAGAGAGAGAGAGAGAGAGAGAGAGAGAGAGAGAAAGAGAGAGAGAGAGAGAAATAGAAAGAAAGAGAGAGAGAGAAATAGAAAGAAAGAGAGAGAGAGAAATAGAAAGAAAGAGAGAGAGAAAGAGAGAGAGAGAGAGAAATAGAAAGAAAGAGAGAGAGAAATAGAAAGAAAGAGAGAGAGAGAAATAGAAAGAAAGAGAGAGAGAGAGAGAAATAGAAAGAAAGAGAGAGAGAAAAAAAGAGAGAGAGAGAAATAGAAAGAAAGAGAGAGAGAAAAAGAGAGGGAGAGAAAGAGAGAGAGAGAAATAGAAAGAAAGAGAGAAAAAAAGAAAGAAAGAGAGAAAGAACGAAAGAAAGAAAGAGAGAAAGAAAGAGAGAAAGAAAGAGAGAGATGAGATGAATAGGTTTCACTACATCAGTCGCTCTTTGCCTGCTGTCTCCACAACTGGGGATGTCGCGCAAACACGTCTTCTCTCGGTCAAGTCCTGCCGGCTAAAAGTGAGGCGAAGGAAGAGGGCCCCACTCGGAAATCATGTGTTTTACATAACTTCAGTTCAGTGTAACCCCCGTCCGACCTCTAACCTTTCCATTAACGCGACTGATACTATCTAACACTACCTTCAAAAACAAAAAACCGGAACGATTATTGTATTCAATTCTAGTGAACATTTTAATTACTTACTTTAATAAACCTGTTATCATTCAGCAACAGAGCTGTCGGTTCCTTGAAGTTTTCTTTGCATCAGATGTTACACACACACGTTACAACGGGCTCCAGTTAATAATTTCCGTCATTCTCCACAATTTCGGTATCTCACTCAATCAATCAATCATAGGCGTGTCCTTTTTTTTCCTGAGATTCTCATGAATGGCTCTGCTCTTGAGGAGAAATCGGATCTAAAATTTCTTGGTCTTTCTCTTTCATCAAATCTTTCCTGGAGTTCATACATTAAGTCCATTGCTCTTTCTGCTTCTCGTAAAGTCTAATTTTATTGTTATTGTCAATTGCGGATATAGATCTGTGTATGATATTTTTCGTAGCTTTTTCTTCTAATCTGAAGTTTGGTTGCATTTTATTACAATAGTATATGTTAATATTGTTTGAGTTGTGGTGTTGAAAATTATTATTATTTGTACTGATGTTTTTTTTTAATTAAACTCATTATTTACTATAAGAAATTTAAAACCCAAAATCTTGTAGTAATAAACAACTCCTCCCCAACCCCAAAACCACTAGAAAGAACCAATGTTATTTATAAGTTTAAATGCCCTTTGGGAAAATGTAACTCCCATAATAATAATAAAGCTAATAGCTACATTGGTTTTACAAGCACTACCCTATCCCGCCGCCTCACCATGCATCTTGTAAACTCTAGCTCAATTTACTAACACTATAAAAACATAACTGCCCTCCCTCTGATTTAAGACAAATTCTAGTTAATAACACTAAAATTATACATTCCGAAACCAATTTAAAATATTAAAAATACTGGAAACTATCTACATAAAAACACAACAACCTAAAATTAATAACATATGAAACCAGTGGTAACATTTTAAAATGCTTAACGTAATGCGATTTTGTTCTGTGATGTCATCCAACGTTGTTGAATTTAAATCGTCAACGACTTCCTGGAACAATGCGAAAAACGCGGTCTTTTTAAAAATTCTCTTCTTTCTCCAGCTTTTTTGTTCATTTGCTTTTGACACCTGAGGATGATTTGACGAAGAATCAAAACCCTTTTGTGAAACGTATGGAACATTTATTCATTTATTTGATTTGAATGCAAAAAGACCGTCAGAAAAAGTGAAAAAATAAAAAAGGTATAATTAAACAGACGAATTCTGTTATTTTTAACAATGTTTGCATGAATGCGAAAATGCTGCTTAAATACACACACACACACATATATATATATATATATATATATATATATATATATATATATATATTTGTCATAATAGACTATCTTTATGAAGTGTATGATGACGTCATAAAGCATAGATTATAGCTTGTGGAGTCAAGTAAGTATATATTTTGCTTGATAATAATCATTTGTTTTGATATTATTTTTTTTTTTTTAAAAAGATGAAATTTTTTTTAAAAAAGATGAAATTTTTATTATTTTTTTTTTTTAAAAAAGATGAAATTTTTTTTAAAAAAGATGAAATTTTTTTTAAAAAAGATGAAATTTTTATTATTTTTTTTTTTTTAAAAAGATGAAATTTTTTTTAAAAAAGATGAAATTTAAAAAAAAAAAGATGAAATTTTTACAAATTAGTCATTGCACCCAAAAAGTATGGGGAGTGGGAAGTCTGTGGCCTTCCGCTGTTTATCCTACTCTTAACAATCACAACCAATTCGTACAAGCATTGTTCCTTTCATTCTTTCACCATTTGTTCATCACTTCTCCAATCACCACAATACCACATTTACTCTATGGACTACCTTACTTAAAATATCTCCAATGGTTTTAAAATTAATTTAATTTACAAAAATAATTTACAATTTTATGATGGGGAGTGAAACAACAAATAACATCCGAAATCAAAGAAAAATTTAGCAGTAGTAGTCGCTGTGACGACGACAACAACAACAACAACACCACCAACAACAACAACAGCAAGAACCACAGAATAACAATATCTGAAATCATTTGATGTTTGCTAACTTGAATGCTTGATACTGATTGGAGCAAATGCTCAAGTTCGATTTGTTCACTTTGTCAAGATTTAACCAATCAGAAACAATCTCTTCTTGGGCCGCGCACCTCTTCTCAGTTGTTCAACCCTTGGGTTGTTGATCTTAAGGTTGTGCTATTTTTCATACCGCGTCGAGGATACGACAGATTCTAGTCCATTTAAACTAGGTGGGCTTTTTTCTGTCGAACTGAGCTATGGTTCTGTTCAGCTCTAGGAGGTCCACCCTCCCAGGCTTTACCTTCTCACTCTTTGAGAAGGGATTAGTTTGTTGCTAACCACCTGAGGCGTCCCTACCAGGGAATGCCGACGAGGCTGTCCAGGCTAGAGTGCTCCTCTTCTGGAGCACTGGCTTTTCCTTCAAACCCACCTTCCGACCTTGTGTCACAACCTCCTTGCGGTGGGAGGGAAGTAAATACTAGTTAGCCACGAGAAGGCCAAGCTGCCTAATTAGACTCACGTCACTCAGATCAACCATCTAAATTCTCTCTTGGCGGCCAAATGAAACTCGCCTTTAGCCTCTGGCTATCGGCATCAGTACGTGGACTTCACTTGCCAAGATGGCAACACGTTTACACATGGACTTAGTTTCTTAAGATTTCGGCACAGACTTACTTCCAAATAATAATAATAATATGAACTCTGCCAGCCTTACGAACTAACTCTTATTCCTATCGACGTACGGACTTTTGAATAACATTCTCTTATTATGGACTCTCGTCCAGACTCATGGACTTATAATAACATTTTCTTTGTCGTGACTCAAAGACTTTCAATATTAACTTTCTCCGTCAAAACATATGAACATTTAACGTCTTAATTACTAATCCCCGTATTTTACTTATCGAACAAAGATAATCAATAAAATCGAATATATTTACGTATGGATTTCGTCTTTGCAATTCACTCGTGACCAAGCGTATCCCTTTTCCACATCTTTGTTCTGTATTTACCCTTTATTTAAAAAAAAAAAAAATGGAGGGGAGTTGCCTGCCCTTAACTAAAAAATTATGAACTTGAGTTTTGTTTTATATACTAACGAGTCAAGGCCCAAAGCCACTCGAGGATAAGGGTTAATGAGTTTGTCAGGTGGATCGTGAAACAACATGATGCTTATCGGTAACGATGGTTGAAACTGGGCAGAATCTGATTATTTAAGAGAACGACCCAACAAGAACTTGTTAACATTAGACTAGAAAACGATAATGTTGTAGTCAGCTGGGAAGCAGCCCCACGGAATTGTGAATAACATTCTTCTCTTATGGACTCTTAAAACCCATATTTAGCCTCTGGCTATTGGCATCAGCACGTGAACTTACTTTCCTAAGATTTTGGCATAGACTTACTTCCAAATAATAATAATAATATGAACTCTGGCAGCCTTACGAACTAACTCTTATTCCTATCGACGTACGGACTTTTGAATAACATTCTTCTCTTATGGACTCTTAATACCATTTTTCTTGTACAGACTCATGGACGACCTTTTTCTCGTTAACATTTATGGATTTATAATAACATTTTCTTTGTCTTGACTCAAGAACCTTTCAATATCAACTTTCTCCGTCATGACATATGAACATTTAACTTTTCAATTACTAACACCTGTCTTTACGTGTTGAACGAAGATGACCAATAAAAGTTTATATAAAATGGTAGACCTCTGGGATTTAAACCAGTTAAATTCTCAATCATGCCGATTCTAAAAATTGAAGACAATTTCAGATCTTTTAAGAAGTTCTAATTTAAGCTTTACTCCACAAAATAAACACTTCTATCAACCCATAACTTCAGTTATATAAGATGTATGTTTTTTCCTGGACGACATTTCGATAAGAAATACGTCTATTAATCAGATTAAAAAAACAAAACAACACTTTTTTTTGCCCTACAACAAGGCGTATTGCCACTGGAGCGTAAGGGGCTACTCTGATAGGGGCCAGATTTATAGGGGTAAACTGGGTGGGGAGTTGAGCAGCAAGACGTTTCTTCACATTGCATTTAAATTTCTGCATTTTGGTATGGTCGGGGAAACAGGGAGCAAAGTTCAATTTACCTTGTGAGTTCATATGTCTTGACCGAGAAAGTTGATCAAGACAAAGAAAATCTTGTTATAGACGTTTCATTCCGCACTGCATGGATATCCTTGCTTCTTTTGGGAAATAGAAAAAAGAAAAATGAAGCTATTTCATTTAATGACTACCAGCTGAAAGCCTTTAACGAGGCGAAAACGAAGCTTGCAGATCCATCTTTGCTGTCACATCCCATACCTGATGCTCAATTTTCTCTAATCATGAAGTTGTACAACAACATCATTAGCAGCAAATTCAACCCTTGTCCTACTTCTCTCGTCAATTGACGTCTGCAGAAACTTGATGTAGTACTTTTGGACGTGAACTTTTGGCTATTTACTTAGCAATTAAACATGTTTGCCACGAATTGGAGGGTCAGGAATTTGCATTCACACAGACCATTGTCCCCTAATGTTCGCACTATGTGCTAAGCCGGACAAATATTTTCCCCTCAGGAAACTAGGTATTTAGATTTCATTTCCCAGTTCTCCAGCGACATACAGCATATCTTCGGTTCACAGAATAAGGCTGAGTTTTATCTTCCCATCAGTGCTATTTCTTCATCTGAGCAAATAAAACTTTGTTAAATGGCTTTGGACCAGCAGCCATTTTTAGATATTTTAGATCTTTCAGCTTTGGAATTTGCTACTTGCAAATTTCGGTGCTTCTGTATTAAAAAGCCGAAAAAACGTTTTTTTGTCTTTTAGTGTAGATGAGGTGAATAAGGGGCAGGTAACTCTTCACAACAGCTCTAGCTTTCAAACAATATATTTTCATAAAATGTCATTTAAATAAATTTAATTAATAATAAGCCTAACCCTAAACCCAAACCCTAATTGTCTGCGGTAAAATACAGTATATCTTCGAACTTGAAAGTGTTAACATCCATGTTCCTAATTTCAGAGAAAATCTTGATTAAAAATCGTAGTAAGAGTCACCTGCCCCTTACTTACCTCTCCAACACTATAAGACAATAAAAACTTTTTTTCGGCTTTTTATTACAGAAGCACCCAAATTTCAGTACATTCCCATCCGTACAGCGGATGAATAAATCTCCTGATGCACGATCATATCCATACTGACCTTGGCCGGTCAGCGAAGGCTACTCCTATCTGTTAATCTGTATTTATCGTTTTTCTCATTGAAGCCATTCTACTGAGTGATATTTCTGCTGAAACTGTGGTGCATGCTCTAATCATGGGCTGGATTTCACGTTAATGGCGTCTCTGTAAGAATTATCACTGATCGCGGTAGGCAGTTCGAATCCCATCTATTTCAAGAACTGTCCTAAATTCTGGGTATTAAGTGCACAAGGGCCACTAGTTATCACCCAGCTTCTAATGGAATGGTCGAATGCTTTCATCATTAATTGAAAGCCGCTTTACATGCAACTCCTGATCCTCAATGGTGCATTGAGTATGTATGTACTTATTCTCCTTGGTTACCATGCTGCTATCAAGGAGAATCTGAGATATTTCTCATGTACTGTTCTGTATCAACTACAGGGGAATCCGAGGGGATGAACATATGGCCAGGTAATGCCAGTGGAATTATGTAAACCAGTTCTGCTGGGGAATATCTCAAATCCTCCACGATAGCAACCAAGGAGGATCTAAGATATTCCCAAGCAGAACTGGTTTACGGAATTTCCACTGGTATTACCTGGCCATATGTTCATCCCCTCGGATTCCTCTGTTGTTGATATGGGACAATACATAGACAGACTCAGATGCTATCTTAACAGTCTTAACAGGGATTAAATCAGTAGTTCCTAGAGACATTGTCTCATGCACATATGTTTTTATATAGAAAGACTCGATGAAAGCACCACTCACACCACCTTTTTCTGGTCCTTATTGTGTGCTTGCTTGAACGGAAAACATTTTTACTCTGGATATTGGGAGTACAAAAAACAAGCCTTTTCAGGCACTGACACCCAGGAACCCCACGTTCAACCCACACTCAATTTTCTTGAGCTAATTGAAATGGAACCTTCCAGAGACACGCAAATCACACACCATCACCATTACACGTTCTGGTAGACATTTCCATTGTCCAAAAGAATTATGCAAGACTGTTTATATTCGAATTATCGCATTTTCCAATTTACAACGACACCTTTTGAATATTATATTTGCTATTTAGCTAAATGTTACCTACTTTTTTTTTATATTTTAGACATTTTCCTCTTTTCAGCAAAAGTACGAACATTTTAGATCGAACTGAACAGTTATTTTCCCTCTTCTTTCAATTTGCTTGTTTGTTTAAATTTATTCTCTTATCAATAAAGTATATCCTGTTTTTATCAGCTATAAGCCTTAGCAGGAGGTAATGTATAATTACGATCTATTTTTTCCCCCGCCAACATGTTCTACAGTCGCAGAGTGATTTATACTTTATTCGGTGGGAGGCACTTCTACCCAAACTTTTTCCTATCTTTTTGAACAGTTAGTTTTTAAACGTCAATGTGCTGAGATGCCATGTTCCTTTCTCGCCCTTATCCATCAGTTGGGCTAGATGAAAATCCAGACTTCTATAGTACATACATGTCTACGGACTCAACATATTTTTGTATCTTTGTCTACGTAACTCTTCCCTGACCGTTGTGTTGATGAAACTGTATGAATAAAATTGATTTAAATTTTAGAAGAAGATTGTCCTTATAACCAAACTATGGTAATCTGTTTTTCTTTGTACTCAGCAAGGCGAGAAGATGGATGGCTATGCAGCAACTCTTTCATACATACAGCAAGACTTTCTCTCTCTCTCTCTCTTTCTCTCTCTTTCTCTCTCTCTCTTTCTCTTTCTCTCTCTCTCTCTCTCTCTTTCTCTCTCTCTCTCTCTCTCCAAAAACAAACAAACCAAATAAAATCAGGGGCAGGTAAGCAAGATCCTCACAACGCGTTCTAAGTGTAGAATGCCAACTATTTTTCATTTTTTTTTAGAGACGAAAACAAGCAGGTCGGTCTTTAATTACAAGTAAGGCTTAGATGGCGATAAATGAAATAGGGGTGGGGTTTTAGAGAGGATGGTGTCTTTTAGGGACCTTCCAAGCAAACCATAGAATTTTACGCCCCCCCTACTACATGTAACTTTAATATAGGTTAATATTATCGTCATAACATTTGCCCCATTCCAAAAGCAGAAACATAAAATAAACTTCCTATGTAGTGGCCATTTTGTACGCATACGTGTGTTTAATAAATCTATAAAAAAATCAACTAATAATCAGATTTACACGAAACTTTCGATGCTTATTAACTATTGGATGAATTTATTTTTAAAATGCTGTTTCTGTAAAATATATTAGGAAACATATTTTTATTTTGTACCCCCCCCCCTTATTCCATTTTATGAAATTTGAACAAAATATTTCTGGATTGATCAAAATTTTAATCTATTATATAAAAAAAGTCGAACACTACAAAACAAACAGCCACAAAGTTGGTATATTCTTGATAAGCATTGCCCTGATAAAATAATATCTAAAATTTAGAAAAAATTATTTATTCTTCGACCTTAAACTGGCACAGATTTCGTCAGCAGGGGGTGGTGAACTTTTTATCGTTTTGTACTAAAGGGAAGTAACTCTTATTTTTTTATCAGAAGTTACTTCCCTTATGCCAACTCATTTCTCGAAGAATCTATATAAAGAAAAGTTATCTGTGTGTAAGTGTGTATTTATTTCCAGATAGAGGAATGGGATGAGCAGAAGAGAATGAGGGGGGGGGGAGAGAACACGGAGAAGGAGGGAAGAGAGAAAGATAGAGAGACGGATGGAGAGAGATAAAGAAATAGAAGTTTTAACAGAAATATGTTACACTTTTGCTAGGATTGTATAAAGCAGAAGAGTCTAAAAAACATATCAGATTTATTACTATTTTTTATGGAGCCATATTTTTTCTAAAATTTTCGTGAATTCTTAAATAAAAAGTGGAAATAAATGCAATATTTTATACTTTACAAAAATGTTACTTCTTTTTCTCGAAGTGGTTAACAATGCGGACTGAGGACCTGGGTGTGTCGGGTTCGAATTCTGTTCATTCCACAGAAACACTTTCATCAAAACCCACACCTGACCTTGTGTCTAACCTCCTGGAGAGAAGGTAAATAAATACTATAAACTGCTGAATTGCAAAGAAAAAAATAATTAATTTTTAAGAGATTTTAATTCCTTTAACTGATGAAATAATTTAGAAATTTCAATGTTTAAAATTCTATTTTTTAAATTCTATTTAAAATTTAAAAAAAAATATTTTGATATAACCCTGACTGTTAGCAATTGTAAAAGAGTGACATCGATCATGATTTAATCATTTGTGATTTTTAATAGAATTTCGATTTGCTATTGGTATTGCCATTCGTCGGATATCCCGAAATGTATGGAAGACCGTTATTTTCTGTTTAAACTGATTAGCTGTTTAAGATGTTCACATCTTAAAGAGAGCAAGAAAACTGTCTTCTTTCTCTTTTAGCCACCTGTAGATATTAAAAGTGTAATCATCACAGTGCACATTTTTGTGTATGTAAAAGAGGTCAGCTAACCCCCCCCCCCCGCCGCCAGAGAAAAAAACGGATTTTCGTACTTATTTCTCAAGATAAAAATGAGTATTATTCCCCAGTTCGATGATTTAATCTTTAAACAAATTATTTGTCTTTGAAACAACTTCTTATAACTTTAACTGGGAGAGCCAATTTTATGTGAAAAAAAGACGGGAACTGGACAAAGATAGTACATTGGGTTGAGTGAATGTAGACAAGACGAAATAACGTAATCATGGAGTCCGTCGATTCTTCTACTGCTGGCCCGGTAGAGAACGCAGGATCACATCTTGTCTTTTTGATAATCAGGCTGGGATTGAAAATTCATGTTGATCATGTGATCTGTTTTTAATGCCAAGATGATTCATCGCATATGAATCTCGTTGAGCTTAGGTGTGCTGCTTGTTCATGCGGTGAACAGGCGATGGGTACATAATCCCCACGCAGAATAACAACTCACTGCCAGTCACGTAGACCGATACAAAATAGGTCACTCATGTAACTGCTACATAACTATAACTTTATTTTGGAAAGATTTAAAAACACAATGAAACGAAAACAATTGAACTCAGTTGTATGCAGTTTTGTAATCAACACACAAACTGGTGATGTATCACGATTCTATGGTTCGCTTGGGAGGTCCCTAGTGTCCTTCCAAGGTAAATACAATTTGGGAAGGCTAAGGGCAAAATCGAGAGTTACCAAAAGAGGATGTCTATTACCAAAAGATTAAAAAGACGACAAGACTCATTCATTGAACTAGTTAAGAGACAATTATCTACCTTATCCGGGCTGGGATAAAAAATTTTTTAAAAATGACCAAGAAACGTGTGCATAAATAAGGAAGAGGTACCCTGACTCCCTTTCATATGCACATGCTAGCAACTTGTATCCACCTATTGTTATCTGCTCTTCTCTCTCTCTCTCTCTCTCTCTCTCTCTCTCTTCCCACTCTCTCACTCTATTTCCTTCTTTCTTGCTTACCCCCTTCCCTTTTTTCTACTTTCTCTTCTCTTTCCCCTCTCTCTTTCCTCTTTCTCTCTCTCTTAATTATTCATGCCCTTCTCCTCCTTCCACTACTTCTCTTATCATTTGCCCTTTATTTACATTAGTCGCCATTCTTTCTACCATCTAAAATATTCAGTGTCCACAGTAAAAAAGCAAGCAAGATAACAAACAACAGAATTCAGCATCAGAGTTTTACTAGTATATAAATTTAAAGTAAAGTTTGTACCCATCATCATCATCATCTCTCTCTTTCTTTCTCTCTCTCCTTTTCTCTCTTTCTCTCTCTCTCTCCTTTTCTCTCTTTCTCTTTCTTTCTTTTTTCTTTCTCTCTCTATTTTTCCCCCTCTCTCTCTCTTTCTTTTTTCTCTTTCTCTATCTCTCTCTCTCTCTTTCTCTCTTTCATATATATATATACATGATGGCGTAGGGGTTAACATCGCCGACTGTCAGCTCGACAGTTGCGTTTCGATCCCGGCTTGAGGCACTAACTGGTCTAGCCGCACTGATGAGCTGTGAAACAGCGAAACAGTCTGTATGTGGATGACTATATATTTATATATATATATATATATATATATATATATATATATATATATATATATATATATATATACTCTCCAATTTCCACGGCAATGCATGTTCGCCACAACGATTAGCGCTCCGACTACTGAGCAAAAAATGAGCTTCGTATCGGGGTTCGAATCGTGCGACCGGCAGGGATTGTCTCCTCCCATACTGATGATTGCAGGTTTGGCATGAAACATGTGTATATGGGTCAATTTGAAATAATATTCATTTATAAAGATAGATATAGATATTGCATGTATGTGATTATATATATATATATATATATATATATATATATATATATATATAGTGTATCTGTAGATATTGCATGTATGTGATATATATAAGAAAATGAATGATGAAAATAAAAATTGGATAAATTACAATATTCATTAATTCATCAAGTAGGAATATAAAAAAAAATTATTTTCTTTAATCCATGAATTTTTAAAGATAACTCTATTTCATCAAAAAAAAATCGGTATAAAATGTATTACTGGTTAGCATAAATTTGCAAATACAAAAAGTTGACAGCAATATATATATATATATATATATATATATGTATATATATACATGGACGGCGACCGGCACCGGGGGGGGGGGGGCTCAAGCCCCCCCCCCACACACACACACACACTTTACGGTCATCAATAATGAAGTTATATATGCATGTGTTTAACCGCCCCCCCCCACACTTTTTAGGAGAGCCCCCCCCCCCACACACACACACACACACTTTTATAACTGTCCTGCCGGTCCTGATATATATATATATATATATATATATATATATATATATTGTTACAGAAGTTCAGAAAAACATATTACCGTCGGTTTCAAATCAACAGGTGATCAACAAATGATCGCGTCTTGTTGACTTTCTTCAGCCGTTCTTGTGGATTTTGCTTGGAAAATGGCGAATCACGCGCTGTGGTCACTTATGCAAGATTTTATTTTTCGGCTTGATTTTTTTCTTCATAAAAGACTAGTCCAGCATATTTTCCGGAATAATGTGGAAGTCATAAGCTCAAATAACTTTCTTGTCGATTAATAAAAGTTCAGAAATGAGATAACGTTAACAAGACCAGTTCGGTGTCGCCAACAAAGAACAATCACTCACGCCGATTTCGTCGACCATGCCAAATCTGACGATAAGGATATATGGCAATGTTGTATCAATAATAAAACAATATTGTTGCTAATAATGAAAATTAATAATAATAAATTGACAGCTTATGATAAATATTGGTGAAAAACTTGTGTGCGCTAGGAATGTCTACGTCTACCAAAAAAAGGTGACTCTAGATTGGGATAAAAATTTAAATTGCCTCAGTCGAGAAGGATTTCTTCTGTACTGAGCGAAAACAGAATAGATGAAGTGTAGTATCAGAACAAATACTATACTTTGCTCCCAGCCGAAAGGCCAAAGAATGTTGAATGCGAAATATGTTACGTGTTGTTCTCAGGCTTCAGACAGTTTTCACTGATTTTCATCCGCCCCCCCCCCCTTTTTTTTCTTCTGTTTTGTTATTCATACTCCGGGCAACGTTGGGTAGCCATGCTAGTTTTGGATAAAAATAGCTTAAAAGAAATCAAGTTAGTATTTCAGATCCCCCCCCCCCTCTTTCGATCTCTCTTTCTCTCCCCCCCCCCCCCCCCCCCCACAACTGTCTCCATTAGTTACGATGATTCGACTGGGATATTCGTTATTATTTCAATGAGGACAAGCGATCTAATTCAGACCCAAATACCTACAAGACGAGCGCAAATGGATTGTAAGTATTATTTAATATTTTTTAAAAAGTTATTATTGTTAATTCATAAACTTTTATCAACTGTTAAGTTAAAATATTGCGTTTGGAATTAATTTTAAAATCGTCTTCTTTGTAAAGCAAAGATTATGAAAAAAAAAAAAAATTAAAATTGCTATTTCCACAGGAAATTGTTTCGATTTAAAGGTACAGAATAGCTAACACTCGAGAACTCGTAATTCCCCCCCCCCTAAAAAAAAACAACACATAATTCATATAAAACGCATTAGAATGAAATTCGGTGCTTCTATATAATTGGAGAAAAATAAAATTTTCATCTTTAATTTCGAAGAGTCAGTTGGAAGGGGAGATAATTCAAACTATTTTTTTTATTTGTTTTTTTTTTGTAACCATAACCCATAAAGAAAATCCAGTGAATTAGTAAGAAAATAAATTACAAAAAGGGTACTTATGCAGTTTACGGGCCGGGCCGAAATAATAACGTTATAATTTAGAAAGCCATTTTTAACATGGAGAAGCGGTGGTGGTGGTATGATTAACTATTCTGTACTTTCACTTAAAAATTTAATAAACAGAATAGTTAATCAACCCCCTCCCATCTCCCCATGTTAATTGCTGTTTTCTGGCTCGAAATCTATCTAACTTATCGTTGGCTAGTTTTTGAAGTAGTATTTATTTTTAGCTCCTTATATTAAGTGGCTGCATGCCTTGTCTGGAGCGATTTCCATTAAAAAAGAAATATAATAATATCACTAATGACATCATCACGAAAGGCTTTCAATATATTAGGAAAACACTTCTTCAACATTGGTAGTTGAAATGCGGACGTCACTGAGGTTAGAGAAACAACTTAGTGCCGACGTCTTATCAAGGTTGGATGACTTCTGGGCAGATTGAAAAGGAGGTTGTCCTGGGACGGATGAATAGAATGCCAGTGTGTGGTCAGACGTCGATTGCAGTGCTTGTCTGAGATGGGTATATTTGCTGATGACGCCACACTTTACTTTCGACATGTTGGAAAAATAGACGCACACATATCCAAAACAATGGCTGAATCCTTAGAAAATTACCTCCATGGTAACGTTTAATGCCACAATTTTATCCCCCCTCCATTCCTTTAACAACTACAAGAAACCTTTTCAACCATCGATTACCACCGATTATCATCGATAATAACACCCTACCCAAAAGGCCAACGTTCAAACTTCTCGGCCTAACATTCACAAGTAACATGAGTTGGAACAAATAGAAGACATTACCAGGGATGCTGCAAGGAAAGTGGGCTCCCTCTACCGTGCTAGACAACTTCTCACACCTGACACTATCCTATATTTCCACAAGGCCACTATCCGCCCATGCACGGAGTATTGTTGTCACATCTGGGCTGGTGCACCAGCCACTAGTCTCTCCCTCTTAGAGTTCAAAATAGAGTCACTAATCTAATAGGTCCCTCACTATATCCACCAAGCTCCAGCCCCTGTCCCATCGTCGGAATGTTGCATCTCTGTGCTTATTTTACAAGTACTTCAATAGAAATGTGCTCCAATGAACTTGCTGCTCTGCCCCCCCCCCCTCGACGCAAATACACCCAACCAACTCAGCAATCAGTTAAATCCCATCCATGCACTGTAGAGGTCCGGAGTTGCCGGAGAAGCTTCTACTCCAATAGCTTTTTTTCTCTGATCTGCAAGCCTTTGGAACTCCCTCCCTGCTCCCTGTTTCCCCGATTGTACCGACATGCAGAAATTTAAATGTAATGTAAGCAAACATCTCGCCATACGACTCCTCTCTTAGGATGGCCCCTTTAATTTCTGGCCCCTAATCCACAGTAGCCTCTTGCAGTATGCCTTGTCTGGGGTGAACTCAAGTTAAAAACAAAAAAATTCTCCCTTTGACTGTGTGTTGATTTAATGTCGAAACGAGCAGTTTTATGAAACAGTAGCCAAGAATGAAAGGTGAAGGTCATTGTGTCAGTTCAGCAACATCCGGTGTTGTTACTAAGAAGCAGCAAGTTGTCAGCAGATCACGAATACCTGCCACGATGACATAATGATGAGTGTATCGAAATCTCAGTAGCCAATAGCAGCCAAGCTACTATTATTGTGTTGGTTAGTATTGAACAAATTCTCCTAAAGGTCACGGGAGGAGAACTGGATTTTCCTCACAATAAAAAAAACGACTTTGTATCTAACTCTGCCCTCGTGGGGAGGCAAGTAAATGTTTTTAGAAAAGTTGCAAGAAAGTGAGGAGATGAAAAGAAAGAAAAATCAAGAGTAGTGAAATTAGAAGCAAGCAAGTACAGAGAAGTACAACGAAGTGAAGTTGTAGCGGAGGTACAAGTGACAGCAGCAGCAGTAGCAGCATGCAACACGGCTACAACGAGCCGCCATTACGATTTTGAATCCGTGCTTAATTTCTAAGCTCGGCGCTGATTGGTGCAAGCCTTTAACTTCCTTTCTGGCTTGCCCAATCAGGGGCCATCTCTCATGCGAGTTGATATTATAAAAGGGAGTGCACAGCGTCTACTTCCTCTTTTCTTGGCCAGGACACGGCACTGACAACATCATCCACGTTGGTCGGACCAAACCCAAAACTTCTCTCTTGAGACGCAACAGAAACGTCCCCCCCCACCGGTGCTCTGGTCTTGGGTTCGGCTTCGACAAGAAACCTAAAGAATTCAGCATGGCTATAGCTGCCACACACATGGACTTAATATAACACACACACACATATAACTACTTACACACGGCCTGACTTCAGCACGTGTGTACTGTACAAACATTATTCATATATGAACTCTTTCTCTTTTATTACAAACAGGACGTCCTTCCCTTCTCTCATATATGAACTCTTCTCTCTTCCCTACTAACGGGACATTTATTTAACATCATGTGGACTTTATAACCTTTCCTCTTCGTCTGTACTCATGGACGCGTTCATCACTAACACCCTTCTCTTTCATTTCTCCTTTTATTTACATGTTGACGAAGACAACGAATAAAGTTGTTTTAAATATTAGAAATGGATTTCGTCTAATTTCTATAAAGTCGTATATTTTAAATGAGTGAATATAGGAAAACACAACAAGCCTTCAGGCTAGGATTAAAGTGTTGCATCTGTTCTGTTCTTGGCCAGAAGAGGGGAAATCCTTCTGAACCGAGACAATTTTAATTTTTGTCCTAATCAAGAGTGATCCTTTGTCGGGAGTTGGATTTTCCCCATATTAAAAGAAACGACCTGGCCTCGTGTCGAACTTTGCCTTTGTGGTGTCGGGACTGCATTCGAGATGTTATCAGTCCGACGACATAAACAAAAATGAGAGGAAGGAGGAATGCTGTGTTTCTGCTGACCAGGAGGAGACGATTAAGACCTCTACAGACAAGTATACACACTTAAAACTCCATCTGGCCGTGCAGAAAGTCAGTGGTTTACTTATAGAGGATCCACTAAACTTTCCGAAAGCCACTAGAGTGGTCACAGTGGTGCGGCTGAGAAAGGATACCAAGGAAGTGTGAAAGATACTAGAGGAAGTGTGAAAGATACTAGAGGAAGTGTGAAAGATACTAAGGAAGTGTGAAAGATACTAAGGAAGTGTGAAAGATACTAGAGGAAGTGTGAAAGATACTAAGGAAGTGTGAAAGATACTAGAGGAAGTGTGAAAGATACTAAGGAAGTGTGAAAGATACCAAGGAAGTGTGAAAGATACTAGAGGAAGTGTGAAAGATACTAGAGGAAGTGTAAAAGATACTAAGGAAGTGTGAAAGATACTAGAGGAAGTGTGAAAGATACTAGAGGAAGTCTGAAAGATACTAGAGGAAGTGTGAAAGATACTAGAGGAAGTCTGAAAGATACTAAGGAAGTGTGAAAGATACTAAGGAAGTGTGAAAGATACTAGAGGAAGTGTGAAAGATACTAAGGAAGTGTGAAAGATACTAGAGGAAGTGTGAAAGATACTAAGGAAGTGTGAAAGATTCTAGAGGAAGTGTGAAAGATACTAAGGAAGTGTGAAAGATACTAAGGAAGTGTGAAAGATACTAGAGGAAGTGTGAAAGATACTAGAGGAAGTGTGAAAGATACTAAGGAAGTGTGAAAGATACTAAGGAAGTGTGAAAGATACTAGAGGAGGTGTGAAAGATACTAAGGAAGTGTGAAAGATACTAGAGGAAGTGTGAAAGATACCAAGGAAGTGTAAAAGATACTAGAGGAAGTGTAAAAGATACTAAGGAAGTGTGAAAGATACTAGAGGAAGTGTGAAAGATACTAGAGGAAGTCTGAAAGATACTAGAGGAAGTGTGAAAGATACTAGAGGAAGTCTGAAAGATACTAAGGAAGTGTGAAAGATACTAGAGGAAGTGTGAAAGATACTAAGGAAGTGTGAAAGATACTAAGGAAGTGTGAAAGATACTAGAGGAAGTGTGAAAGATACTAAGGAAGTGTGAAAGATACTAGAGGAAGTGTGAAAGATACTAGAGGAAGTGTGAAAGATACTAAGGAAGTGTGAAAGATACTAAGGAAGTGTGAAAGATACTAAGGAAGTGTGAAAGATACTAGAGGAAGTGTGAAAGATACTAGAGGAAGTGTGAAAGATACTAAGGAAGTGTGAAAGATACTAGAGGAAGTGTGAAAGATACTAAGGAAGTGTGAAAGATACTAGAGGAGGTGTGAAAGATACTAAGGAAGTGTGAAAGATACTAGAGGAAGTGTGAAAGATACCAAGGAAGTGTGAAAGATACTAGAGGAAGTGTAAAAGATACTAAGGAAGTGTGAAAGATACTAGAGGAAGTGTGAAAGATACTAAGGAAGTGTGAAAGATACTAGAGGAAGTGTGAAAGATACTAGAGGAAGTGTGAAAGATACTAAGGAAGTGTGAAAGATACTAGAGGAAGTGTGAAAGATACTAGAGGAAGTGTGAAAGATACTAGAGGAAGTGTGAAAGATACTAAGGAAGTGTGAAAGATACTAAGGAAGTGTGAAAGATACTAAGGAAGTGTGAAAGATACTAGAGGAAGTGTGAAAGATACTAAGGAAGTGTGAAAGATACTAGAGGAAGTGTGAAAGATACTAAGGAAGTGTGAAAGATACTAAGGAAATGTGAAAGATACTAGAGGAAGTGTGAAAGATACTAGAGGAAGTGTGAAAGATACTAAGGAAGTGTGAAAGATACTAGAGGAAGTGTGAAAGATACTAGAGGAAGTGTGAAAGATACTAAGGAAGTGTGAAAGATACTAGAGGAAGTGTGAAAGATACTAGAGGAAGTGTGAAAGATACTAGAGGAAGTGTGAAAGATACTAAGGAAGTGTGAAAGATACTAAGGAAGTGTGAAAGATACTAGAGGAAGTGTGAAAGATACTAGAGGAAGTGTGAAAGATACTAAGGAAGTGTGAAAGATACTAAGGAAGTGTGAAAGATACTAGAGGAAGTGTGAAAGATACTAGAGGAAGTGTGAAAGATACTAAGGAAGTGTGAAAGATACTAAGGAAGTGTGAAAGATACTAGAGGAGGTGTGAAAGATACTAAGGAAGTGTGAAAGATACTAGAGGAAGTGTGAAAGATACCAAGGAAGTGTGAAAGATACTAGAGGAAGTGTAAAAGATACTAAGGAAGTGTGAAAGATACTAGAGGAAGTCTGAAAGATACTAGAGGAAGTGTGAAAGATACTAGAGGAAGTGTGAAAGATACTAAGGAAGTGTGAAAGATACTAGAGGAAGTGTGAAAGATACTAGAGGAAGTGTGAAAGATACTAAGGAAGTGTGAAAGATACTAGAGGAAGTGTGAAAGATACTAGAGGAAGTGTGAAAGATACTAAGGAAGTGTGAAAGATACTAAGGAAGCGTGAAAGATACTAGAGGAGGTGTGAAAGATACTAAGGAAGTGTGAAAGATACTAAGGAAGTGTGAAAGATACCAAGGAAGTGTGAAAAATACTAGAGGAAGTGTGAAAGATACTAAGGAAGTGTGAAAGATACTAGAGGAAGTGTGAAAGATACTAGAGGAAGTGTGAAAGATACTAAGGAAGTGTGAAAGATACTAGAGGAAGTGTGAAAGATACTAGATGAAGTGTGAAAGATACCAAGGAAGTGTGAAAGATACTAGAGGAAGTGTGAAAGATACTAAGGAAGTGTGAAAGATACCAAGGAAGTGTGAAAGATACTAAGGAAGTGTGAAAGATACTAGAGGAAGTGTGAAAGATATTAGAGGAAGTGTGAAAGATACTAAGGAAGTGTGAAAGATACTAGAGGAAGTGTGAAAGATACTAGAGGAAGTGTGAAAGATACTAAGGAAGTGTGAAAGATACTAAGGAAGTGTGAAAGATACTAAGGAAGTGTGAAAGATACTAGAGGAGGTGTGAAAGATACTAAGGAAGTGTGAAAGATACTAGAGGAAGTGTGAAAGATACCAAGGAAGTGTAAAAGATACTAGAGGAAGTGTAAAAGATACTAAGGAAGTGTGAAAGATACTAGAGGAAGTGTGAAAGATACTAGAGGAAGTCTGAAAGATACTAGAGGAAGTGTGAAAGATACTAGAGGAAGTCTGAAAGATACTAAGGAAGTGTGAAAGATACTAGAGGAAGTGTGAAAGATACTAAGGAAGTGTGAAAGATACTAAGGAAGTGTGAAAGATACTAGAGGAAGTGTGAAAGATACTAAGGAAGTGTGAAAGATACTAAGGAAGTGTGAAAGATACCAAGGAAGTGTGAAAGATACTAAGGAAGTGTGAAAGATACTAAGGAAGTGTGAAAGATACTAGAGGAAGTGTGAAAGATACTAGAGGAAGTGTGAAAGATACTAAGGAAGTGTGAAAGATACTAGAGGAAGTGTGAAAGATACTAAGGAAGTGTGAAAGATACTAGAGGAGGTGTGAAAGATACTAAGGAAGTGTGAAAGATACTAGAGGAAGTGTGAAAGATACCAAGGAAGTGTGAAAGATACTAGAGGAAGTGTAAAAGATACTAAGGAAGTGTGAAAGATACTAGAGGAAGTGTGAAAGATACTAGAGGAAGTCTGAAAGATACTAGAGGAAGTGTGAAAGATACTAAGGAAGTGTGAAAGATACTAGAGGAAGTGTGAAAGATACTAGAGGAAGTGTGAAAGATACTAAGGAAGTGTGAAAGATACTAAGGAGGCAAATGTAGCTTTTGATATATCACTTCCTCTAGTCATCTTCAAAGACGATGAACTTTAAAAACTGAGAATGGGTTGTGTTGGTCCCCATTAAATTGCACTCCTCCATTTTCTGAACTATTAAATTGATATTCCCAATAGATATCAACGGCGGTTCTGTTGAGAATTTTATTTTAATACGTTATATATAAATTCTATTTTTATACGTTATATAAAAATTTTATTTTAATACGTTATATATAAATTTTATTTTAATACTTTATATATAAATTTTATTTTTATACTTTATATATAAATTTTATTTCAATACGTTATATATAAATTTTATTTTAATACGTTATATATAAATTTTATTTTAATACGTTATATATAAATTTTATTTTAATACTTTATATATAAATTTTATTTTAATACGTTATATATAAATTTTATTTTAATACGTTATATATAAATTTTATTTTAATACGTTATATATAAATTTTATTTTAATACGTTATATATAAATTTTATTTTAATACTTTATATATAAATTTTATTTTAATACGTTATATATAAATTTTATTTTAATACGTTATATATAAATTTTATTTTAATACGTTATATATAAATCTTATTTTAATACGTTATATATAAATTTAATTTTAATACGTTATATATAAATTTTATTTTAATACGTTATATATAAATTATGTATTTTTTTAAAGGGGGTGAACGAGATTTTGAGTGTTAACTATTATGGATGTTTGCCCAATTCTCAAAATTAATTCCGAATAAGTGCGCTCCACCTACGACTCAACTCAACATCTCTCTATTGAACTCTTTTCCATTCTGCCTTCACGAACACCCTTCTTTTCCATCTGTAAATCTCCTTTCATTGGACACCTGATCAACGGACATTTACCTACTGGACAGACCCCATATCTTTTTACACGAACCTTTTCACTCTCCATTACTTTATATTTTTTCCAATTTTCAATTTTGGCTTTTCCACTGCCAACTTATCTATCTATGTAATTCCTCTGATGATAAGATTTTAATCTTTGAAAAGCCTTGGCTTAAGTAAAGAATAATAAACATAATTTTATTACCGAGTACACCTTGCATTGAACAATCGAAGTTGAAATAAATTTGCCATTCGTACATGCTTATCCTTCTTTTTTCATTTATCTAAATATATATATTGTTGAGATGAATGAAAATTCTATGGAACCGACTATCAGTTTCCGATCCCTGTCAATGTTCGTTTCAGGAGCCACACCCTAAGCAACTACAATGGCACTCAAATAAACAAGCACCGACACTCGGAGATTTTGAATGTCCTATGACCTTCAATATCTCCGTGTGGATATTTGTTATATTCAGGAAACACACTTTACTCCAGTTGACTATGAAGATATTCTGGCTAAGATTTCCGTCTCCGTTCGACTAGAATGGCGAATGGCTCGTTAGTGGAAGTTTAACACATCGTTGTTCGAAGTAAAGAACTTCCAAGAACAGCTATTCCTAACAATAAAGCAGGAGCTGATATGAACACTAACTGGTAATAAATGGTGGAGCCACCCTAAGAAGCTTATTAGGTCTTTTGCTGTTGGTTATAATCATCGACTCGACCTAGAATCTAGAGCAGCTAAATCGACACTAGAATCTAGATTAGATCTGGCTGTGAGGGTGAATGATAATAACACCGTTAAGATAGTTTAAGCCTCTTTTGGCTAACAAGAAGGACTAATGATGCGTGATTAGGTGTAGGTTAAATCGAATGCCATAGGAGACAACAAACATGGCCGCTGAGTTGCATGATGTAAGGAGCTAACAGGAACAAAAGATGATTATCACAAAGACAGGAGATGCTGTTTGGCCTTAATCTTGAAAAGATCAAGGCTATATAGGTAAAAGGGAAACAGTTAGCAGGAAGAGAGTTCCACAAGCCTGCAGTTTTTTTAGAAGAAGCTACTGGAATAGGCAGCTGTATTACAATGAGGTATCAAAATAGCGAATTGATGGAGACCACTAGACCAACGAGTCAAACGAGCTGGAACAAAGGAAGCAGGGAATAAATCAGACAATTCTGAAGAACACATGCCATAATAGTATTCATAGAAAAGACTGAGACTAACAACATCACGTTTGTGAGAGAGGGTGCAGAGAAGAAGAAAGGGTAGGGCCAATCAAATTATAGATACGTTTCTGAACCTTATCAAGAACCCTCAAATGGGACAGAGATTCACCAGCCCAAATATGACAACAGTACTCCATACATAGTCTGATAGTAGATTTGTAGAGATAGAGAATTGCCTCAGGTGTGAGAAAGTGTTTGGAGCGATAGAGAGAACCGACTTTACGAGAAGCAGAAAAAGCTATGGATCTAATATATAAACTCCAAGAAAGATTTGATGAGAAAGAAAGACCAAGAAGTTTCAGAGTCGATTTCTCCTCAAGAGCAGAGCCATCCATGAGAATCTCAGGAAGAAAAGGGACACGCCTACGATTGAAAGACACGAGCTGAGTCTTGATAGGATTAAACGAAACAAGCTATTTCGTACCCCAATCCACAACTGAACCCAGGTCAACTTCTAGATCAGCCGCATATTTCGACTGATCCGAGGGAGATGAGTGAGAAGCAACATCAGAATAGAGAGTAGTATCATTGGCATAGATGTTAATTTTCTGAACAATATTCTCTGAAAGATCATTTATATAGAGAAGAAACGGTGTTGGGCCTAAAATAGAGCCCTGAGGAACACCAGCATTGATAGGAAAAGAGAATGAAGAGACACCATCCAAAGTTACTCACAAGCTTCGATCAGAAAGAAAAGACCCAATAATGTCAAGAACCTTACCATAACCCTGAAGTTGTGCAGAAGACCAGAATGCCACACTCTGTCAAACGCCTTCGAAATGTCAAGTGCAATGGCCATACTCTCTCCTGAATTATCCATAAACTGACAGATCCGCTCAATTATAATAGTTAAAAGATCAGCAGTTGAACGAAAACCATGAAAGCCATACTAAACATCACTAAAGAGGCCCAGACGTTCCAAAAAAGGAACAAGCTTGCCATAGACCAAACTTTGCTAATAACAGAGTGAAGACTAACAGGACGATACCTAGTTGGGTCAGACCGATCACCAGCATATTTAAAGATAGGGACAACAGAGGACTCCTTCTAACAAAAAAGGAAACAAGACTGAGACAAACGGATTAAACAATTTTGAGAGGATAGAAGAAAGTTCAGGAGCATAACGTTTGAGAATGACAACAGGAATTGAATCAGGACCGGAAGCCTTAAAGTGGTCAAGATCAGAAAGAACCCTAGCAACCATCTTTGGGGTGATAATGACAGAATCAAGAGACTGATCAGTTTTCAAAGGAAAATCAGGAAGAACTGCACCAGAGTCATCAAGAGAAGAATTGTCAGCAAAAGACGAGCAAAGAGATCAGCATAATCCTTAGAAAATGAAATAAGCTGACGATCATTAAAAAGAGGAAGAATAGCAGACTTGCAACTATTAACAACATTGTTGTAAATTCTTTAAAAATCACAAGAGCCAACCTTTTGAGATGAGATAGAGTCATGAATCCTTTGAAAATAGCCAAACTTAGCTGCAGAGATTACTCTCTTGCAGGCATTGCTAGCTCTTCTGTAGGATTGTCTAGAATTCTCAGAACCATCCCGATGATACTGATTAAAGTAATGATTACGATGGGCAATGGCAGAAGCAGAAACAGATGAAAATCATGGATGAGAATGAGGTTTGGTTTGAAATTTACGATGACTAATGAAGGTGTCAATTCCAACAAGAAGTCAGTCAGTAACCTCCTTAGTAGCAAGATTCGGAGACATACCAAAGATAGAACTCCATGGAACGACACATAGGAAGCTGTGAAGCCCATCCCAATCAGTCTTCCTGTAGTTAAACGTCTTCCTATGGAAGGACGATCAATAGAAGACTTCACCCAAAAATCAACATCAACATCATCAACAACATGATCAGAAGAACCAAATGGAGAGAAGAGGAAATAGAACATGAGTCAGGAACAGAAGTAATTATGGTTGATGAACATCATTATCAAGAAAACGTGTGGGGAAGGTGACAGTTTGGGACAAGTCATGAGACAGAGAAAAGTCGATACAGATTTCACCAGCTAGATCTGTGCGGTTTGAGTGACAGAGCCAGTCAGAATGATAAGCATTGAAGGCACCAAAAGCAAAGATGGAGCTTGATAGATGAAGTTGCAATGCATCATCAATATTGCTGGATCTAGCATCAATAGCAGAGCAGTCATTGTCAGAAGGGGAACGGTACAAAAACAATAAATAGGAAGTGGAGTGCAGCAAAGACAACCTCATACAGATAAAAGGACACCCATGAGATTCAAGACTGTGGACACGTGCAATGGGGAGATCCTTGCGAAAGAAAAAGAGCAAGACCATGCAAATGCATGGAAGAGTCAAAGTGGACAAGAGGCAAGTAACCATCCACATGTAGATCATTGCTATCAATAGAAGCATTCAGATTAGTTTCACAAAGAGCAAAGATGTGAGGAGATTTGCCCAAGAGAAAAGACTGAACATCAAGAAAGTTTTACCTCTGATGTTACTATACGAAATAGTAAGGTGTTTGTTGTGTGGATTTGTAGAATGCATAATAATACAAAGGAAGAGAAAGGTAGAATCACTTCAAGACAAATCAAGCCTGAAAGAGATCCCACAACAGTATTCAATCCCCTGAGCTCCAAACAGGCTAGCTAAAAAAAAAAAGAAAAAAAAAAGAAGCCCTTCAATAGGGAAGGAAAGAGTTACTAGGGAGGCTGACAAGAAAGTCGACCCCTAAATTGGTTAAGTGGCTAACCAGAAACCAGTGTTTTTATCGTGACACCACAACTTTCCAACAAAGGCTAAAGATGGCCTACTCCCCAAATGGTAAGACACCAGCCGGCATTTTAAGAGTCTCGGGATCAAGAATGACACGGAACTATACAAGACAAGGAAGGAGGGGGGGGGGGGGGGGGGGGCAGCTCCCTGAAGTATTTGCATATGTTAAACTAGAGTGTCTCTCTTTTTTGTTTGTTTTATTTTATTATTATTTTTTAGTAAACCTTATAATTTACTCGCATATATATAATATATAATGATAAATACTCCAATATATAATAAATACTCAAAAGAAACTAACCCTAACCCTAACACCCAACTGCAGTTTCACTGTAAATTTGATCATCAGAAGTGTATTTCCATCCCACACATGTGTATACACCCAAATCCGAGCTCAAACTAGCAAGAATTCGAATTTGAACGTCAGATTTCCAAACGCTTATTTTTCAAAATTATTTCACATGAAAATCGCCTCACAAATTAATACCCTTTCATGTAGAAGGAGCGCCGGCAAATTTCCGAGGCACAGCGCTCTCAATGATGTCGTTCGACGAGCACTAAACATCGCTGGCTTCCCGTCGATCCTCGAACCGGTTGGCCTTGACAGAGGAGATGGCAAACGACCTGATGGCCTGACGGCGTTTCTCTTTTTCAAACGGTAAGTCACTGATATGGGATGCGACTTGTGTCGACACTTTTGTGTCCTCCTCGTCAGTGATAGAATCGGCAACAAACCCTGGACATGCAGCAGGATCAGCAGAGAGCCGCAAGCGGTCAAAATATGCCGATCTTCTCGACAGATTTGTATTTCAACCGATCGCTGTAGAGACAGGTGGAGTGATTGGCTCTGCCACACACGACTTCCTCGGCAACCTTGGTCTATTAATGACGCGTAACACCGGAGACACTCGCGAATTGTCTTGGCTTTACGAGCGCCTTTCTATCGCGATTATTTGTGGAAACGCCTTGAGTCTGCTCTCGGCCTGCCAAGCCAGTCAGACATTCGAAGAAAACTATTGACTGCGATACAATTATATATAAATAATGTTCAGTTACGGCTTAATAAAATTGTTAAACTATATTACCTTTCTCTTTTTTTGTTTCCTTTATTCTATTTATTCTTTCGTATACCTTATAATCGACTCGTATATATTTAACAATAATACATATTTAATAGGAACTTATCACAACACCCGACTGCAGCTTCACAGTAAATCCGATCGTTAGGAGTTTATCAAGCGACATCTGCCGAGTTAATGAAAAAATATTTTTTGGTGTTTTAGTTTCTCTTTAAAAAAAAAAAAAAATCGACTCCAGTGATTGAAGCGGAATTCTCCGATCTTACTTTAAAAATACTTTTTGGTGTTTTGGTTTCTCTTTCAAAAACATCGACGCCGAGGCAGAATATACAGAGTATACATGAACGATGTATAAGTAAATATGACTAATGTTTGTGTTGGTTGTGGGAGTCTGGACGCCTGCTATCAGAACCTGATAGACATATCATCAGTGCTTGTGAAAGTAATGCAGAAATGGCTAGCCAATTGGAGCATGTCCGACGGCTTTGAAGTCCTAGCAAGAAAGAGGATAATACCTTGTTCTAAATTTCCTACATAGGTGGAATGCGATTTTTTGACTTCTCTAACGTTGGCATGAATAATTCAGGAGAGATAACTCGAATATAATCCAAGAGAAATCACTCAGATGATTCTGCCATCACAGAAGTTTTATTTTATTTGCTTGTCTTGTAATTTACAAGGCCTGCAGAGAGACAAATAAATAGGAACACAAGATGCAGTCTTAAGGCTCGCATCACTGTAGTATCTGTTCTCTATAAGGAGGCCACCCTTTTGGGGGCAGCGAAAGTTATATTCCATCTCTTTTTTTTATAAGGGGAAATAGGTTTATTGCCTGTGTTGTCACCTGAGGTGCCATTATCCCAAAGGGAATGCTGATGGCACTGACTGGGCTATTTTTGAAGCTAGACCCAAGTGCTCCCTTTTGGGGGAGCTTGATTCCCACTATATAACTAACATTGTGTCTAACCTCCTCTTTGTGGGATATAAGACAAATCCGGCTTTCAGGCTAGGATCAAGGTGTAGCATCTGTCCTGTCTCAAGAGCCATCCTCCCAGGCATTATCCCCCCTCGACGTCGAAGGAGGAGATAGGTTTATTGCCTGTCGCTCCCTCATCCGTGAGGGAATGCCGACGGGATTATAGGCATATAGTTTTGGATACTTATACAGATTAGGAACCAAGCTAAAATCGACTTGGCGTTGGTTAGGGTTAGCTTGGGTCCTAATCTGCATAAGTACCTATTTTTGTTACCAGTGTAACAGAATGCTTTTTGGGGCGGAGAGTTGGATTTTTCCACGCATTAAAAATTGACCTTGTGTGGGGAGTAAACAGAGACACGATACAAAGAAATAGCGATGTTTCTGTAGAAGAAGAAGAAGAAGAAGAGGAGGAGGAGGAAGAAGATAATGCTCTAATAATAACAAGGAAAAGTAAAGAAAGAAAGAAAGAAATGAATGGGTTAAGTTGGTCCGTTCACCCTACCCACTCTCGTTCTAACACATGTAGGCGTATCTTGAGTGCGACTCACGCACGCATACATGTGTGCACGCACATACGTACACACACATGTGGTAGAATTTAACAACAGCTGTTAGCTGGGTAGATGTTAAAAATTCATAACAACAAATCTCAGCTTTTTTTTTTCTTTTTACGATGGTTACAAAAAACTCCTGACTTTCATTTGAAGACAACAAAGGTAGATAAAATAATTGTCACTATTTTTGTTTTTGGTTTACTTATATCAAAGTCCACTTCGCATTTATTCCCCCCCCCCCCTTTCTTCTTTATTTTTATTATTTGATGGTCAGCAGTATTTCTTATTCTTTTCTCTTTTCTTGTGTGTCCTATGTTTGTTTTGGTTGGCAACCTTGCAAAGTCGGGGATCACTTTTTAACGGAGGCTGCCTATTAAACAGGACCCTGACTTTTTGACCGTTGCTTCGCTTTCGTGTTCAACAAATCCTGTAACTAAACCGATCCCTGACTTTATGGCCGACAAAATGGCGTAAATCTATTCACGAAGGAAGCAGCGATGTGGCAGCTAACTGACTTTGGTAACTCGTTTCTTTATTTCTACTCCGTTTTCACTTGTGAATGCCTTACAAAAATCAAAGCTCAAACAGGCGAATTTAATGGTTATTTGATGATTCGGTGTCATCTTTAAGGAAGAAAAATAAACGACCATCGTGTTAGCATAGAATTATAAATAAATGCCCAGGGTGGCCACAAACTGGAGGATCATTCTGTAATCTTGTTTACGTTTATAATTGATCCCTGATTTTGTGGCCATTTAAAAAAAAATTTTTTTTTTTTTATAAATGTTCTATTTTTTTGTTGTTTTCAAAAACCTTAGTACAAAAGAAATAATAATTTGATTATTTCTGTACATTTTTAAACTTACATTTTGTCGTGATTTAAATCTGTTACAAATGAAGAGTTAATCTTTAAAGACCTAATGTCTTTATTTGAAAATAAATTTCTTTCTTAAAAGAACCAGTCAATTATTGTGAGTTTTGTTTTCGATTTCGCCAATATTTATGTTCTCAGTATTATGTTGATTTCTTTTTTCCTCTCTCGCTGAAACACGATTTCTTTTTCGTTTTTTTTCTATTTTTATTAAAAAAAAAAAAAATTTTAATATTAAAATAGGGATGTTTACAAAAAAATATATATATATATTTCTAAATTTTGGAGATGAGGATTGATAATTTTGGATTATTTCGGACTACTATTCTCATTTTTGTCGTTATATTCCCAACGTTTCGGCCGATGTGATCTCCGACCTTCTTCATGTGATTATTTTCGAACTTTGAAATTTTTTATGTCGAACTCTGGAACCTGGACGGAATTTCGAACTAAACCCTTTCCCCAAGTTCGACGAGGTTCACCCAAAGAAGGTCGGAGATTACATCGGCCGAAACGTTGTGAAACTAACAACCCAGATGATAATAATAGTCTGAATAATCAAAATTATTATTTATTTACAAACGACTGCAAAAAAAAAAAAGATAAAAACAAACAACTTAATTTGGTTGTAAAATTAACATGAACCTGGCATTTTGTTTTTAAATCGATTTTAGCTAGCATCTCCATAGTCCAACTAATGGTCATTTTATTTATTTGAAATAATAATTAAATAAATCGCCAATTTAACTCTTTTCATCAAGAGTTCGTTTTCAATTGAAGCTAGTTTCGTCACAGATAATCTTTTGCTCTTAATCCAGGGTGCCCCTTTTTGGGGAGCTGTATTTTTTTCTCACGTTAAACACTGACTTTGTGTCTAACTTTGCCCTCGCGGGGAGGCAAGTATTGCAAGTACGCTTTCAGTGTCCCAGATTCTCTTCTGAAAAGACAGTCATTTTATTCAACGATTCGAAGTTTCAAAATAACCATGCTATTTTAAGATCTAACAAAGAAATATTCATAAAGATTTAATTTAATATCCATTTTTCTTTTTTTTTAAATTTTACTTTTTTTTTAGACAACGTGTTTCTTTGCATATATATTTTTTGGTGCTTGTGCAGATTAGCGTACATATGAAAAACGCTGAAAATCGCAGTTCTAGTTAAATTAACCGCAAAACTCTTTGATATACTTATGTATCAAGCAAAAATAGGTTTGTACACCAAAAATTAGCAAAAACTATCGAGTAGAATTTTAATCAAAAGTAAAATCCCGTTATATTGTTTAATCGGGTTCGGCCATTGATTCGAGCGAGAAAACACGAAATTCAGGGGGAGATAACCCAGTCTGTTATATTAACAAGTAATAAATCAATGGCAGTCATCAAAATACGATGAAACTGATTTTTATTTTTAATTAAAATTCTACTCGATCATTGTTCAATGTTCCTACTTATTTAAATCTGCTGCGTAAGTATATAATACTGTTTTTTTTTTGTGGTATTAATAATTTAATACGGACGCTTCTCTGTACAAGCACCTTTTTTTTTTCTTTTTTACAAGTTTTAATTTTCGATATCTATCGTCTTTCTCCGTATCTGTGACTTAACTTCTTTTTTCTCCTCTCTCCCATTAATTTCTATTTTTAAAGTTAGCAAAACAAAAAAAAACTAAGTTCTCTTTAAAAAGAAAAAAAAAATCGATATTTATTTTGTTACTACATCATAAATGTTAAACTAAATTTTAAAACCACAAATAAATAATCGTATAGAATGACCCTGAAAACGAACATAAACAGCTCACCCCAGACTACCCCCGTTGCAAGAAATAAAGAAATATAAATATATATATATATCGAATACCCTTTGGCCTTTTTTTTTTCATTTATTTAATTACATTCAGTGAGTACACCATGGCCTTCTTTTCATACTTTTTGTCATTGTTGTTTCATCCCCTCAAATCTGTGTAGTAATTCTCTTTTTTTCTATATATAAAACAAATCTCCCGAACTATTTTATCCCAATGACCCTCCACCCTTAAGGCTTAATAATGCCGTAAACTCTACCTAGAATGTAACACGGGTACATAAGTACCAAACACCCTTTAATTGCCCCCCCCCCAAGTAATTAATAAAATTGTGCGACCACTTCTCGTGTGTTTCTCACCTCTACGTGACTTACACATTATTACTTTTTTTTTGTATTTACCATTAATCTAATATTTATTGAAACAATAAAGGTACTTCTACAGAATTTGAACCGAACTGTTTTTTGTTTTGTTTTTTTGTACTTATGCAGTTAACGGACCGTGCTGAAACCTTTATAATTTAGAAACCCATTCTTAACGGGGGGGGGGGGGGCGAGGTTGATTAACTATTCTGTACTTTCATCTAACAATTTAATAAACAAAAGGTACCGTAAAAATTGAATGTAACTTGAAAATCCTATCTAAAAAAATAACCCGGTCCGTAAACTACACAAGCACCATTTTTTTTTTTTTTTTTTTTTTTTTTTTTTTTTAACCATAAAGTTTTAGGTTTGGTTCTGTTCAAATTCTGTAGAAACACCATAAAAAAAATGCAATAGCATAAAATAAAACGCATTTTTAAAAGTCCTATTTAAAATTAAATCCACTATAATGCATTTTCGTTTATTCGTAAACAAATCAGCCATTGTAATATTTGGTGCTTCTGTAGTTTCACAATGACATTAAAATATTTAAAGAAATGTATAAACTTTGCTATGTACTTACGTTTTAGCTGAAAATAAGATTGTACAGAAAAAATTACGCAAATTTATCCAGTATTTATTAAATTATAAGAAAGAAAAAAAAAACGAGCTTACGTATCGGTAGACATTTCAGCTTACTGATTAATCAAGGGAGATAACTTTCGTAAAAAGTCAAAATATAAGAAAAATGGCGACATATAGATAAAATCGTTTTAAATTTTTAATTTAATAAATACTGGATGAATTTGCGTAATGTTGGTGTTTCTTTTCAGCTACCACGTAAGTACATAACAAAGTTTATCCAACGAAATTTGAAAAAAAAAAAATGGAAGCATTTTTATAATTTTCACTAAAAAGTAATTTATTAGTTTTAATTTTTTTGGTACTTATCCAGATTAGGACCCAAGATAAAATCGACTTTGCGTTGTTTAGGGTTAGCTTGGGTCCAAATCTGGAGAAGTACCAAATTCTCGACCAAATCTTTATGTATTAAAAGGTTGAAAGTTTTAGAAGCTGTTTACACCCAATAATTTTAAAAACATTTTTCTTAGTTTTAAAACAATTTGGTTAAATTAAAAATTTAATGGTCAAATGATACCATAATAATTAAATCTAACCATCAAAATCCTATTTGAAAAATAATGAAAGTAAAGACTCCAGGGCAACGCCAGTATATACAGGCATTCTATTAATATATATCCGGTTCTAAAATATTGTACGTGTAATAAATGCATCAATATTTTTACCTTAAAGAAATTTCATTTTTATTCCACGTGTAATTGTTTTGTTTTTTTTCAAGTTGTAAGATTGTTTCTTAGACAATGATTATTATTATTATTTCAATTTATCATTTATAATTATAATTAGTATTTACACATTTTTAGATTATTTTTGGGACATTAACGTCTTGTTTTTATTACGTGCTTTCTGCGTTGTTTTTAACTTAAACTTGCTATTAATCGTTTTTGTCGTGTCGAAAATAATCGTTTCGTGTTTTATTCGATTATTAATTATACTATTGTTATTTTACCAAATGTTTTTTTTAAATATGGGCAAATTTGGAGTTATCTCCCTTCTCGATTTATTTATATATCGGCCATGTTTCTTTACCCGATCGCCTTGTTTTGTCCGTCTCGCGTGGACGATTAAACTTATTAAAACTTATTGTTTTTAATGTTTTTTTAATTTTTTTAATTTTTTGTTTACTGAAACATGGTTTTGAATAAACGTAAACAAACATCTAGCGGCCCAACTCCCCACCCAGGTGTCCCCTATAAATCTTAAGCTTCAGTGACAATATATCTTGTTTGTTTGGACCGGAAACACGCAAATAAGAGTACCCGGCTCAGTCAGCAGCACATAGTGGTTGGTCACGGTTAGATTTAGTTCCTGATATTAAAACTTTTCTGGGCACTTATATAGATCGGGTACACGAGTCGAAATTTATTTTAGAAGAGTTCCAATGGTGTAAGGGGCAGATAACTCTCTTTTTCTCCGAAAATGGAAAATATCCATTTTTTTAAAATAAGAAGTCATGCAAATTCAATATTTATTGAAGTAAATAGAATTTGGAAAAATCAACAGTATATTTTTTCCTTTCAAAACGAACAGTCATCGGTTTTAGTTTAAAACATTTTTGATTTAAAACATTTTTGATTTTTTTTTTTTTATAGTTTAAAAAATAAATTTTTCTGTTTTTTTTTTTTTTAAACGGGATAGAATTCAGAAATTTGTTCAAAAAGATTCTGTGGGGGTGGGGGGGGGGGTGCGGAAAATTTCTGCTGCCACATAAATTCTGATAAATAGGATAAGCCACCACTTTTTGTTGAGTACTTGTTGAATATAATAATTCGCGTATATTCAAGGCAAGAAATTATGTACTTAAAAAAAGAGAGTTATCTGTCCTTTCTTACACCATTGGAACTCTTCTCGTGTACCCGATCTATACAAGTGCCCTTTTCTGTTTTGGGTCACTTACTCTTCTGGTTTGCTAAGTTTTGTACTAATTTTTATTTATTAAATTGTTAGCTAAAAGTACAGAATAGTTAACAAAGCTTCCCTTCCCCATGTTAAGAATGGCTTTCTAAATAACCTTCTGCAGTTTACGCACCGTGCTGAAATAATAACGTTATTATTACAACAACAAAAAATTCTTAACATGGGGAGGGAGGGATTTGTTAACTATTCTGTACTTTCACTCAACAATTTAATAAATAAATTTGGGAAACTGAAACTGTCGACGGAAGTTATATACGGATGAAGTTTAATATCATGAACTAAATCTGACCAAACACCGTTTGCTGCTGACTTGGAGTCGGGGAGTTGTCTGGTTTGCCTGAATACAAGTAAAAAAAACTATTTATTAAAAAAAAAGTTGTTTAGGGAGCAACGAAAATCTGGCGAAACCCATTTTCACTGTAACTTTTTATTTAATGTGTGTGTGTGTGTGTGTGTGTGTGTGTGTGTGTGTATATATATATATATATATATATATATATATATATATATATATAATTTCAAGGTTTTAAAATTAAAATTCGTCATCCCTTTTTATTTTACTACTTAACTACTAGTAGTAATTAATTACTGTCATTCGTTTCATTTACGTTTTTACATAGAAAAAAAATCATTAAAAAATATCTCACGATCAGGAAGTAAAAAAAAGAAAAGTTTTATTTGGGTGTTTGTTTCACCATTTAATTCAATGCCAAACAGAATATTTAGATTTACGCTTGCTTTTCATTATAAATTTAAACTTTGATCCCAAATAATTAAAAAAAAACAAAAAAACAATATCAATAAAATTGAGACCACTTTTCGTGTGTGTGTGTCTCTCTCTCGTCTCTACGTGACTTACACATTATTATTATTTAAAAAAATTTTTTTTTATTACTACCAATCGATTTGGTGATTGTGCAGTATAGTTAACACGAAAAAAGGGGTGAAAAAACTAATAGACAACAAATAACTTGCTTTTCCTTTTAATGGAGAGAAAATCATCTCCCCAAAATGAGGCACTCTGGATTGGGATAAAAATTTTAATTTTCGCAATCTAGAAGGATTTCTCCTTCACTGACCGAGAACAGAAAAAGTAAAGTAAAGTATAGTATCAGAACAGATATTACACTCTAACGTTAAATCTATAAAAATAAATAAATAAACCAAATTTTTTATTTTGTAAAATCGGCAAATATTCAGAGCAGAAGTAAAAATAAACACTGGTTTTCATTATTTTTATATTCATATATTCATAGCAGACGATTTTTCTTCAATTTCAAATACTTGTCCTTGATTGGTTAACTTTTGTCACATGAGACAAATCCTTGATCGTGATTGGTGAAGAGTAAAAAAAAAAAAAAAAAAGTGTCTCCCTTTATTATCCAAACAAATCGCCGCCATCTTCGAATATGACTCCAACAATAGATGATAAATCTTACAATCGGTATCCACACTCCACAGGTGAAACTTATATAGGTAGATACAGAAAAGTAACTTTTCTTGCATTTGGTAAAAGTTATTTGTTGTCTGTTTTTCGTTTTAAAAATAAACTGAAACGAAATAAATATTGTAAAACAGGTTTAAAATTGTAAAGCCACACCGGTTTTAATTTTGAAAATATTGTGAGCAGACGTTTTTGTTTGTTTTTTAAAATTTCAAATTGTTGCCCTTGTGTGTTAATTTCAAATTGTTGCCCTTTGTTGCGTATGGTGTTAATCTAGACTATTACCGAATATATATCTGCATTGTTTCTTTTGTTATTGTTATTACCAAAAATAACAATTTGGCACAAGGCCATGGGGTTGAGGAGGGTTTTTTATCTAAAGACACATTCATGATCTCTGCACAGCCTTCGGATCAAAGTGTGGTATATGTTTTATACGACTAAAGGAGACCTCCGTTTAGACTGAGATAATTTTTATTGTCCCGAGTGCCTCCTTTTATATGGGGATGGGGGCTCAGTTTACCTCGCATTAAGGAAACGGCCTTGTGTCTAACTTTGTCCTCGTGGGGAGGCAAGTTAATATGGACACATTCACGACCCGTCCTTTCGTCCATCACTTGCATACTATCCGAATATCATAATACCATATTTGTTTTTAATGACTATACACTCCCCAACATCTTTTTACATTTAAATGTAGGTCGTGGTAGGCCCCCTCCACCCCACCTAAATAAAAGGGCGATTTAGTTGTTTCAAAGCCAAAATGGCGGACAATGGATCGGCTGCATTTTTCTGATTTTTTTTTCCGAACTCTTAAAAGAGTAAGTAAACCCAAATAAATTGTTTTGGACTCATTTAAAATTTACCTTAAATTATTTTAAAGGAAATACAGCTGCGAAATTAGTCCTAAACAATTTATTTGTGTCTACTTATTTATTTGTGAGGTCGGAAAAAAGCAGCCGATTCATTGTCCGCCATTTTGGCTGTGAAACGACTAAATCGCCAATAAAAGAATATCCGCACTGTCTGATATTCCTTGATCCCCTAAGAAAGTGTCTAATCAATTTTTATATTAATTTCATATCTTGTTTGTTTATTGTTTTATGGTCAATCCCATTGAATTTCTGAAGTTTCACAGGCCAACATGGCTGCCCTGAAGAGATAAGAGAAAACTACCTTTTCACATATAAAGTGCGATTACGTGGTTAGATTTAATTAAAGTTGCCTTGATCGACTGGTTATTTAACTCCGCAATTCACTCGGTTCTGTCTTTTTATTTTAATTATTAACACAGAGTATTTAAATCTGACTGATTTTAGGAAATGGTGTCGCCTGTAACCATCTTTCAATGACCTCCAACAAAACAACACGAGCCAGAAATAACCACGTTGTCATTCATAAAACTTTTATTTACATTTAATTTCCCGACTTCCAGGGAGAAACCACACTCTGATTGAATGGTGATTTCTTTTTGAAAAGGAGGTTTACCTCGAAAATTTTAAGAATATGACACCATACATACCATCCTGGTTCGACACATTACGTTGGTAAATAAATATTGAATTGAAAATTATTGACTACTTCAATATTGTTATTTGATTTGTGTAACTTGTCTCGTATCCAAATTTTTTTTTATTTTTTTGCCAAACTGCATTGTCTCCGCCTTCAAACACAACTTCTTACATTGTGAAAAAAAAGAAAGTGAATGGTTGTACTTATTGATGGGAGTTGATGCATTCGAGGGTGGGAATCTTACCACCGGGAGCGAAGTGGACGAGTCGGAAATAGGGTGACACAGGTTGTTACTACCCTATAAATTTAGGTTGCACGGCCTTTTGGCTAAGATCAAAGTGTAGTATCTGTTCCGATGGATACTGCACCCCATAGACTGGTATTGTCTTGGCCTTCGGGCCTTGATTTACGCCGGTCTATGGGTCTGTCCTGTGCAGTTCTAGGAGGTCCACCCTCCCAGGCTTCGCCTCCCCTCTTTGGGGAGGAGTAAGTTTATTGCTTACTGCCTGAGGCGCCCCTACCGGGCTGTCCAGGCAATTTTTAAACCCCACTTTCCCGACCCGACCTTAGGTCACATCTTACTTGTGGGAGTAAGATAAAAACTGGCCTTGTGCCTAACTCCTGGAGAGGAGTAAATCAATACCCTACAAATTTAGGTTCTGCATTCTCTTGTAGAGGTCCTTCAGCTCGGTGGATGACGAACCGTGCACAATTGCATCAGCTGAGAACTCCTTCTCGACATAGAACATGTTATTACCGGACCCTGTTGGGTGGGTCGCTAAAGAGCATTTCTTTTTAGCAACCTTTTCCCTCCCGACTGCTGCTCCCCCCCCCCTTCAGGGTACAGCCAGGAAAAGATACTTTATGTTTGAAATATTTCACATAATTTAAAAAAATTTCACACAAGATACTACGCACAATGCTTCAAGCAAACTACAACATCCTTCTTTTATTTAAATATTCAAAATGTAAACATTTAATTACTTTTCCGATTTAAATCTTTTTTGTTTTAATTATTTTTTTAATTTTACGATTTAAATGTTTTGTTTTTTTTGTTTTGTTTTTTTGGCACTTCTGCAGTTTAGGGACGGGGCAAATTTATTTGTTTTCATTTCAGAAAAGATTAGTAGCAGCGGCAGACAACTTTCTATTTTTTTTTTTTTTTTTTTTCACTTAATGGCAATGATTTTTTATTTATTTTTTTTTTTAATTAACTCGGGAATAATTAAATAAGAACTAATGCAAATTCTGAAATTAAAATTAATCAATAGAACATTTATTGAAGAAATTAAAATTTGTGAAAATCAACAGTATTTTAAAAATTTTTTGATTTAAAAAAAAAAAAAAAAAAAAAAAAAAAAAATTTTACAAATCGAACAGTTTAAAAAAAAAATGGGCACTTAAATATTAATTCTATTAATTAATTTTAATTTCTGAATTTGCATTAGCTCCTATTTAATTGTTCTTGGGTTAATTTTGAAAGAAAAAAAGGAAGCTTTTACTTTACGCCACAGAGTCGTGAACGGGGTAAAAAAAAAACGAACGAGAAAGTGTTTAAAAACATTAATATGCAACAAGTAAAGGCGACCTACGTCGAGAATAGCTATGACATTTGTTTGTATTTTTACGTAGTATACATGGGTTTTTAGTAGATGTAAAAAAAAAAATTCTTTTTTTTTTTTACACAAAAACAAAATGGCGGTCGGTCGTGATTCTCTTACATACCCCTCTCCGATCGCCATCTTGGATCTTGCGATTTCGGTGTGACGAACAATTTAATTTCTAATAAATAGCACTTCGAACGGGTTAAAAATACAAACAAATGCCACAGGTAAATTTGAAAATAACTTTTATCGCCTACAGTTACCTTTATTTGTTGTATATTTGTTTTTTGAGCGTTTTTAGTCTGCTGAGTAAAGTAAAAGATACCCGAAAAAAATCCTTGCGGTTAAGTGGAAAAAAAATAGTTGTCTGCCGCTGACACTAATATAGATCTTCTGAAATTAAAACAAATAAATTCGCTCCTATCCCTAAACTGCAGAAGTGCCTTTTTCTTACGAGAATTATTTATAAAATGTTTTTAAATTCGTAGAGCAGAAATAATAAAATTATAATTTTTACATTTAACTAAAATAATTGTATTTAGGTGCTAGTAACATTTATTCGCATTATCTTATATAAATAGATATTTTGTCCGTCTGTCAACTTTTTTTTAACGTAATAAACACATTGTGGAATTTGTCTCATTTCGAAATATCGGAGATCTTACCTAATTTTTAGAAATGGAAAATATTGCATTAATAATAAATTCCCAACAAATAAAACGGATGCCATGACCGGAAATCGAAACAGAAACCTTGAGATCTTCAGCCTGACGCTCTACAAACTGAGCTACTTAGACTTTGTTATCTTAGAACATTACCTAAACAAAACAATTATTGCTTTTGCGTGACGTCATAGACTTATGATTTACGTCATGTTTCAAAGCATGAATTCAAACATAAGCGATAATAAAGAATATAAATAAATGAATGGGTAAACATTATCAATAGCATTAGATATTATTTTAATAGTCCAAAACAGTTTATTTTGCTTTAACTATGTATTGTATGCAGTTCTTTCACACTTATATGATTCCCTCGGCCTAGCAAAAAACATGCGACAAGAGGGAGCATATATTTGCTAGTAAGACAACTTTCAACTATATTTATTTATTTTGAATCTCAGTCCAACTTTAATTTTTCAATAATAATTCTTTATGTATACTAATAAGATTCCGGATGCTTGTTTGTCCCCGTGCACATTGGATGACTCCACAAAATGATGACGTCATAAGCGATGTCACTAAATGATGATGTCATCTAGTAAAACAGATGTGGGATAGCCGTGTACAATGGATGTTGTCACAAAATGGTGTCTGGGAGGGAATCTAGCATACCACTAAAGCTGGATCTTGTTTGTTATGTGGGTACTGATATAGAATGGGACCCAATTTCCACTAACTTTGCGCCATCATCTTCCGGCAGTTTACGTAAGCCGCCGAAAAAAGCCGACGCGAATATGTATTCTAAATACATGCAACTAGCCATAGGGCCATTAAATCGGGGGGAGTCACTTGCTCATTTTTTGTCTTTATCAACTTGTCTCGTTTCTTAGGGGCATAGAATCTTGGAAAACGTTACTATTGGCAGCAGAAACAAATTTATAGGAAATATAATTGGGAAACTAGTCTCAAAGTATTTATTTGGGTTTACCTACTCATGTGTGATGCATTTGCATTAAAAACAATTTAATATAAGATATAAGCATGTAAAGTTACTCTTAGTAGTAGGTCGTCATCTGTTAGATGTTTTTTCTTCCAGACGTAAACTTCATATTAGTGGCCTTCATTAATCCAACCGCATCCAAACGGTAAGGTTTTGGTAATTTATCCATTTTTTTATTTTTTATTAAATCACTTTAATTAGTTACTGTTAATATCGACGAAACTATTGCATATATATATATAGTAAACATAGAACAATAAAATTACAAATGAATAACGCCAGACATTAATTTACTATAAACTGTTATGCAAATTAGGGATACAAATAGATGCGTTTGGGTTGTTTCTCTCTACTATATAAACGGTATTTTCTCTCTACTATATAAACGGTATTTTCTCTCTACTATATAAACGGTATTTTCTCTCTACTATATAAACAGTATTTTCTCTCTACTATATAAACGGTATTTTCTCTCTACTATATAAACAGTATTTTCTCTCTACTATATAAACAGTATTTTCTCTCTACTATATAAACGGTATTTTCTCTCTACTATATAAACAGTATTTTCTCTCTACTATATAAACAGTATTTTCTCTCTACTATATAAACGGTATTTTCTCTCTACTATATAAACGGTATTTTCTCTCTACTATATAAACGGTATTTTCTCTCTACTATATAAACAGTATTTTCTCTCTACTATATAAACGGTATTTTCTCTCTACTATATAAACAGTATTTTCTCTCTACTATATAAACAGTATTTTCTCTCTACTATATAAACGGTATTTTCTCTCTACTATATAAACGGTATTTTCTCTCTACTATATAAACAGTATTTTCTCTCTACTATATAAACAGTATTTTCTCTCTACTATATAAACGGTATTTTCTCTCTACTATATAAACAGTATTTTCTCTCTACTATATAAACGGTATTTTTTCTCTACTATATAAACGGTATTTTTTCTCTACTATATAAACGGTATTTTCTCTACTATATAAACAGTATTTTCTCTCTACTATATAAACGGTATTTTCTCTCTACTATATAAACAGTATTTTCTCTCTACTATATAAACGGTATTTTCTCTCTACTATATAAACAGTATTTTCTCTCTACTATATAAACGGTATTTTCTCTCTACTATATAAACGGTATTTTCTCTCTACTATATAAACAGTATTTTCTCTCTACTATATAAACAGTATTTTCTCTCTACTATATAAACGGTATTTTCTCTCTACTATATAAACAGTATTTTCTCTCTACTATATAAACAGTATTTTCTCTCTACTATATAAACGGTATTTTCTCTCTACTATATAAACGGTATTTTCTCTCTACTATATAAACAGTATTTTCTCTCTACTATATAAACAGTATTTTCTCTCTACTATATAAACGGTATTTTCTCTCTACTATATAAACAGTATTTTCTCTCT
The DNA here is from genome assembly GCA_963556195.1 of Sepiola atlantica. Lineage (NCBI taxonomy): Eukaryota > Metazoa > Mollusca > Cephalopoda > Sepiida > Sepiolidae > Sepiola > Sepiola atlantica. Next base: position 26,261,368 of record OY744535.1, read on the forward strand.
ACTATATAAACGGTATTTTTTCTCTACTATATAAACGGTATTTTTTCTCTACTATATAAACGGTATTTTCTCTACTATATAAACAGTATTTTCTCTCTACTATATAAACGGTATTTTCTCTCTACTATATAAACAGTATTTTCTCTCTACTATATAAACGGTATTTTCTCTCTACTATATAAACAGTATTTTCTCTCTACTATATAAACGGTATTTTCTCTCTACTATATAAACGGTATTTTCTCTCTACTATATAAACAGTATTTTCTCTCTACTATATAAACAGTATTTTCTCTCTACTATATACACAGTATTTTCTCTCTACTATATAAACGGTATTTTCTCTCTACTATATAAACGGTATTTTCTCTCTACTATATAAACAGTATTTTCTCTCTACTATATAAACGGTATTTTCTCTCTACTATATAAACGGTATTTTCTCTCTACTATATAAACGGTATTTTCTCTCTACTATATAAACAGTATTTTCTCTCTACTATATAAACAGTATTTTCTCTCTACTATATAAACGGTATTTTCTCTCTACTATATAAACGGTATTTTCTCTCTACTATATAAACGGTATTTTCTCTCTACTATATAAACGGTATTTTTTCTCTACTATATAAACGGTATTTTCTCTCTACTATATAAACGGTATTTTCTCTCTACTATATAAACGGTATTTTCTCTCTACTATATAAACGGTATTTTCTCTCTACTATATAAACGGTATTTTCTCTCTACTATATAAACGGTATTTTCTCTCTACTATATAAACGGTATTTTCTCTCTACTATATAAACGGTATTTTCTCTCTACTATATAAACGGTATTTTCTCTCTACTATATAAACGGTATTTTCTCTCTACTATATAAACGGTATTTTCTCTCTACTATATAAACAGTATTTTCTCTCTACTATATAAACGGTATTTTCTCTCTACTATATAAACAGTATTTTCTCTCTACTAGTATATATATATTAATATATAAACAGTATTTCAAAAGGTTGTGTTGTATTATTGATTTAAGTAACTGTGAGCCATTTTGATTGTAATATCGATGTGATGAAAAAAATCAACTTCTGCATTTATTCATTTAGACTACAAGACCCGTCCTATAATTAAATATTGATAGAAGACAAACGTTACTATTGGCGACATAAAAGATTCTAAAGAAAATATAATTGGGAAACTATTTATTTGGGTTTACCTACTCGTGTGTGATGTATTGGCCTTTTGGCTAAGATCAAAGTGTAGTATCCGACGGGGCTGCCCAGGCAATTTTTAAACCCCACTTTCCCGACCCGACCTTGGGTCACATCTTACTTGTGGGATTAAGATAAAAACTGGCCTTGTGCCTAACTCCTGGAGAGGAGTAAATCAATACTCATGTGTGATGTATTTGCGTTAAAAACAATTTAATATAAAATATAAGCATGTGAAGTTATCGTTAGTGGTTAGTCATTCCTCGAGTGTTTTTTTTTTTAAATTTTTTCCAACTACTACTAGCGATAACTTCGGATGCTGAAATTTTCTATTAAATATATGCTTACTGATGCTTATATAGATGAGGGCACATATGGAAAACGCAATTACACACGTGAAAATCGCAGTTCCAAATAAATTAACCGAAATACTCTTTTGATATACTTATGTATCAGACAAAAATAGGTATATACACCAAAAATTACCGAGTATAATTATAATTAAAAATCAGCTTTGCGTATATTATGGATCCGCCATTGATTACAGTGAAAAACACGAAAATCAGGGGGACGTAACTCAGTCTGTCATATTAACATGTAATAAATCAATGGCAATCGGCAAAATACGATAAAACTGGTTTTTATTTTTTATTTAAAAATATACTCGATAATTTTTCTTATTTTTTCCTGTGTATACTAATTATTGTCTGATACGTAAGTATAAACAAGGGTTTTTATTTGGAATTGCGTTTTCCATGTGTGATCTCATCTCGATAAGCACCAATTGTGTGTTTTTTAATTCTTTTAAAACACATGCATCACACGAGTATTGATTTACTCCTCTCCAGGAGTTAGGCACAAGGCCAGTAAACACAAATGCATCACACGATAGGTACACCAAAATAAATTTCACAATTATATTTCTTTTAAAAAAGTTTTATGTCGCCAATAGTAACGTTCGCCAGAATCTTGAATGTATCTTGTCACCGTACACACTAGATAACGTCACAAATGGCTAATATCGTAAAGGACGAATGATAAGTGGTCTCCGTGCACACTAGATGACGTCACAAAAGGCGAATAACGCAAATTAAGGGCGAATGTCACAAAATGAGCTTTATTTTTTTCAAAAGTAAATATTTACCCACAAAACTCCGGATGTGACATAATATCGGCTCTTAAACGTGGCAAATCCAGCTCCCGCCATGAATTAGCGAAAGCTACGATTCCTTCTTTATGACGTCATCTAGTTTCAAGTAAATACCTGTAAAAACATGATTCATAGGTAAGAAAGTCATAGATAAGAAATTATATATTTAAATGATACTAATTCACCGGGTCACGGATGGTCTCGTAATGATTATTGAAAATTTAATTTGACTGAAACTAAAAACACGAAAAATATTCTGATTTTTATCATCCGGGTTCGCTGGTTAAGATCTCTGTACCCGGCTAAATAGAACATTCAAAATATTGTCATTTTATGTTTATTTATTTATTTATTTATTTTTATAGGACCTTTCAAAATTAGTTTCAGTTTTCCCTTATTTTATTTTTGGCTCTCCAGAAGGGTTTGCAACCGCGCCGACTTCCGGGTTATTCTGCAGTAAATTTCAAGTACGGATGATCATAAATGATAAAAGAAACTTAGAATTGTATTTTTATCAGTTTTATCATTTATGATCATCCGTACATGAAATTTACTGCAGGGTAACCCGGAAGTCAGCGCGGTCGCGAACCTTTCTGGATACCCTTATTTTTAATTACAATAAATATTTGATTAATATAGTAAATAAAACAAATAAGTCAATGTGTATTTATTAAAGTTACGTATAGGCAAGAAACACGAGATCTAATAGTTTTATTCATACAAAAATTCCTCTTTAAGTTTGATTTTCTTATGTTGAATTAAATATTGGTTCATTGAACTAGACACTATAATAAAAAGGAAACAAAATATGGGTGTTTTTTAGATTTTTATGTGAACGTGGCTTCCGGTTAAATTTATGACGTCACGTCCGCTACGGATGGCCGTAATTGAAAAAAGAAGTTTTTGTTTATGCGATTTTCATAAATTAGTTTTGTTTATGCGATTTTTTTATTAGTATTGTTCCTTCAAATTATAGTTTAATAATGATATTGAATTAATTTACAAATTTAACAAACAAATTATCAAACGAATTTTTGTTTTTAAATTTCGACTTTCGCTTCGTTTTTTCATTGCTAATTAATAATTACCTTCTTTGGCGGCGGCGAACGAAAAACAATTTTTTGGGCAACATTTTATATGAGATAAGAAAATGTTATGAATTATAATAAAAAAAAATAACGTCGTTTTCTGTCAAATAATAATTTTAAAAAATAACTTTCGGTTCGTAAAATGTAATTTTTTGTCAAATATTAAAAAAACAAAACTTTCGGTTGATAATTTGTTTGTTAAAAGTAATCCAATAAAATGTTTAATTATTGTCGCATATGTTTTTATTTATTTCAAACATTTACATTAATTTTAAAAATGTGTTTTTTCAATGGGAATATTATTTGTTTATTACTACATTAAACTAAAAAAAATAAAAATAAACAAATGTATTGTTATTATTAAACTATAATTCGAAGGAAAAGTACTTATAAATCGCATAAACAAGAAAGTCTAACAACAACGGTTTTTTTTTTCATTTATGGTCATCCGTAGTGGAGGTGACGCCATCAATTTAACAGGAAGCCACGTTCACATAAAAATCTAAAAAAAAACACCAAAATATGTTTTTAATTTATTGGTGTTGAATTTTGGGCTTTTTCTAATTTCTAATATTTGGATTATTTTTGACAAGACATTGAACATTTTTATGCGATTGTTAACAATTTCTAAAAGAAAAAAGGAGTGAAAAAAAAAAAAATGAAAACAGTCAACAAATAAGTTACCAAAGGCAAGAAAAGTTACTTTCCTACTACCTGCCTAATCTTATTGCTTTAAAATATTTTAAAAGCGCTTTTATTTATATTTTTCTATCGATGCCCTTTGAGTCTTGTAAACTCGACATATTCAAAATGGCGCCTGATTTTACTCGTAGTGAAACCTCGTAGTCGTATAACTCGAAAATTACACAAAAAGGCAGCTAATAACTGTCACCAATCGATCGAAAGTTTAATTTTCAACCGATCTGTATATTTTTATTAACTGTATTTTTTGTTTAATTTTTCGATTTTTGAGTTGTTATACGACACCGAAGTTTCACTTCGAGTAAAATCCAGCGTCATCTTGAATACGTCGGGTTTACAAGACTCAGAAGGCAACGAGAAATAATGTAAATAAAAGCGCTTTAAAATATTTTAAAACCTAAAAAAAAAATAGGCAGGTAAGTAAAAAAAGAAGTAACTTTTCTTGCCTTTGGTAACAGTTTTTGTCACCCCTTTTTTTTCTCTGTTGGAAATTGTTAACATTCGCCCATTAAATAATGTATAGATATTTTTATTTCATTTTGAAAAAGAAAAAAAATGTTAAAACTGAAGTGAACCATCTCTGGATTATTTGTGTTTATTTTTTTTACTTTAAACCAGGGGCGGGCAACCTCTGGCCTGCAAAGGCTTAGCGCCCGGCCCGCCACCCTGTTATGCTTTATTATTGCAATCCGGCCCACAGACCTCCCAGTAAAACTCATATCATTTTGTGACATAGACGTAAAAGTAGGTTTCAATTAAGATTTACAGTGGGTTAAAAATGTATAAATATCAGCGAGCGATGATGCATGTATATTTCATTTTTCTTTAACTATTAATTTCAAATCCTTGGCCTGAGATAAAAATAGAAAAAGAGAAAGAGAGGCAAATTGGAAACGAGAGTCGAGGAAAGGGCATGAAACATAGAACTTATGTGAGGTGTGAAAACGAATGCTGGATCAATTTGCTACTTCCCCCGTCATTATTTTTTATGATTCCAAAATGGCTCTTCTTCGGCGCTTTTTATAACATCACATACAGAAGTCTCTTGAGAAAAAATATCAGATTTGTAGAATGTTCAATGCAATTTTTGTACAATTAATTTATGGAAACAAAATATAGTAATTCTGAGATTTCGTTTTTCACTCCGGCCCGCGATCTCCTTCCAAAAGTCTCATCTGGCCCTCACTCTGAAAAGGTTGCCTGTCCCTGCTTTAAATGAATACGAACTCAGATACGGAGAAAATGTGTGGATGACAAAGTTATCGAGGTTATTCAGAAATTTTGTTACCTTGGTGATACCATTGGAGCACATGGTGGAGTAGGTGCTAGTGTAATAACTAGAATTAGGAGTGGATGGAGTAAGGTCAGGGAACTTTTGTCATTACTAACCAGCAGAGCGTTACCATTGTCGACTAAGGGAAGAGTCTATCAGGCATGTGTACGCAGTGTGATGGTGTATGGACGTGAAACCTGGCCAATGAGGGTTGAGGACATGCGTTGCATGGAGAGAAATGATATGAGAATGATATATGATATGTTAGACAGGCTCAGATCCAATAAGCTGGGGAAGATTTAATCTGGACAGTATAAGGAGATAGATGTTTGCAGAACAGGAGGCCATATTGAAAGAATGAATGAGAGTTTATGGGTTAGTAATGTAGAACAGTTGAGGTAGCAGGGTCAGCACACAGGGGAAGACCGAAGAAAACATGGGAGGAAGTGATAAGGATTGACTTGATAGAAATATGGATAAATAAAGACCTGGCCAGAGATAGGTGAGCTTGGGAGTCGATTAATAAAAGCTGCCCAACATATGTCAGCATGTAAAACGAACGTTAAACCGAATATGATGATGATGACTTTAAATTGGATATTATTGTAGATTAACACACTTAGCTACCCCCCCCCCCTCAAGAAAGAAAAGATTCTATCCAAAACCTATCTGAAAGAAAAAAACAAAACAATTATTTTAGAATTTAGAGTTGGATCAGTTTTGCGTATAAATTTAATGTAAAATAATCCCTTGGTTCCGACTACCATAGTTTTTTCTCGGGGCAGATAATCAAATTTTTATTTTTGCAGAGGGGGAGCTCTACAAGATAGTCTTCACGTTTTTTGGGTTTTTTTTGTTGTTGTTTGGGGAGGGATTCTACTTTTTGAGCTATTAGGTGTGGTTTTACGGAGGAGGAGGAGACGTTTCGTCACAAATTGACCACTAGAACACCCTCCGCTAAATCCCCCATTCCTGGGACCAAGTGATAGGGTGAGTGCCACTCGGACGTAACTTTTTTTTTGGGGGGGGGGGTCTTTAAATGTCCTAGATTCTTTTTGATGAAATTATATTTTGTCAATAACTAATTTTTTAGCACCCCCAACCCCCCAAATAAAAGGTACAGAAGTTGCATGCGTCACAAAAAGTTGCAGTGGCCTGGAACTGGGGTATCATTTTAGGTTAAATTTATATGTAAAACTGATCCACAACTCTAAATTCTAAAAATTTTTTTTTTTGCCTTGTTTTGTACGTCAACAAGCAATTGTCACAATCAGCTGTTTATTAGCAAAGTCAACACTTCACTTCCGTTATATATCGAAAAGCACTTCACTTCCGTTATATATCGAAAAGCACTTCACTTCCGTTATATATCGAAAAGCACTTCACTTCCGTTATATATCGAAAAGCACTTCACTTCCGTTATATATCGAAAAGCACTTCACTTCCGTTATATATCGAAAAGTACTTCACTTCCGTTATATATCGAAAAGCACTTCACTTCCGTTATATATCGAAAAGCACTTCACTTCCGTTATATATCGAAAAGCACTTCACTTCCGTTATATATCGAAAAGCACTTCACTTCCGTTATATATCGAAAAGCACTTCACTTCCGTTATATATCGAAAAGCACTTCACTTCCGTTATATATCGAAAAGCACTTCACTTCCGTTATATATCGAAAAGCACTTCACTTCCGTTATATATCGAAAAGCACTTCACTTCCGTTATATATCGAAAAGCACTTCACTTCCGTTATATATCGAAAAGTACTTCACTTCCGTTATATATCGAAAAGCACTTCACTTCCGTTATATATCGAAAAGCACTTCACTTCCGTTATATATCGAAAAGCACTTCACTTCCGTTATATATCGAAAAGCACTTCACTTCCGTTATATATCGAAAAGCACTTCACTTCCGTTATATATCGAAAAGCACTTCACTTCCGTTATATATCGAAAAGTACTTCACTTCCGTTATATATCGAAAAGCACTTCACTTCCGTTATATATCGAAAAGCACTTCACTTCCGTTATATATCGAAAAGCACTTCACTTACATTATATATCGAAAATTTCCGCTTTGTGAATCTGGTTTTCATTTTGTGCGGTTGCTTTTCGGCTATTGTAACTCATTCTCGGATTTTATCCCGCCAATATTGTCCGCCGGAAGTGGGGGGTGGGGGGGTGGATGTAAAAGTATCAAAGTAGGTTTCTAAAACTGTCGTTTTATTTCAATATTGGGAACCAATATCGAAATAAAATTACGAATGGCGATTTTTTTTTTTATCTCTTTTACCCCTTAAGCATACTTAATTTTGGTACTTTGTTACATTGGGACCCGCGCTAAAAGTCCCTCGGCGTCGGTGCTTTACGGCGGTTTACCGTAAACCGCCGGAAAGCCCCGAAGCAAGATGAATAAGCAGATGACATCTAAGCATTAAAACTGAATGAAACGCTGAACTTGCAAACTCGTTGAAACGCGATTGCAACATGAATTTTTACATGGTATCACTGGCTGTTGAAACTCCTGAAGGAACGATAAATTTCTGTCGGGATCATAAATTGATTGCTAAAGAAAAAAGTGCTGAAAATGTGGAGATAAATGCAGGATCGCAGAGCGAACAAAATAAATGGATAAATATCCTTGGAGATGCCTTAACCCTAATTCCTAACCCTGCCCTAACCCTGCCCTAACCCTAATTCCTAACCCTGCCCTAACCCTAATTCCTAAACCTGCCCTAACCCTAATTCCTAACCCTGCCCTAACCCTAATTCTTAACTCTGAAACCTAACGAAATAAACACAAATAGTCAGTAAAAAAAAAAATAGTTGACAAAAAAATAATTTTCACAAAAAAATGTTAAAAAAAACAACAAACAAAACTTCTTAGGATTAATGGTTGGGTCAATTTCACCAGATAATTGGACTTGTTGCCACAGTCAGTTTAATAATGCGGCTCCCAGTCACTGGACGTTTACTTTCACTTTTCTCCTTTTTGCTTCTTTTTCGCCTCAAGTCCCAAATCATCAAATTTCAGACATTAAATAATCTCAGTCAATTATTTTTAACCAATGAGAATACAGATAATTTTAACCAATGAGAATACAGATCATTCTAGGTTCACTTTTTTCTTAACGAGGATTTGATTATTGTGGTGCAATAACCTGTCGTTCCTTTTCTCCTAGGTTGTGAGTTCGATTCTCATTGGTAATTTATGATTTCGACATTTCCTTAATTTTCAAACTACACACAAGGCAAAGACTAACTCTTTTATGGTATGGATAAGGCAAGTCGGAGCCACTTCACTGCTTGATCCGAATTCAGGATCATCACGTCTGCCATAGATTTTTATTTTGGATGGCTTCGCTCTTTGGAGAGTTGACGAACTCCATTTCTTGTGAGTTTTCCAATAATCTAGCATCTGGGGCTCGCGTTGTGGCTCAAATCTTTAACAAATTCCCTAGAGAAATAAAGGACAAATTAATTTTAACTCCTTGAAGAATACTTCTGTTTGCATTATTCAGAGACCTTTGAAAAGCTGTGAAAAGGTTACAAGTCAAGGAGGCAGGTCTTGTGCATCTGCAACTCCTGCCCTTCGAAACACCGCTCGAAGATCCTTCCAAAAATCATGGCTGAGATCGGCTGATTAGAATCCGAGTTGGGATGCTTCTTTCCGGATCTCTTCTGATCTTTAGAAAGCTGATGGACCTCTGGAAGTTAGAGGATCATGTATCGTTTTGTAATAAAGTGTATGTATCCTTAAAAGAGTCTATGCTCATTTAGAAGTTTTCCTCCTATCATCTGGATCTTATTTAGTGGAGGTAGTATGGCTATTTATGTGAACTGCTTGTTCTATAATGGAAGCGGGTGCAATTATATCTCCGAAAGTTATGAGTCAAATATAATTCTGGACTATTGCACAATAAAATGTCTGCTTTCATTATCTACATCCCAAATATACCACAAAAACAACTTTCGGGAGGTGAATTTAAAAAAAAACCGGGTTTGGGGTAGGGGCAAAAGTGATGACGATGATGCATGAAAACTGAACGGGTTTGGGGTAGGGGCAAAGGTGATGACGATGATGCATGAAAACTGAACGGGTTTGGGGTAGGGGCAAAGGTGATGACGATGATGCATGAAAACTGAACGGGTTTGGGGTAGGGGCAAAGGTGATGACGATGATGCATGAAAACTGAACGGGTTTGGGGTAGGGGCAAAGGTGATGACGATGATGCATGAAAACTGAACGGGTTTGGGGTAGGGGCAAAGGTGATGACGATGATGCATGAAAACTGAACGGGTTTGGGGTAGGGGCAAAGGTGATGACGATGATGCATGAAAACTGAACGGGTTTGGGGTAGGGGCAAAGGTGATGATGACGATGATGATGCATGAAAACTGGGAATTTTCAGCTCACCTAAACCATTTTAAATACCATGTACGACAATTTCTAGAACATGGGTTGCGCTCTTGTGGGTGGTTTTACCCAGGGCTCCAACTTCATTCAAATATAGATCTTATCCGATACCTAAGTCCACTCCAGATGGTACCATGTGAACGAGGCTACACTTTCTCGGTACCGACTAATCTTCTACCCTATAGAAAGGAGGAGTGTTTCCTTTTGGATATTATTTTGTGCAGTAGTGATCAATACAGCCCATGTGTAGTCATCAGATGCTCCTTGTGCAGATCCACTTGGGAATATTTTCCAAACAGCCTCGTCCAACAAGGTCTCTAGCAGATATTTGGTATCGAATCTCTGGGATGCTTAGAAAACAAAAGCTTTTCCAACTATGATCAGAAGGTGATGGAATCTCAGAGGTAGGTGGTATGAAAGACCACAAGTATTATGTACACCTGCCTTGGAACAAAAAACAAATTAGCAAAGCTCAAATCATGCAGTTTCCCTCCATATACTGGATCAGGTGGTTCGGAGGTTGGAGAAAAGAGGTATGTACCAGGAATACCCGGAAGCATTCCGACAACAGAGCAGGATGGGATGATGGAGTAAGTCTTGACGTTATACTTAGATCTTTCATTGTCCAATCGTGAAGACCGATCGGATCCCCTGTCTACAACCAAATTCCGACCGGTCTTCAATGGTAGTTTGAAGATAGGTGATTTGGTCTCATTGAACGAGGGTGCATATCCAGGCATAAAGTTGACCAGTAATGTGCTGCTGGATTTATTAATTTTATTCTGTTGCAACGAGTATGTGCTTCTCACCGATACCAAAAAAAGGCGTTTTTTGATGATTCGTTATATTTTTGCACAATGGAGAACATCTCCGTTGTTATTGATGATCCACCATAGTTGTTTCTATATCTGAAGCCGAAACTATACTATTACTATTTTTAATGCTCAATTCAGTTTACTATACTATTTCAAACTAATGTACTATTTTTCAATTCTCAGTTTAATGAGGGGGGGCTAGTGTAGTATCTTTTTTTGCCCCGCCCAATAAACCGGTATTGTCTGGGCCTTCGGGTCTGGATTTACGCCGGTCTATCGGTTGTCCGTCCTGTGCAGTTCTAGGGGGTGCACCCTCCCAGGCTTTGCCTTTGTCACCCTTTGAGAAGGGGTTAGTTTATTGCTAACTGCCTGAGGCGCCCTTACCGGGGAATGCCGACGGGGCTGCCCAGGCAATTTTGAAATAGCCAGAGTGCTCAAATTCTCGAGCGCTGTTTTTTTCCCACTTTCCCGACCTTGTGTCACATTATACCTTGTAGGAGGAAGATAAATAGAACCAGGCATTATCTCCTCCTTTTTTTGTATTTATATTGTTCATTCCATGTATCAACTTTGTTATTTTGATTTTTTTTTTTTTTTTTTTTTTTTTTTTTTTTTTTTTTTTTTCTTTCTTTCTTTCTTTCTTGCAAAGCTGTTAATATTAAAGTTTTCATTAAACAAATCCTGTTTTAGTCCAATGAAACTTGTGTTCTGTAAGATTAGGAATGTTGCAGGAAATACATTTTTTTTTTTTTTTTTTCTTTTTAGAACACTCGGTTGATTCTTATCTAAACTTGTTGGTATTTAATTGTCTAGAAAATGTCAAGGATTACATTGACTATTTTTTCATTTTAAAATGTGTGTGTGGTGTATGTATGTATGTGTGTGTGTGTGTGTGTGAGAGAGAGAAAAAAATGAAAATAGACGTTTTTGTTTTTCGTAAAATAAAAATGTACATATGCTTCGTAAAATAAAATATGTACTTGAATACTCATCCCAGAGACACTTTGAAGTGGGAGTAGAGTCGGATTTTTTATCTCCAAAGAATGAACAGACACTCTAAATATTTGAATATTTTTAAATAGGGAGTCTGAGTTGGAGTCTGATATTTTGGAATCCTAGGAGTCTGAGTTGGAGTCGAACGTTATACCTTCCGACTCCGCAACCTTGTTTGGAACCTTTAGTAAACTGAAGAGACGAAACCACGAAAAACTTTAAGGCAAGCCAGAATACATCGCAATGGTAAAAATCATGTGAAGATAGATTCCACGATTGAATTTATTTTACTAACGAGTCACTGCTTATCAAGGCTAAAAACCACTCGAGGATAAGGGTTAACGAGATGCATAGGTTGACAGTTGAATGATGATGAAAACTATGAGAGGATTGAAAATATCCATATGCCACCAACTCAAAGCAACAGCCGACCCAATAAACAGCAATTATTTCCCCTATGTCAGAAACCTTGCCTATGGAATATAAGGATTAAAGGACAGAATAGGGGTGACACGAGAGTTACGAGACTCATGAAAGTAAACCCAAGTGAACATTGTTCTTTTCATCAGTATTGATTGGCGTTGGCACTTGTGGGGGGGGGGGGGGTCTTTAACAAACAAAATTTGAACAAATTCTTAGAATCGGTATAATTTTGTGTCTATTATTTAGAGCTTAAATCAGTAAAATCAAAGTTAACAGTGGGGAGTACATGTTTCCTTGAAGACCTCTTTTAAAAGGTACAATATGCATGGATGTGAATTCTCCCCTATTTAGCAGAATTTCTCTTTTTTTTTAATTCAGAAAAATCGCTAGAGTCTCCAATGTTCTCCACTTTTTGGTTGAAACCAACCCCCCCCCCCCCAAGTAATGGCGCCCAATATCTGTAGATCAATCAATCAAATTTATTGACAAAAAATAGCAATGTGCAACAAGCCATGTAAAAGTGCAACAAGCCATGTAAAGAGACAGGTAGAAGATATTTACATCCACGTACATTCTGAATGTTTGTCCAAAGCCACTTTAAACCTTGATATGGTAGTCATCGTCACAACCTCCTCTGGCAGGCTGTTCTGCAGAGCAGAGAATTCTGCCTTCTATTGAGATGAAAGCGACTTTCAAAAAGGTAGATTTGAATTCCAGTTGATGTTATATGACAGAATCAAGTTCCCCTCGCATCCTCCACTGCTCAAGTGAGAACAGATCTATTAGATGAGTTTGTCGAAGCGCGATTAACATTTGAATCGTTATTAACACTTGCCGTACTACTGAGATTGTTCCAATAATCTATTTGCACTATCGTATAATAGCAAACATATTTAATCCAGCACTTCTTGCGAGTCGCATCCATTTTTTCTTAATGATACAAAGAGAGAGTAGGAGGAATTAGCGATCAACACAAAGAGTACTCTGACACCGCGACTCTGAGAATGCAATTGTGTCTAGAATATTTTGCAATGAGACACCATTGCTGCTACTATTTTTCTAAACATTTGATTATAAGTAGTAATAGTAATTTCGGTAGCCATAGTTGTAGCACTAATAGTTGTAGCACTAATAGTTGTGGCACTAATAGTTGTAGCACTAATAGTTGTGGCACTAATAGTTGTGGCACTAATAGTTGTGGCACTAATAGTTGTGGCACTAATCGTTGTAGCACTAATAGTTGTATAACGGTAAATATCAGTGTTTCGTCTGTTTGTGTTTACATATTCTTTTTTTGGGATCTACGTGAGGGTTTTTTTTTTGTTTCTTTTGTATAAATATTTTTAAAAGCAATATTAATGTTAATAAAAGCAACAAAAAAAGATGGCAGATGCGAAGAACAGGGAGGACCGCTGGCCGCCGGTGAAAAAAGCTTGAAGAAAGTGTCTACGGATGCCTGAAAGTGATACAACAATTTCTTTTATTCATATTAATTTCAGACTTTCCTTTTTGTCATATTAATTTTAGACTTTTCTTTCATCATAATCTAATAATTAACATAATACAGACTATTTGAAAAAGAATGTATTTGTTTTTATTTGATTGTTTTCAAAACAATTTTTTTAATAATAGTGAAAAACATTTTTCTTGGAAATGGAAATGCTCTAAACCCTACCTCTGAACCCTAACACTCCCAAAAAACATTATTTTCACTAAATATTAAAAAAAAAATCACATTCCGTTGCTCAGAAACATTATTTCTTGAAAAAAAAAATTCTATTTTGTTTGTTTTTTTTTCAATGAAATTTTTTTTAAAGTTTTGAAAACAATCAAATAAATTATTTTTCAAATAGTCTGTATTATGTTAATTATTAAAATATGATGAAAGAAAAGTCTGAAATTAATATGAATAAAATTTTTTTTTTAAATTGTATCACTTTCAGGCATCCGTAGACACTTTCTTCAAGCTTTTTTCACCGGAGGCCAGCGGTCCTCCCTGTTCTTCGCATCTGCCAAGAAGATTAAAACGTTTAAATTTATTAAAAGTGTAATCCTATTTCGAACAAATTGTGTAAGAATTCATCACTTCATCGTTAAATGTATTTACCTCCACGAGAAACAAAGACGTTAATAAAATTACTGTTAACTTTGTTTTTTTCCCCCATAAATTAATATTTACGAAAGAAAGAAAATGTTAATCAAATAATAAATTAAGTTTTTTTATTTATTTTTTTTTTTAAATTATTCAAAACTAGAAGAATACCCGTCTCTGGATGGATAAAATTAATTCTGCGAATAGAACACGTTTGCACCACTTTTATGTCCCCTTACAAAGATTAAAATCAGGATATAATTAAACTGAACCTTATTGCTAGAATCCTTATTCCAATTTTGATCGAAATCATTTACATGACTTTTATTCTAGAAAATGTCTAAACTTTAAGATTTCAAGAAAAATTAAATCTTGCTTAATTGGTGTCTTATGACTATGAATCAAATTTAATGCAAATCTGAAATATTTTAATTTTCAAATGGAAGGTTGTGCTCATATTATGCCCCCTAAAAACTCTTTCGAATACTCTAAAGGATCTGAAATTTGAGGAATGTTTATTTATTAATGTATAATATCTATTTCTAAAATTTCACAAAGGGTTTCCAACCTCCTCTTTGCCGCCTTTGTATAAAACAAAATTAAACTAAATATAGCTCACATTACCCACTCTTACGCCTAGCAGCTGTGTTCCAAAATTCACAATGATAGGTTAATTAGTTTAGGAGTGAATCCTATACATATAAACATATACACATACTTAACTTTAAAAACGGTTACAAATCTTAAACTGAGGGGATGTAATCTTCGTGTTAGGAAAACTCTGCGACATGATCTTGTCTGTTTATTTACTATTAATCAAATTAATCAATTACTATTAATCAAATATTTATTGAAATTTTTTAAAAATTAAAATAGGGAAAAGTAAAACAAATTTTTAATGCTTAAAAAAAAAAATTTTTTTTTATTAAACCTGATTGTTTTAAATTATTTTTTTTATTTACTATTAATCAAATTAATCAAATAATATTAATCAATTACTATTAATCAAATATTTATTGAAATAAAAATTTTAAAAATTAAAATAGGGAAAAGTAAAACAAATTTTTAAATCTTAAAAAAATAAAAATATTAAACCTGATTGTTTTAAATTATGTTTTATTTACTATTAATATTAATCAAATACTATTAATCAATTACTATTAATCAAATATTTATTGAAATTTAAAAAAAATTAAAATAGGGAAAAGTAAAACAAATTTTTAATGCTTAAAAAAAAAATTTTTTTTTTTATTAAACCTGATTGTTTTAAATTATTTATTTATTTACTATTAATCAAATTAATCAAATACTATTAATCAATTACTATTAATCAAATATTTATTGAAATAAAAATTTTAAAAATTAAAATAGGGAAAAGTAAAACAAATTTTTAAATCTTAAAAAAATAAAAATATTAAACCTGATTGTTTTAAATTATGTTTTATTTACTATTAATCAAATTAATCAATTAATATTAATCAATTACTATTAATCAAATATTTATTGAAATAAAATTAAAGGGAAAACTAAAACAAATTATAAAAAAATTTTTTTTTTTTTTTTTTTTAAACATGACTATATTTTGAATTATTTTTCTCTAGGCCTTCCATCCAGCAATATGTCTCCACCCGGGTAACGCCGGGTGAATACAGCTAGTTATTTATATAAATCTTATTAAAGGTCATACCTATTGGATGAATGACTATTTTTAGTTTATGATTAGTTCTGTGTCAAGGTTTCCCCAACAGAGAAGGATGAATAGAGGAAGGTGTTAGTAACAAGTCTTCATTAAATAATAACTCATAAGTAATTCCGTCTTTACATGACTTTGCTGATGCAATAAACTTGTGGCATTTGCAATTAACTTCTTTTAATTTTGTTAATTGCTTTATATCTAGTATTAGCTGTACCTACCAGGCGTTGCCCCGGAATCTTTTTCATAATAAGATAATTTAAACTTTTTTTGGAGGAAGGGGGTGTAGATTTGTTTTTTTTATCAAATTTAAAATGCAAATATAAAACTTTTGAGGATATGTTAAAATTAAATAGATTTATTGAAATGAATTAAACATCAAATAATGGACACCTTCTTCCTACACGTCAAATTTGGGCATCGCCACACAAATCCATCGCTTCTAGTTGCATATGGGATAAGTCTCATCTCAGCGCCACAGATGCAGGTCGATTATTTTGCAATTATCTCTAAGTAAAAACAGGTCTTCTAAGTTCAAATCGTTTGCGTCCATTTTGTGAGAAATCAAATTTGACCACTCAAAAAAAAGTTTGAATTATCTCCCCCTTTCATATTTCCGCTGGTTTCGGCCACGTCTCTAAAGAAGCACCTTCGTTTCTAAATTCTTTTCAGATTTCGAAGTCACAAAGTAATTTTTTTTTTTTTTAACTATCAAAAAAAAAAAAAATTAAACTGGCTAACTTGTTTACGAAGAAACCAAAATGCATTGTGGTGGATTTGATTTCATAATTAAATTTTTTTTTTTACATAGGATTTTTAAAATTTTCCTTTTAGTACTTTATGCTATTGCATTTTAAAATTTTTGTACTGATGCGCCATCACTTATCAAGGCCAAACACTACTCGAGGATAAGGGTTAATGAGATAGGTGGGTTGTCAGTTGACTGATGAAGAATATTATGAGAGGATTGAAAATGGTGAATGAGTAAAAATATTTCAGTAAATAATCGATTAATAGGAACTAAAATAAAAATGTGTAAGTCCCTATTTACTCGCCTCCCCACGAGGGCAGTTAGACACTGTTAACTAACTGTGCCAGAAAAATAAAAGGGTACTGATATCGATCCTGAACCAGTTTTCGTGAGGTTCGACTCTGAAGCATTCGTCTGTCCTACGCAAACGCCCGAATGTTGACGAGCCGAATGGTACCAGACGACAATTTTGATACGGTGCTGCGTCCTGTGATTGTAAGTTATATTTTCAAGAAATTTTTTTAAAAGAAACAACAAAAAAAACAAAACCAGCAAAACATAGCGAAGTTACTGTTATCAAATAAATATTTTTAACCTTAAACCCTAACAACAAAAAAAACAAAACAAGCAAAACATTATTATCATAGGACGCAGCACCGTATCAAAATTGTTGTCTGGTACAAATCGGCTCGTCAATTCTCGGGCGTTTGCGTAGGACAGCCGAACGCTTCCGAGTCGAACCTCATGAAAACTGGTTCAGGATCGATATCAGTACCAATAAAAGTATTTGAAAAAAAAATTAAAAGTTTTGACTGTAATTCAATTTCCAAGCGAATTTCGTGGAACCCACTTTCTCTCTGCCTTTCTCTCTCCAATCCAAATCGCTTCTCCCCCTTCCCAGCTGTCCTCTTTATTTATATCAACTGATATCCACATATGCAAATCAGAGACCACCATAAAAATCTGCACCTCATGAAGATAAGCCCTTTTTTAATCTGTAGACGTGACATGCGAAGCACCTCATTCTTTTTCCTGACGGTGAGTTTTCCTCTTTATTGTCACAGACACAAGGTCGATTTTTAATGGAAAATCCATCTCCCTCAAAAGGGATACTCTGAATTGATACAAAAATAAAAATTGCTAAAGTCTTAAAAAAGACTTCTCCTCCACTGACTGAGGACAGGTGAAGTGTAGTATCAGAACAGATACTACACTTTGCTCATAGCCAAAAGTCCAGGGAATGGTAATTTTATTTAGACAACATTTTTTACATTAGTAGCAAGGTTTTTTTGTGTTGCAAAACCAATGAGATAAATGTCAATTCTTTGCTTTAAGCATGAACCCCGAATCGTGTGGGGTTGGGAAGTGGTGGGGGGTTGTCGATGGTCATCCAATTTTGTCAAACTTTTGGGCTTACCCTACGCTAGTCACTCTCACCAAAATACCACATTTACTGTATCCCTAATTTGTTTTGAAAAGATTTTATTTACAAAAAAAACATCATGGGAGAGAGGGGGGGGGGTTACTATTTACAATTTTTCTGAAAAAAAAAAGAAATATAGGTTATTAGTGCCCTCCCAAGGCCAGGGAACGGTAATGACTAGAAACAGACACGAAAAGTGGTCACATAATTTTATTAATATGGAGACTAGCTGGAATACTTGTCCCAGGATATTTATTTACTCCTTCGCTAGGAGTTAGGCACAAGGCCAGTTTTATCTTACTCCCACAAGTAAGATGTGACCCAAGCTCGGGTCAGGCAAGTGGGGTTAAAAGCCAGCGCTCGAGAGGTGAGCACTCTGGCCATTTAAAAATTGCCTGGGCAGCCCCGTCGGCATTCCCCGGTAGGGGCGCCTCAGACAGTAAGCAATAAACTTACTCCTCCCCAAAGAGGGGAGGCGAAGCCTTGGAGGGTGGACCTCCTAGAACTGCACAGGACAAGCGTGCAGTATCCATCGGAACAGATACTACACTTTGATCTTAGCCAAAAGGCCGAGATAGGTTCAGAAAAATAGGCTCATTCATAGCTGGAAATAGTCAGAACCGAAAGAAAACAAAAATATACTGCAATGGTGATAACTTAAAAAACAGCTTACACAACTAAAGTTATGGGTTTAGAAAAAGTTTAAAAAAAATTTTTTTTTAATTTTTTTATTATTCATCATATTCAGTTTAATGCCTGTTTTACATGCTGGCATGCATCGGACGACTTTCTTTCGAGCACCTTCTTATCACTTCCGTTCATGTTTTCCTTGGCCTTCAACTGTGAACTGAACCGGCTACCTCAACTGTTCTACATCTACTAACCCAAGAACTTTCATCCATTCTTCCAACGTGGCCATACCATCAAAGTCTCCTGTTCTGCACACACCTCTCTATACTGTCCAGATTTAATCTTCCTCTGAAGTCATCAGATCTAAGCTTGTCGTTAACACTCACACATTCAAGGTATCATTCTCGTATCATTTCTTTCCACGCAACACAAGTTCTCAACTCTCACTGGCCACTTGTTAAACTTAGATTAGGGTGTCTTGAAATTATTTTTTTTTAATTAAGATATTAGAATCCGTATAATTTAGTGGCTTTTAACATGTTTTAATCATGTTAAAATCGGAGGTTAAATATTTCCAGGGGGTGGGTGGGGGTGTTATGCTCCTTTTTAAGGAGCCATTAAAATTAGATGATTGTCCCTCCCCCTTCTTTACATGATTGAAGTTATGTTTAAAAAGATATTTTGAGGTATCCAGCCCTCTTTAGAGGGTCTTCTAAATGAATAAATGCGAAGTTGGGCCTATCTTTTATTTATACTGCTTATGTATATGCGATATCAGTCGCAAGGTTAACTAATTTGCATATTGGTTTTTAAAAAGGACATTTTATTAATTAACTATTATTTGTTGTTCTTTTTTTTTTTTAATTCAAAGATTTTGATTTTAATACAACAAATAGTTCTGTTTTGCAATGTTGTTTTATTTCCTGGACAAATATTTAGCATTTCTGTTCAAATGTTCCTTTCTTTAGACTTGATTTTCAACAAGTTGTGATCTATTTCTAAATTGCAAATGAAACGGCAAACTGATTTCTTTTTTTTCTAAAAAATAAAATTTTACTATGTTCATGCACAGTAAATTTTCTCCACATTGGAATATATCAAATAACAATACGACAATCATCATTTTGTATTTTTTCCTCCGAATTACTAAAATGTCAATGGAATTCTCCTTTTTTTTTTTGTTGGTTTCTGTAAAGAAGATTGCAGCCTCAGTAATTGCTGCCGGAGGGTGGGTAGTTTTTGCTAGCTGTTTCGTTTTTTCAAGACTTATCAGTATGGAAATACTATATATATATATATATATATATAAATTCCCGAAACAGTTTTTTATGGTAAACAACTGATGATCCCTTAAAATAGTGTTAGAAACAAACTAATATAATAACTGTAAAAAAATAAATTGACTTACATGAGTGATTTTCCACTGAAAGACTTGGGACTATAAATTTTTTTTATTTATTTTTTTTTTTTTAAATATAGTTTTAATGGTTGAGAAACTTCCGAGACTATATATATATATATATATATATATATATATATATATAATGAAAGTTTAAATGGGATTGATAAATATAAATGCCCAAAGAGACATTCATAAATAATTTTTTAAAAATAAAAAAAATACTTTTTTAAACAAGTGATAAAATCTTTCAAAACGCCCCAACTAAATGTCCTTATCATTTTCAATCAATTTAAATGGCTTGGGAGAACATTAGATAATTTAATATATTCTTTCTTGTTTTAAGCTATTGTTTATATATTTATTTATTTTTTTTTTTTTTAAATACATAAATTAAAGTTTTGTCTAAAAAAAAAAATATATATGTTGGTCCACCTGTTATCTTCTTTTTGGTTTTTGGTTTATAAGTTACAGCTGGTGTGTGTGTGTGTGTGTGTGGGGGGGGGGCTTTTTTAAACCAAAATTCATCTGAACTAGTAATTCGATATCTACTATGAGATGATGTTACCAGTAGTTTCAGCTTGATATTTTGAGGTTTGGGGCATTGTTCATTCCTCGCCCCCCCCCATCCCCCTCCTTCACTCTAAATATATTGTGCCTTTTGTTTGATCTTAGATTGTATATTTAGCATCAGACTTCACCTCATCCAAACCTTTAAAAAAAAATGTGTTTTGAACGGTTGTCCTCACCTTTGTTATGTTCAGAACGTTTCTGGCCTATATACGCTCTGGTCTTCTTCTTAAGTGACAGGTACTTCACCCACTGTTCTATATAATAACGTTGTAGTTCTTGTCTGTTTGTTCACAAACTCTTCAGTGGTTTGGAGATAGAATATATATGGTTATGAGGGTCTGAAACTAAATTACTCGGTATATTTCATTTTCATCAAAGGGAGTACAACATTTCAGTTTCAAAAATGTAATCGTCTAAATCGGATGCTTGAAAATACAGCAAGGTTGAAATAAATTATTGCATCGATTATGTAATTTCGTGTTACTATATTTTATTTTATTCTTGCTCTGTTTATTACATTGAGCTCCCACACCCGGATTTCTTCCTGGAATTACTTCATTATAACACGAATATATATATATATATATATATATATATATATATATATATATATATAGTTTATAAATACAATTTCAAATTGGGGATATTTTAACTAAGATAGCCCTCCGAGTAAATGTGGTATTGTTGTGACTGCAATGATTCTAGCTAGGGGTAGGATGACCACCAATCCCCCTACCCCCATTACCCACACTTTCGATGGCCTTATTTGTTAAATTGTAATTTTACTTTATAGCAAATAAATAATTCAAAATGTAACTGTTCTGTCCTCAGTCAGTGAAGTAGAAATCTTTCGAGACCGTTTTAATTTTTGTCTCTACGCAGTGTGCCCCTTTTAGGGGAACTGGATTTTCTCCACATTGAAGATCGACCTTGTGCCTAACTCTGCCGTCACGGGAAGACAAGTAAATAGGGACATATGGTGTCTCATTCAATCCCAGGCAACACAGGACCTTCCTGCTAGATTTTAATAAAGTGCTTAGATTTTTTACAGTGTTGTGATCAGGTAAAAATTAGAACAAAGTAGTTTCTGTTATCGTTTGAAAACAGGAATTGATTTTTTTTGTTTTAAATCAAAAAAAAAAAATCGCTAGTCAGAATCAAATATCATTTGTCAGATGCATTGCTATTTTTTTATTTTTTTTATTGCCATTGTTCTTTGTATTTGTGCAGAGTGAATTCTCTTTTCTTTTGTTTTCAATATCGCATCTGAAGCAGATGAACTTTTAAGATTGCTAATCCTTTTCAATTTGATTTTATCATATTAGTCTTGCATAGCTGAATCATTCTAAAGGTTATTCTCTCAATCTGGCCGATGGAGAACCTGATTTTCTTGAAATTTCGTTTTAGATGCTTCCTCGCTCTTCTGAAAGGTTTAGTCATTCTTTAGTTTGAAATAGCATTTTTGCTGGTCTGTCCTGCTTACACTTGAAATAGCATTTTCGCTGGTCTGTCCTGCTTACACTTGAAATAGCATTTTCGCTGGTCTGTCCTGCTTACACTTGAAATAGCATTTTCGCTGGTCTGTCCTGCTTACACTTGAAATAGCATTTTCGCTGGTCTGTCCTGCTTACA
Source organism: Sepiola atlantica (assembly GCA_963556195.1). Lineage (NCBI taxonomy): Eukaryota > Metazoa > Mollusca > Cephalopoda > Sepiida > Sepiolidae > Sepiola > Sepiola atlantica. The sequence continues at coordinate 26,283,643 of OY744535.1, forward strand.
CTTGAAATAGCATTTTCGCTGGTCTGTCCTGCTTACACTTGAAATAGCATTTTCGCTGGTCTGTCCTGCTTACACTTGAAATAGCATTTTCGCTGGTCTGTCCTGCTTACACTTGAAATAGCATTTTCGCTGGTCTGTCCTGCTTACACTTGAAATAGCATTTTCGCTGGTCTGTCCTGCTTACACTTGAAATAGCATTTTCGCTGGTCTGTCCTGCTTACACTTGAAATAGCATTTTCGCTGGTCTGTCCTGCTTACACTTGAAATAGCATTTTCGCTGGTCTGTCCTGCTTACACTTGAAATAGCATTTTTGCTGGTCTGTCCTGCTTACACTTGAAATAGCATTTTCGCTGGTCTGTCCTGCTTACACTTGAAATAGCATTTTTGCTGGTCTGTCCTGCTTACACTTGAAATAGCATTTTCGCTGGTCTGTCCTGCTTACACTTGAAATAGCATTTTTGCTGGTCTGTCCTGCTTACACTTGAAAAAGCATTTTTGCTGGTCTGTCCTGCTTACACTTGAAATAGCATTTTCGCTGGTCTGTCCTGCTTACACTTGAAATAGCATTTTCGCTGGTCTGTCCTGCTTACACTTGAAATAGCATTTTCGCTGGTCTGTCCTGCTTACACTTGAAATAGCATTTTCGCTGGTCTGTCCTGCTTACACTTGAAATAGCATTTTCGCTGGTCTGTCCTGCTTACACTTGAAATAGCATTTTCGCTGGTCTGTCCTGCTTACACTTGAAATAGCATTTTCGCTGGTCTGTCCTGCTTACACTTGAAATAGCTGTTTCGTTGGTCTGTCCTGCTTACACTTGAAATAGCATTTTCGCTGGTCTGTCCTGCTTACACTTGAAATAGCATTTTCGCTGGTCTGTCCTGCTTACACTTGAAATAGCATTTTCGCTGGTCTGTCCTGCTTACACTTGAAATAGCATTTTCGCTGGTCTGTCCTGCTTACACTTGAAATAGCATTTTCGCTGGTCTGTCCTGCTTACACTTGAAATAGCATTTTCGCTGGTCTGTCCTGCTTACACTTGAAATAGCATTTTCGCTGGTCTGTCCTGCTTACACTTGAAATAGCATTTTTGCTGGTCTGTCCTGCTTACACTTGAAATAGCATTTTCGCTGGTCTGTCCTGCTTACACTTGAAATAGCATTTTCGCTGGTCTGTCCTGCTTACACTTGAAATAGCATTTTTGCTGGTCTGTCCTGCTTACACTTGAAAAAGCATTTTTGCTGGTCTGTCCTGCTTACACTTGAAATAGCATTTTTGCTGGTCTGTCCTGCTTACACTTGAAATAGCATTTTTGCTGGTCTGTCCTGCTTACACTTGAAATAGCATTTTTGCTGGTCTGTCCTGCTTACACTTGAAATAGCATTTTCGCTGGTCTGTTCTGCTTACACTTGAAATAGCATTTTTGCTCGTCTGTCCTGCTTACACTTGAAATAGCATTTTCGCTGGTCTGTCCTGCTTACACTTGAAATAGCATTTTCGCTGGTCTGTCCTGCTTACACTTGAAATAGCATTTTTTCTGGTCTGTCCTGCTTACACTTGAAATAGCATTTTCGCTGGTCTGTCCTGCTTACACTTGAAATAGCATTTTCGCTGGTCTGTCCTGCTTACACTTGAAATAGCATTTTCGCTGGTCTGTCCTGCTTACACTTGAAATAGCATTTTCGCTGGTCTGTCCTGCTTACACTTGAAATAGCATTTTTGCTGGTCTGTCCTGCTTACACTTGAAATAGCATTTTCGCTGGTCTGTCCTGCTTACACTTGAAATAGCATTTTCGCTGGTCTGTCCTGCTTACACTTGAAATAGCATTTTCGCTGGTCTGTCCTGCTTACACTTGAAATAGCATTTTCGCTGGTCTGTCCTGCTTACACTTGAAATAGCATTTTCGCTGGTCTGTCCTGCTTACACTTGAAATAGCATTTTCGCTGGTCTTTTTTTTTCTTTTTCTTTTTCTTTTTCTTTATTTTTCTTTTTTTTTCTTTTTTTTTCTCTTATGGAAATGGCTCCAGACAAGGCATGAAGCCACTTGCTGTAAGGAGCTAAAAGAATATTACTTCAAGGTCAAAAACTAGCCAACGATAAGTGTTAGACAGATAGATTCCGGCCCAGAAAACAGCAATTCTTCCCCCTTTGTCAGAAACATAACTCATGGAATTTGAGGACTAAAGGACAAAAAGTAAACGAGAGTTACGATGCCGACGAAAGTAAACCCAACATCCACTTTCTACTCTCCTGCTCCATTCAAATTTCATGAAGATCGTTATTGATGGTTTGTGTTGTGATGCGGTTTGTGGGTGATAAGACACTAATATGAAGAAATAAATGGATGAAAACAATTCTATGAAGATCAACAATATAAATGATTTATTTAACAAATTTACCACTGAAAGAATTACTTTGAAATGAGGTTTTAATTGTCCGTGCTAAGCCGATGCTGGTAAGCGCTCCTTCATTTGAATTTTCCTGTTTTTTGTTATCGTATAGTCAAAATCAGGGGCAGATAACTCATGCTTAAAAATGTCTTTTGGCAAGGGAGACAACTTTGCGGTACAAGAATTATTTTCCTTTAAACATTAGACCATTATTTCCTAGATGAACTTTGTTATCCATCTAACCGTTTGCATTCAAGTTTTCTTGGGTCGTTCAACTTTCTTCCGCCCTACGGTGTCTGCATTTTTGTCGCTCTTCTCAACATGGCCAAACCAACGTAGCCGGCTGATGGTCAGGAGCTCATCAAGCTTTGGTATATTCGGCCTCGGCAACAGGGTATCAGAGCTGATATGCTGGGTCTAATCTGACCTGACAATGCATGTTCATCTGATCATTGCTCTATCGTTATGATGAGTGAGGACTGGGTGGAGGCTGAGCACTCGCCTCCATACAGCATCACATCCCTAAAACAGTTGCTATATACCCCTCCCCCACCCTCGGTAGTGAGAAGGATAGCTCGTTATGTTGTATAACCTTGTATTCATTTTCGTTAACGATGGCTGATGTCACTAAGTGAAAGATCTTATTCGATGTGGATTTCTGTCTGAGCCACTGATCATTAAATGGCTCGGCTTATTTTTGTCATGTACTTATCAGATATTTCCTTATAATAATTTAATCAGATATAAAGACGGCATCTAGTAACTGTGGAATATAGACTAGCACGGCTGTTGATACCTATCCACCAATCCTCATAAGCTACTTTTCTTGACGGGCGGAAAATAGTAAATTGTGTTTAATAACTGAATGATGATAAAAAAAATTTACATATTCTCTTTTGACCATAACTCCACTCAGTGTTAATCTTTCATTGTTTGTTCCGTGTGGGTGACCTGAAACCTTTTTTAAAAAATTTTTTTTTTTTTTTAAATAAACAGAAACCACCACTTTATCAAGGCCGAGGCCACCCGTGTGTAATGTTTGATCGTATATTTTGGAAATATATCTTATTTCTCGGTGTGAGGGTGACTTCATATTTTGATCCGGCTGCTCAAAAAAAGTTGCTGTTAAGTTTTAGTGTGATATGTCGTTCCTCTAGAATATTTTCCTCTGTTTTGACTTTGGTGGATCAAATCGGTTCGTTGCATATTGTAAAACTAGGAAAAGTCATTTGGTGTATTATGCCATCATCACTGTTTGTTTACTATTATTCAGGAGAGCAAGAGAAACATACAAGTTTATAAATTGTAAGGACCTTCTGTAATTGGAAATATCTGATTTACATAAATAAATACTTGTGGGAGTATTGTGCTTCAGTATTAGATAATCAAGAAAAGATTGATATGCCATAAAACTGTCAGACAAAACGAAATGTTACCAAGTTATTTCCCTTGCACTGTAATCATAGTAATCTGTAATTATCTCCCTTGTTCTTTCTTGTATATATAAACAGAAGCCTGACGCGTAATCTTTCTTATGCACCGGGCGACCGATCAAGTAACACTCGTGTTGTGTCCTTTTTGATCTCTATCCTCTTTGCTCGTATTACTTTTATTTCAGTGAATGACCACGTCATGACAACATAATACCGTGGACAAGTGTTAATGTGATTTCTATTTATCCCCCCTCCAGGAGATCAGACACAAGTGTCATGTGGGTTTGATGGAAGCGTTTTCAGTGAAATGACTTGAATTTGAACCTGGCACGCCCAGGTTCTCAGTCCGCGTCGATACCAACTAAGCCACTGTTCCATCCCCATGACCTGAAACCGCATCTAGCGGTATGGTCCCAATTTAGAAGTTTCGGGGTGAGTGTGGAGTTGATCCTTGGTTGTTATTAACCCTAGACCCATTCTGACCCCTGAGTGGTAGTACCTGTCAAGGTACTATGTATGTGTTAGATAGAATCTGTCCTGGGTATAATATGAAACTGCAGCTGGAGTGTACAAATGTACATCAATAATAACTAGTTGAACCAATGGTAACTAGTTGAACCCATGGTAACTAGTTGAACCCATGGTAACTAGTCAAAGTCTGACTCGATGTCGCCCTACACATATGTTCGAGAGTGTGCAGCGCCCACAGGTGTCGCTGTAGTCAGCTGGTTGACATGTAGGAGACACTGCGTATACATGCCTGATAGACTCTTCTTGGTCGACAGTGGTATCGCTCAGCTGGTTAGTAATGGAAGAAGTTACCTGAACTTGATCCATCCACTCCTAATTCTTACGAGCACCTGCTCCCCCCTGTGCTCCAATGGTATCACCAAGATAACAAAACTTTTCGACAACCTCAATAGCTTCGCCATCCAGATATACTTTCTTCGCATGAGTTCTCATCTATCTCCATTGTCTTACACTTCTTGCACACAAACTGGTTATCCTCTCTCAATCTACCACTGCACTTCTTGTGTACCCAATGCTTACGAATACCACAAAAAATTGAATCGCATCCATCAACATCCCACAAACTGAGCAGGGGAACTTTCCTTTTTTGGGGAGCTTTCCAACACTACAACCATTGATCATCACTTGAGTCTTGGTAACATTTACTCTCAAACCTTTACTTTCCATAGCATTCCTTAAAGTCTTTAACTTAGCAAGTAGGTCAGCCATTGTTTCACAGACAAGTACTGAATAATCAGCATACAGCAGATCTTCTGGACAACCCGTACAAAATTTCTGACAGATTTTCCTAGCTTATTTATTTTTAGATGTTCTCAGGATAAATATAGCGTCAGTTGTACTTTACCCAGGCATAAAACCAAACTGCATTTTATCTATGCGTATATGACTTCTTATTTGCTGTTCAATAATTCTCTCAATCACTTTCAGGACCTGATCCATCAATTTGATCCATCAACTTGATCCATCAATTTTAAACCTCTGTAATTACCTCTATCTACTACTTCCTCTTTACCCTTGTAACAATCCACAGCTGTGCTAACCATTAATGGAAGCAATAATTATTAGATTAAACCAGTCTAAACATTGGGCAAAATTCCATTACCCCTCGAAAAAAAACATGCAAAAATGACACAGAAATGCAACTTTGACTTTTTGTATGATTCATTTCAACAGCTAACACATTGAATCTTCTTAATATGATTCATAACACATTAGCGATTGAGTGAGATTTTTCTAAAAAAAAAAAAAAAAAGGCCCTCAGATTTGGACCATGTAAAAACAGACAGAAACACAATTTGATAATAGGGCAAAAATGTGTTTATCATTTCATTAAATAAGGCTTAAAAACCCTCTATTAAGCCTGTCATTTTTTTTTCACGTTAAAAATAAATCGCCTGTTACCGAAAATAGTAACCTAACTTGCAATAAAAATATTAATTATTAATGACACAAGAGAAAACATTGTACATCTTACGAAGAGAATGGAACTAGCTACTGGAACAATAGCAGAAACTTGCTATGAAGCGAGTGGACATCAGAGTTTGGAAGAAAAAGCTTACCTTGTTGGCTTGTATATATATATATATATATATATATATATATATTCATTTTCCTCGGCTGTTTTACTTGTGGAATATTCCATTTCGGCCTCCAGACAATATCGGGTCATCAGGAGAGAATACACACCGTTTCGGGGCCTTCCTCTCGACGGCTTTTTTCGTATATCGGCTCCCCCTCATTGATGTGAGTCCCCATTATCTGAATCACCTTTCAATCAAGTGAACTGCTAAATGAAATCAAAACAACTTATTGTTCAACGGCTTAGCATCTCACGTGTCGTTTAATGACTCAGAAAAAGGTTTTGAAATATAAGTTAAAAAGAAAAAAAATTACATCGAAATTTTATCAAAATAACCCATAAAATAAACAATATTGCAAGTTGAAATTGAAAGAAATTTCACTATATCTACCCGTTTCCGCATTCTTAACTAGGCTGGTTTGTGATACCTACTTATAGGCTCCAAAACTATTAAACAGAAAAACTACTAGTACTAATATAATAAACACTTAAAGACTTCAAAACCTATTTGCCACAATAACTTATAGATCATCCTTAATGGATGTTATTAAATGACTTTTCCTGCTAAATTATACAAGATGTCTCCATTGATTTCATAGTAGGTAAAATGATCCCAGTAAGGAAAACTGAATCTTCTTTGCTAAGCTGGTAGGTGCTTAGGGAAAATATTTTTACTTTTTAATATAATTGTTGGGTCACTAGAGATGCTGTCAAGACTACTGTAGAACTAGCTTAAAGCTACAAACAGATAATTGCGGATACAATACCCATAATTACTGTCTCGTTATAAGATGTTAATAATTTGATGAAATGCTATGCATCCCTCTATTATTATCATTGTCCCGTTTGGGAGAGATCAACGCATGCCAAAAGCCTAGACTCAACATAGAACAACACCTGTCGCTTGATCACTGGCTGCTTGAAGCCCACCAACCTGAACAACCTACATCTTCTCACTGGCATTGCCCCTTCAGATGTGAGATGGGAAGTTGCCAGCCGAGTAGAGATCACAAAGGCTGAATGCCATCACCTTTATAGATGTGAACCAACGGTCCAACGATTGAAGTCAAGAAGTTTCTTCAGTCATGTCGAACCCCTAACAACATCTCAGGAAGAGACCAGACTACAGCTGTGAACCAGACGGCTAGAAGATGGCTCCCTTCATAACGACATGGGAATCCCTGCTTCTGAGGAACTCCCTCCCGGTTCAGAGGCACCCTGGCTCCAGTGGAAAACACTCAACCGCCTGAGAACGGGAATAGGGCGATCAAAAGTTGCTATGAATAGATGGGGCTACAAAACTGACCCAACCATCTGTGAATGTGGAGAGGAGGACCATGCGATGCAACATTGCCTGGTCCTCCTACTGCCTAACCGGTGTAGCTTGAAAGATCTTGCAAAGTACAACACTATTGCAAAGGAGTGCATAAAAATGTGGGGAAACTGTCATATGACAACATGCTTCAAAGACACGCAAAGAAGAAGAAGAATCGTTGATGAAATGCTGTATCGCCCTAATATTTTTTCAAAGAGATGTGTGATCGTCTGCTCATTGTTTCCGTCCGAATTCGGTACTTGATTTCAACACTGGCCTTAGTGTCAATCATGTCGTCTCTGATTATGACCTTCATAAAGAGAAGGTCATTGTGATCGAAAGTGACGTCATACACGTTGGGGCAAGTGAGACATGCCGAAAAGTCAGGCTGTCGATAATGAATGATAGCTTTTTTTTTTTTTTTTTTTTTTTTAAAGTTTTAGAAAACTTTAAAAATTGCATTTAAAAAAAAAATTAAATAAATAAATAAAACAATTCCTTTTATACTGAAACTGAACTTTATTCAATATTAATTAAAAAAAAAAAAGAAACAAGAATTAAAAATGAATAGTTAAATTGTATGTTTCTGCATTAAAGTAAATAAACCTTACGTTGTTTCGTGGATTTTAAAGACTAAAATTTGTTTATTATTTTGATTGTGAACAATCTGAAAACCATTTTATTTACAGAAGTTATTAACATAAAAACATGCAAATTAGAAAACTAATTAAAAAGATTGTGTGTGCGTGTGTATATATATATATATAATCCAAAGCAAGATTAGATTTAAAGCTCCTAGAATTGTACATGCATGTTGTGCAACAGATAAAGGCATTGATTAACAATCAGTTTTAAATGACCATCTTTTGAATGTTCAATCCTTACTCCAATCATTAATAGCTAAGAATAAATTAATAATTAATTCTACCCAGTCGTGGGTGAAATAATGAGAACACTCTACCCTCGTTAATTAACTAAATTCCATATAGTTTCCCCGAGTTCGACATAAAGATTCCCAAGTTCGAAAAGGTGCACCTAAAGAAGGTCGGAGGTTACACCGGCTAAAACGTGAAAGTAACAACCAAAGATGAGAATAGTAGTCCAAATAATACAAAAGAGAAAAGATTTTTTTGTCAGTGAAGTAAAGAAAAAAACAAATCACTGTAACTGCTGAGGAAGACCTGTGTATGTCGAAATATCTGATTTAAAAAAAAAAAAATAAATGTTTCATTTATTATTATTATTCCTGCATCGCTTTATCTGCTTTTTTTAATCTGATTGCTTTTTAACTAGTCAATGTTTCATAAGGTAGCCCTCAACAGATTTTCTTAAACTACTGCGAACCAGCGCGCTTGCTACTACTACTACTACTACTACTCTGACTTACAAAGAATAACTTTCTCATTTACATCAAGACTTCATGCTCTCAGTTCGGCAGAATGACCTGAGATGCAGACAATGGAAAAAAAACAAATCACTGTAACCACTGAGGAAGACATGTGTATATTGAAATATCTGATTTTAAAAAAAAATGTTTCTTTTATTAAAATTCTTGCATTGCTTTATCTGTTTTTTTAAATCTGATTGCTAAAATTAGGGGTGGGACGTAATGGGTGAAAATTTCAGATTCATGCGAGTAGTATTTTTTTGTATTCATTTATACATAAATAACACTAAACAATCAAACATTTTGAAAATTTTGCAAAATTCAGAAGGTGCAGGCCAAAAATAGCCGTTAGCGCTCTACGGGACTCAAAATCCATCATTTTTCGGTGAAAAAGTGGTTTCATGCGACATTGCAGGTCCTAAAACATCCTCAAAAGCTGTGAATGGATATAGATGGTTAAATCTGATATAGTACTTTAATTTAGGATCATTTTCAGGCTGTGAAAGGGTTTTCATGAATGTAAAATAGCCAAAAACTAGTGGCCTGCACCTTCTGAATTTTGCAAAATTTTCAAAATGTTTGATTGTTTAGTGTTATTTATGTATAAATGAACACAAAAAAATACTACTCGCATGAATCTGAAATTTTCACCCATTACGTCTCACCCCTACTAAAATCTATTTTAATACTACTACTCTTGTATATATTATAATTATAACAAAATGGTTTTTTTTAAATCTGATTACCAAAATTTATTTATTTTAATATTACTACTCTTGTATATATTATGATTATAACTAATTTATTTGCCTCAATCTAAACTGTATTTTCACCTGTACTTTTTTTGTTTCTCTTTTCAGATTTAACCAATTGTGAGCACCATGTTGAAAGAGTGGAGTCTCTCAAGAGCCTCCATGTTGTCACCTGACGCAGGACAGTTGTCACAGACCGTCCTCTTCTTAACAGACATCCTGTCTTTAACTCGTTAATCTTGTTTTTGTTATCGACTTCACCTTTCCGTTGTCCGCCGTGGATGGCATCTTTATACTTTGTGTGAATAGATTGTGGATAGTTGAACTTTATACATCTTGAGCCGCAATGGCTGAGTCCGGGCTCGAGATGGACGCCAACAACTGCGATGTTGACGACGGCAACAGCAATAACCATTGCGCTAACGACAAGAAACTTTCAGACTTAAAAGACCCGTCAGACAATCACGTTAGCGAAGAAGAGAACCGGAAGTGTAAGACGGGAAAGAGTAGCCTGTCCTCGAAGAAGCACGATCTTAAGATCGACCTCGAAGAAAACAACGTCACCGATCTCGAGCTTTCTTTGTCGTCTATGAAAAAAGATGACAGCGGAGTGGACTTTGAAAAATCTCCTGCTAGCATGAGTGCCCAAGAGAGCACCATTCTTTCAGACGGTAGCGAAAGTATAAGCGAGTCGCTCACTGACAGTGCCGCCTGTTCTTGTACAAATTCTGTAAGTGATACGAAATTAGAAGAGAAATCTAAAACCAATATCTCGGACGACGACGATGACGACGACCAAGATGACTTTCCCTCTCTGGACGTTCAGAATAATAAACTGGACGAGAAAGAGGGTTCGAGTAACCGACAGCACACTGCTGAAAAAATGGACTTAGACGCTCAGGGTGTTGATGCTAGTAATTCCGAGACCCAAGCCGAATCTGCGGAGAAGCGGAAACCAAGGCGTGCGCTCGCGCTCATTGATTCCTCCAACAGTGATAGTGATATCGAGGATAATAAAGATGACGACGACGACGATGATGATGATGACGATGAAGACGAGGATCTTTATGCTGATGATGACGATGATGACGACGATAATGATGATGAAGTCGGCAGCAAAAGGCTCTCTTCTGACTCTGAAGAGGAGACTGAAATGGACTATGACAGCAGCAAGATGCCAAAACACACGTGGAAAGCAATAAGCGATCTCTCGAGTAGAGAGTATGGACACTCAACTAAGACTCCAGCCAGCATCTTCAGGGAAAAGGTTACTTCGAGTTTACAAATGGTGCAACGTTTTTGTTTACAATACAAGATGGAGTACCATGACGGGTGCGTGAATGCGCTTAATTTCAATAGAATTGGTAAGTTGACTTGTTTTTTTTTTTTGTTTTTATATTAGGGGTGGGACGTAATGGGTGAAAATTTCAGATTCATGCAAGTAATATTTTTTTGTGTTCATTTATACATAAATAACACTAAACAATCAAACATTTTGAAAATTTTGCAAAATTCAGAAGGGGTGGGACGTAATGGGTGAAATTTCAGATTCATGCAAGTAGTATTTTTTTGTGTTCATTTATACATAAATAACACTAAACAATCAAACATTTTTAAAATTTTGCAAAATTCAGAAGGGGTGGGACGTAATGGGTGAAAATTTCAGATTCATGCGAGTAGTATTTTTTTGTGTTCATTTATACATAAATAACACTAAACAATCAAACATTTTGAAAATTTTGCAAAATTCAGAAGGTGCAGGCCAAAAATAGCCGTTAGGGCTCCACGGGACTCAAAATCCATAATTTTTCGGTGAAAAAGTGGTTTCATGCGACATTGCAGGTCCTAAAACATCCTCAAAAGCTGTGAATGGATATAGATGGTTAAATCTGATATAGTACTTAAGTTTAGGACCATTTTCAGGCTGTGAAAGGGTTTTCATAAATGTAAAATAGCCAAAATCTAGTGGCCTGCAACTTCTGAATTTTGCAAAATTTCCTAAATGTTTGATTGTTTTGTGTTATTTATGTATAAATGAACACAAAAAATACTACTCGCATGAATCTGAAATTTTCACCCATTACCTCCCATTCCTATATATATATATATATATATATATATATATATATACTAGCAAATATATGCTACCTCCGGTCACATTTTGCTATGCTGGAGGAATATCATGATGAACGAACGACATACACTGACTCCCAAAGGCGGAGGTAATGCCTGGTATGATGGTATCGTGACAATACAACAGGTACTACACTACTCCCTCCAAAATAGAGAAGGTAATACCTTGGAGGATCTCCCATGAAAGCAGAGGGTAATGCCTGCGAGTATGGTATCATGGCAACAGAAAAGATATTACACTACCCCTCGCCCCTAAAAAAAGGAGAAGGTAGTCCATGGGAAGATGGTCTCATGACAAAAGAACAGATACTACATTAACCTGCCTCACAGGAGGATGTAATACCTGAGAGTATTACCCCTTTACAAAGGGAGGTAATTCCTGGGAGGATAGTCTTATGACAACGGAACCGATATTACACTTATTAAAAGATAATACAATAATAGATTAAATCATTTTACGGAAACAATATTTGTATTTTTTTTTGTATATTCTGTTGACCATACTACACATGAATGCTACTACCCTACCAATAACTCTAAGTCCGTGGGTGTTTCCAGTCGGACTTAGGGTTAATGGTAAGTCATTTTTTAACTGCATTTAATGAATGAAATAGCAACTCATGGATCGGCCATTTTGGATTTTTTTACTGTCTCCGAAGGAGTGGATGTCGACAAAATCTTATATTGAAATAAACTAAACTTTAAAACACTTTCAGAAGTTTAAAACTATGCAGGTCAGTAGAAAAGTAAATTTTATTGCGTTTCGTAGCACTTACTTGTTGTAATATAAAAAGAGAAGTGAAAACAAAAAATGCCGCTGACAGTTTTGTCAATGAAAAAAAAAAAAAAGTTTGGAAAATAATGGCAAAATCTACTTCCCCCTGAATAATTTACGTGACTGAAATAGGATTTAACAAAATGATTTTTTCTTTGCTCAAAGAAACGCAGTATTATTCCTGAGATGTTATTGCCAATGGCCATTTTTTATCATGATTCATATTGAAAAATCTGATTGTTCGCCCATGTCGCGAATGTAACTATTCAAAAATGAAAACAAATAAATTTGTTCGAATGGCTAAACTGCAGTAGTGGCAAAGTTTTGTAGGGGTAAACTATGGCAGTGTGACAGTAAAGATTTACTGTAAATGTATTTCAATAAATGGTATTTCAGTCTTCCGAAATATTTTGAATGTTCACATGTAATTTCCTAAATGAGCAGAATCTTTAGTTTTTCAAAAAATAAGTGGGCCAAAATCGGAAGAAAACGAAAATATTAATATCTCCCCCACCAATTAGACTGAATGTTCGACTTGTCTAAATAACGTTTTGAGTATGAAAAAGATTTATTGCTTATTTTTATGAGTCTTACTTTAACTGACCAAAATTACCATGTTTTAAAATTGTTGATAAAGTAGTTGGTATTCAGAGCCCCAAAAACTAAAAAGACATTCAAACATTACACTAATATTTTGACATTACATTCCATGTGCTAACGTGAAAGACGAAGAAGTCATGTGCGTGGATTGGAGAAAGAAAGAAAATTTTCTGTTTCGTATTTTCTGTAATGAAGGATAAATCATTAGAATAAGTATTTGGATGGAGTAAATAAGCATTAGTTTAAAATGATAATTTAAAAGAGTAGAAAAATACCTTACGATAACTTGATTATCGTCGCTATTTTGTTAGAATGGATTATACTTGTCTGTGTGTTCATTTTAAAACTATTTCTGTGTAGCGTAATGTAGTAATAGAATGAATTAGGAATGGAAGAATACTATTCTGTTATTTATTAATTTACCGTTGATTTGTGAAAACTTTACCTATGTAAAGAAATCACACGGCGTTGTAGGTGAAAGGATTAGTAAAAAAAGAATTAGAGCAGATAAAAGGGCGAGTTACCTCCTCTTTGTAAGTTATTTTTGTGCGAGTAAGTTTTCCATGATAAAATGTAATAATTAGAGAATGGATTTGTAATAATCTTTTTTAGGAACACACAGGGGTAACCGGGTAGTTTGCAGAGGGGATCACTTTAGCCTGTGATACAGTTGATTATTTTTCTATTGTAGTCAAAATTACAGGGAAAAAAACAAGTTTACTTTATATATCCTCCTCCTCCCCCGTAGGCAAAAGTGTAACAATCTCTCTCTTTCCCTGTTGTCCGAGGCAAAAGTTATCTCGTCCCCGGTCGTCCCATCATCCCCCGGTCCCCACCTCTTTCTCGCCTAACTGTCTTCCCCCTTGCCCCCCTCCCTCACCCCAAGCAACATGATAAATACTTTTGATGAATTGAATGATTATAAAAACTACATTAAAGTATTCAGATCAGTCAAATATGTATAATACGCTTGTTCATGTTTCTATATACATTATCACCTTCCACACCCATTAAAGAAATGAGATCGTCCGATCCGCCAAAAGTTTGGTGCTACCAGATCAGGTTGTCTGAAAATGTTGGCTTCCCGATCAAAAATGCACCAGATATTGATATTATTGTGCTTTTTTCCTTTCCCTTTGCAAAACTCGATCATGTTCTGCAAAGCCAAAAACAATTGTCCATTACAAACAACCAAACAAACAACAATTTTCCTCTACAAAACAACAATTTTCCTTTACCAAACAACAATTTTCCTCTACAAAACAATCTAACAAAACAACAATTTTCCTCTACAAAACAATCTAACAAAACAACAATTTTCCTCTACAAAACAACAATTTTCCTCTACAAAACAAACAAACAAAACAACAATTTTCCTCTACAAAACAATCAGACAAAACAACAATTTTCCTCTACAAAACAATCAAACAAAACAACAATTTTCCTCTACAAAACAACAATTTTCCACTACAAAACAATCAAAACAACAATTTCCCTCTACAAAACAATCTAACAAAACAACAATTTTCCTCTACAAAACAATCTAACAAAACAACAATTTTCCTCTACAAAACAATCTAACAAAACAACAATTTTCCTCTACAAAACAATCTAACAAAACAACAATTTTCCTCTACAAAACAACAATTTTCCTTTACAAAACAAACAAAACAACAATTTTCCTCTACAAAACAAACAAACAAAACAACAATTTTCCTCTACAAAACAAACAAACAAAACAACAATTTTCCTCTACAAAACAAACAAACAAAACAACAATTTTCCTCTACAAAACAACAATTTTCCAATACAAAACAACAATTTTCCAATACAAAACAACAATTTTCCTCTACAAAACAATTTTTCATCTACAAAACAAACAAACAAAACAATTATTTTCCTCTACAAAACAAACAAACAAAACAACAATTTTCCTCTACAAAACAATCAAGCAAAATAACAATTTTCCTCTGCAAAACAATCAACCAAAAAAGTTTTCCTTTACAAAACCATCAAATAAAACAATTTTCCTCTACAAAACAAACAAAACAGTTTTTCTCTACAACACAATCAGAAAAAAACAACAATTTTCCTCTACAAAACAACAAAACAACAATTTTCCTCTGCAAAACAATCAAACAAAACAACAATTTTCCTCTGCAAAACAATCAAACAAAACAACAATTTTCCTCTACAAAACAACAATTTTCCTCTACAAAACAAAAATTTTCCTCTACAAAACAATTTTCCAATACAAAACAATTTTCCAAAACAACAATTTTCCTCTACAAAACAAAAATTTTCCTCTACAAAACAAACAAACAAAACAACAATTTTCCTCTACAAAACAAACAAAGAAAACAACAATTTTCCTCTACAAAACAAACAAAGAAAACAACAATTTTCCTCTACAAAACAACAATTTTCCTCTACAAAACAATCTAACAAAACAACAATTTTCCTCTACAAAACAATCTAACAAAACAACAATTTTCCTCTACAAAACAAACAAACAAAACAACAATTTTCCTCTACAAAACAAACAAACAAAACAACAATTTTCCTCTACAAAACAATCAAACAAAACAACAATTTTCCTTAAAAAAACAATCAAAAAAACAATTTTCCTTTACAAAATAATAAAACAAAACAATTTTCCTCTACAAAACAAACAAAGCAACAATTTTTCTTCTACTAAACAAACAAAACAACAATTTTCCTCTACAAAACAACAATTTTCCTCTACAAAACAATCAAACAAAACAACAATTTTCCTCTACAAAACAATCAAACAAAACAACAATTTTCCTCTACAAAACAATCAAACAAAACAACAATTTTCCTCTACAAAACAATCAAAACAACAATTTTCCTCTACAAAACAAACAAAACAACATTTTTTCTTCTACTAAACAAACAAAACAACAATTTTCCTCTACAAAACAAACAAAACAACAATTTTCCTCTACAAAACAATCAAACAAAACAATTTCCCTCTACAAAACAATCAAACAAAACAACAATTTTCCTTAAAAAAACAATCAAAAAAACAATTTTCCTTTACAAAATAATAAAACAAAACAATTTTCCTCTACAAAACAAACAAAACAACAATTTTTCTTAAAAAAACAATCAAAAAAACAATTTTCCTTTACAAAATAATAAAACAAAACAATTTTCCTCTACAAAACAAACAAAACAACAATTTTCCTTAAAAAAACAATCAAAAAAACAATTTTCCTTTACAAAATAATAAAACAAAACAATTTTCCTCTACAAAACAAACAAAACAACAATTTTCCTTAAAAAAACAATCAAAAAAACAATTTTCCTTTACAAAATAATAAAACAAAACAAGTTTCCTCTACAAAACAAACAAAACAACAATTTTCCTTAAACAAACAATCAAAAAAACAATTTTCCTTTACAAAATAATAAAACAAAACAATTTTCCTCTACAAAACAAACAAAACAACAATTTTTCTTAAAAAAACAATCAAAAAAACAATTTTCCATTACAAAATAATAAAACAAAACAATTTTCCTCTACAAAACAAACAAAACAACAATTTTTCTTCTACTAAACAAACAAAACAACAATTTTCCTTTACAAAACAAACAAAACAACAATTTTCCTCTACAAAACAATCAAACAAAACAACAATTTTCCTCTACAAAACCAACAAAACAACAATTTTCCTCTACAAAACCAACAAAACAACAATTTTCCTCTACAAAACAATCAAAACAACAATTTTCCTCTACAAAACAATCAAAACAACAATTTTCCTCTACAAAACAATCAAAACAACAATTTTCCTCTACAAAACAATCAAAACAACAATTTTCCTCTACAAAACAATCAAAACAACAATTTTTCTCTACAAAACAATCAAAACAACAATTTATTTCTACAAAACAATCAAAACAACAATTTTCCTCTACAAAAAATCAAAACAACAATTTTCCTCTACAAAACAATCAAACAAAACAACAATTTTCCTCTGCAAAACAATCAAAACAACAATTTTCCTCTACAAAACAATCAAACAAAACAACAATTTTCCTCTACAAAACAACAATTTTCCTCCACAAAACAATTTTCCTCTACAAAACAAACAAAACAACAATTTATACTATTATGGTAAATACATTTATCATACTATTACGTTACATGCGTTTGTTATGCTATTACGTTACATGCATTTGTTATGCTATTACGTTACATGCATTTGTTATGCTATTACGTTACATGCATTTGTTATACTGTTTCACGTTACATACATTTGTTATACTGTTTCACGTTACATACATTTGTTATACTGTTACACGTTACATACATTTATTATACTATTACACGTTACATACATTTATTATACTATTACACGTTACATACATTTAATATAGTATTACACGTTACATACATTTATTATTTCATAAGAACCTTCATAATTAATCGTAAATTATGCAGATAAATAAATACGTAACCGTTTAATTTCCATGGGATCCCGCTAGGTATTTATTGTTACTTATATAAAATATAGTTATATTATACACAAAGTAAGTTTTATCAACTAGAATAAATGGCTTATAGGGCCCAAATTCTAACCCCTGCGGAAGACCTGCTATTATATGCAAGCAAAGGATCACAATATTAAATTATTTTTAACATCAATACAGAGTTAAAGAAAAATAAATAGTTTTGGACGATTAAAATAATTTCCAACACTATTGATAATGTTTACCCATTCATTTATTTTTTATTATCACTTATGTTTGAATTCATGTTTTGAAACATGACGTAAATCATAAATCTATGACGTCATGCCAAAGCTATAATTATTTTGTTATGGTAATGTTTTAAGCTCTATTTATAAGAAAGTCCAAATAGTTCAGTTGGTAGAACCTCAGACTGAAGATCTCAAGGTTTTGGTTTCGATTTCCGGTCATGGCATCAGCTTTATTTGTTGGGAATTTATTATTCAATATTCTCCATTTCTAAAAGTAGTTAAGATCTCTGATGTTTTTTAACGAGACAAATTCTGCAATGTATTTACTATGTTTTCAAAAATTGTGACTGGCTGACAAACGGACAGAATCTCTATTTATATAAGATGGTTGGGGAAGCGAGGGGGGCATCGTGTTCTATGTTTAAAAAATTTACAGATATCTCTATATATAAAACTCAATGTCTGTTTGTGTGTTCCCTAGAGAAAGAAAGGTTAGAGAATCTATATAAAATTTAAAAGTGTATTCTTATGTAAAATTTACCAGAGAAGCCAATGGAGGTTCTTGAATCTCTAAATGCACCTCTAAGAGGGGCTATGAGAGTATGACTCCCTTAAAACTTCAAATATATCCTATTCTTATGAAAATGTAAATCATATGTATAAAATTTTCTGGGGAAGTGGTCCCTAATATCTAACTTGAGAGAGCTGCCACCATGCCCCACACAAAGAAGTCAAGAGAGTTGCAATCAGAGCTGAACCTACTTTAAAACTTCAAATATATCCTATATTGATGAAACTTATAGCTTGCATATAAAATTCTCTGGGGAAGACAATGGAAGTGGTCTCAAATCTTTGTTACCATCTATATATGAATATGTGTGCCACCTACCTCGAAGTGACTTATGGGGACGGAACACCCTTAAAACTTCAAATACCCATGTCCGATTTTAATGAAATTCAAACTATATGTATAAGACATAATTCAGATAGTTTTCCAACATTTCATCTTCTTTCGACTATGTTAGGAAGCAAAACGAGAGGAGGGGCCAGTAAAATGCCTGGATTTCAATTTCTTAAGACCTATTAAATTGTAAAAATTTTCTAGAATCAAAATCATGTAATGAATTTTTATCAAAATTGGAATAAGGATTCTAGATACAGGGTTTAGTAACATTACTTTTGAACTGCTTTTATATTCCCTTATTAAAATTCAAAATATTCTGTTCGGGGGGGGGGGGGGTAATTTTACCCATCCTGGGACAGGCATACTTCTAGTATGTGTATGTTTACATATGATGGAGTTTGTTTGTTGGAAAATTTCCAGCAAAAATCAAATGATTAGTGTATGGAATGAGATGATAAGCAGGGAAACAAGCTGATTAAAAATATTGACGCAGAAACATGTTCAAAGAATTCATTGGCTCTGATATTTTGATTTGATTGCTCAAGTCTTCATCATGAGATAAAAAAAACTTTATTTTGATGAAGTCAATATACCGAAGTCAAGGGAAGGAAAATAAAGTGAGAGGATGGAAAAGGTTGGAGCGATTCTAAGTGTTGGGTAGAGGGGGGGGGGGCTAATACGTTGATATTAGCCAGGTGGTGAGAAGAGAAGGGGGGTGGGGAAAGAGTGAGGGCAGATATGAAACCGGCCATAGGCCTTCATTATTATTTCCCCGACTTATGCCCCCAAATTCTCTGGTGACCATGGCTTTTAACTCGTCCTTCATGTTGCAGCTGGTGGACCTGTAGGTGTCTTGTTCCACCATGCCCCACACAAAGAAGTACATAAAGTTGCAGTCAGACAAGCTGTCAGGTAAATTGCAATCGACAAAAGTTCTCTGAGAGCCAGGCCTGGGTCTTCCTCCTGGTATGGCAGGACATTAACCCTTGCTGCCACATGATCCCGGTTGCACAGATGGTTTTTCCAATTACAATTATGATAAAATCTCATATGCTGAGGATGAAAATCGTATACATTTTCTAAGCTTTACTTAAATGTAATTGTGATAATAAAATGTTTTTTTCTGAAACGTGTGTACATATGGATAAGCATTGTCAAGGGTTAATTTCTGGAGGTGGAATATAATATTTGAAATTTTAATTAATGTTTTAAATTTTATAACCTACCTAATTAATATATGAACGCTCTGTTAATCACTAAGTTTATTTTTATCGGCAGTATTTAAACATCTCCTTGGCACTTAATAATTTTTATTTTTAAAGATGTATACAAATTAATTTAATCTGGGAAAACTCTTGAATTGTTTTAGTTTTTTAACTTAAACTCTGTGTGTGTGTGTGTGTGAGTGAGTAAAAGACAAAAGGAAAAAAAATTAAATACTGGAATAAATCATCAAAAACAAGAAATTTTACCGGTTTCATTCGGATCAACAAACGTCTTTGGAATCTTTTTTTTTATGATTTATTCCTGTATTCAATTTGTTTTTCCTTTTGTCTTTTTCACACATCCTGTCTTCACAACATTTCATTTTATGATATATTGTGCATTTTATCCTCATATATATATATATATATATATATATATATATATATATATATAGTTTTAAAGGTTCATACTTTTTTTTTATAAGCATCCGTTTGAAATTTAGTAAAAAAAAAGTGTGGTAAATTAAATACCATCAAAGCTTCTATAACAAGCTTTGATGGTATTTAATTTACCACACTTCTTTTTTACTAAATTTCAAACGGATGCTTATAAAAAAAAAAAGTATGAACCTTTAAAACTATAACCTTCCACGTGCTTGCGTGATTTCATACGAGAGAGAAAAAAACAACATCTCATTCGCCGGCTCACACCAACAGAAGCTGGCTTTCCAATTACATCGGAATTTCAACCACACTGATGAGGCTAATTTTATTAGCGAAATATCTGTATAACTATAAACTACATACATAATGTTAGTTTATAAAAAAAGGAAATAAAATCGTTTTCGATTTTGTCTTTTCTTTTTTATAAAATACATATTGCATCTATAACAAGCTTTGATGGTATTTAATTTACCACACTTCTTTTTTATATATATATATGTATATATATATATGATTTATTTATTAGTCACTGTCCACCTTCAGATCACGGTTGTCTGTTCTTTTTTTTATTTTTTAAATTTTTTTTATTTTATTTATTTTTTTTTATGGATGAATTAATCCTTTTATTACTTAAACATTTATGACATCATAAAGGATCTCTTCCTGGTGTCTTCAACCTGTTTTAATGGATGACACTATCTCTTTGTGACATCAGTTTTAATAGTAAATAGATTAAAGTTTTCAGTGCATTTCTGTTTGTATATTATGAATATTAATATGCACTTCAACCATGGCCATCCCTACTACAGGCCAGGCAATCGTGCAACTGGGGTCTTTTACTGGGGGCCATGTGAATTTTCTTAAATATTCGATATAGAAGTTGCAAACAAAGGTAAAATTCCTCTGTGAGATTAGTTTGATGTTTTTATGTGTTCTACATACCAAATAAGAACCACATTGAGCTAATTGATAAATTTTACAATTATTGACAAATTCCTATAAATGAAGAGACAGGTAATTAGAATAAACAAAGGCAAATGCATATTTCAATGAAGAATTTTTATTTCAATGTTGGATTTTTTTTTTTAGAGATTTTGTACTTATATCAAAAGATCATTACTTGTATATTGTGGTTAAAAAGAAAAAAAGGATCCGCACCAGTTGATATAGTTTGCAACTTCTATATCGAATATTTAAGAAAATTCGCATGGCCCCCAGTAAAAGACCCCAGTTGCACGATTGCCTGGCCTGTAGTAGGGATGGCCATGACTTCAACTAATTTTGATATTTTTAACACATTTTTTTTATCCTCAAAGTTGAGAAAAGTTAAAACGATTGCCGCATCATCTGTTTCTTAATGTAATGTTAACAATATCCTCCACATTTGAACAACACAACTGCTCAAATTCAAGGAGTTCTATTGTGTCGCATTCTTATTTGCTTCTGCTCCCATGAACCCCCAAACTTTCCTCGAGCTATTATTAATAAAAAAAATATACAATGAATTGTTTATGATAAGAATAATTGTTGTGTTTTCGCATTTTTATAGACGAAACAAACCAAAGGAATGTTTTCTTTGTTTGATTTATTATTTGCTGAATAAATTCTCTAGAAATGTATTTTTGGTGCTCTTATCGATCCTGAACCTGCTTTCGTAACGTTCGACGTGGAAGCGTTCGGCTGTTCTACGCAAACGCCCGAGAGTTGACGAGCCGATTTGTACCAGACGACATTTTTGATACGGTGCTGCGTACTATGATAATGTTTTCTTTTTTTTTCTTTTTTTTTTTGTTGGGGTAACGGTTAGGGTTAGGGTAAGGAATTTTTTAAAGAAACAACAAAGAAAATTAAACATATTTTCATGAATTTTTTTGAAAGAAACAACAGGAAAAGAAAACATAGCGAGGTTACTGTTATAAAATGAATACTGTATTTTAAAAAAAAAAAACGTACCAAAATTACTTTTATCGTGATACTGCAGTGCAAAGCTGTTCGTAATTCATTTTGGGTTTATTTTCTTCAAAAAAACTTCCTGACAAAAAATCCGTCTTCAAAAGCACTTATTTTCACTTTGTAACAAAGTTATCGGCTGCTCGCTGCTTCGGCGTTTCCGAACGATTCCGAGTCGAACGTCACGAAAGCTGGTTCAGGATCGATATCAGTACTGTATTTTTTAATACGGTCAAAAGAATCCATTGAAATAAAATTCCTTTGATGTTATGATCATCTATCATCATCATCATCATCATTAATAATGAACAATAAAATATCTCTTAAAAAAGTCTTGGGAACGATCGTACACTAAATGGTAGTTGGTTTTGAATTCTGAGAACGATGTTCAAACTAGTTTGATCTCAACAAACATTATATATTAGATAACAACTAGCAGAGCTACCCGGTGTTGCCCAGGTTAGAGTGTGGGATAGCATCATATGCAACATCATGGTAGGGAGAGTTTACTTTAACAGCAACCTTGATGCTGTCAGCTAGATATCTTACTCACCGAGCTATTCAGAACACTAATAAATAGATTAATTTCATTGTGTAACATGTTTGAAAATTGTCATTAGTTTCTTTAAGGGGCAGCCAGAGACGCAAAAATACTTCCATTATGTTCACATGCTAATTGTTCATGTGAATACAATTATATTGAAAGTACACTTCCTAGTATGTCTTCGTTTTTAGCGACAGACATGCACAGACAGAGGTGTTCTTGATTTTATATATATATATATATATATATATATATATATATATATATATATATATATACAGGGTGGGCCAAAATAAGGGTCCTATCTTTAAATTTGAATAACTTGAATTTGAATAACTTCCACAAAATAAAAGTTAAACTCACCAAACTTTATGTGTGTGTAGACTGACCCTTCCGAGATTTTTTGAAATAAACAAAACAAATTTTAGCCGAAAAACACTTCTTAAAACTTACAAAAACTAAAGTATTGTTTTTTACACTGTTTTGAGTTTTTAAGCAAAAATAATGTTTTCTAAATGAGGGTACGTTCCTTAGGGCTAATACGGCTCATGCTTGCTTCGGAAGGGGTCCTTTACTTATTCTAAAAAAAAAATTTTTTAAAAATCAATAAATAAAAAAGTTATGAATTTTTAAAAATAGGACCCTTATTTTTGCCCACCCTATATATATATATATAATAGTAGTATTTCATGTATCCATATAAAATTTTATAAGGAGATATAATTTTTTTATGTATCAATTTTCAGTATTTACTTCAACAGTGCTCGATACATAAGTAGAGCGAGGTAGTAAGCTATGAAAATATATTTATGGCAATTAAGCTACAGAAAGGCTCCCGCGTTTCATCCCCGGGGGAATCTTCAGGCTATATATATTTCATTTGAATCAAAGGGAAAACAGTTTTCAGTGGAGGGGTTGTGCCCCTGGGAACCATCTTAATATTATCAAAATTTGCTGAAATTTTGGGAATAGACATCATTTTTGATCATTTACCTATGGTTTAAATTTCATTTGAATCAAAGGGAAAACAGTTTTCAGTGGTGGGGGTGTGCCCCACCTGGGGACCCCCAACGTTAAAGTGATATATTTCTTCACTAAGAGGTCAATAGTCCACATGCCAATTTTCAAGCAATTCTGTCCAGCAGTTTGGGTGAACATAAGACAGAAAAATTAGGCAAACACACACAGACAGTTACTATTTTATATATATAGAAGAAAACAAACACGTAACTTATATATATATATATATATATATTATATAAGTTACGTGTTTGTTATTGTTTTCACTGGCGATAACAGCATTTGTATTTTTCCACTTCCTAAGCGGTAAAGTGTTTCCTCTCTTGCATGCAGAAGACTGCATTGCGTCGCTCTTAACAAAAAGGATGTACAAGGCCTGTCTTAAACATATCCGACCTTAGGCCAGGAAAAACATTTCAAATACGTGACGGGGTTGGGACCCTAATTCCCTTCAAATAGGCCCCTTGTACTTACACACACTTAGCCCACCAATCGATCCACTGCCGGAAACACCTCTGGAAGTGAGTCAGTTCAAATTCGTTACGGTATAATGGATCGATGGTGAGGACTTAGTATTGTAGGAGGAGTAATTACTCCTACTTTGGCTTTGAAACAAATGAATTTGAACAAGACATTTTTTGTTTCTGAAAACACAAACCAATAATTCGTCTAAATCGCTAATGAAAAAGATTTTTATATGTAGCTTTTGGTTAGAAAGCTATACTCATCAACACCACAGGGGAAAATCTCACTCTATTTTATATAAGATGACTAAGAGTAGAAATAACAACAAAACATCTAAAAATGTAAAAATAATTTGGCTCACATCTCTTTCCAACTAACAGGTAAAAAAATAGACCAGAAAAAATATTTTTAACATTAATCCACAAACATTTCCTATCAAAACTTAGTTATGGCCAACTTTGAAAAAGTGTAAAAAAACAATTAGCTAATAAATGAACGTAATTATAAGGTAATAAATGAACGTAATTATAAGGTAATAAATGAACGTAATTATAAGGTAATAAATGGACGTAATTATAAGGTAATAAATGAACGTAATTATAAGGTAATAAATAGACGTAATTATAAGGTAATGAATGGACGTAATTATAAGGTAATGAATGGACGTAATTATAAGGTAATGAATGGACGTAATTATAAGGTAATAAATGGACGTAATTATAAGGTAATAAATGGACGTAATTATATGGTAATGAATGAACGTAATTATAAGGTAATGAATGGACGTAATTATAAGGTAATGGATGAACGTAATTATAAGGTAATGGATGAACGTAATTATAAGGTAATAAATGAACGTAATTATAAGGTAATGAATGAACGTAATTATAAGGTAATGAATGGACGTAATTATAAGGTAATGAATGAACGTAATTATAAGGTACTGAATGAACGTAATTATAAGGTAATGAATGAACGTAATTATAAGGTAATGAATGAACGTAATTATAAGGTAATGAATGAACGTAATTATAAGGTAATGAATGAACGTAATTATAAGGTAATGAATGAACGTAATTATAAGGTAATGAGTGAACGCAATTATAAGGTAATGAGTGAACGCAATTATAAGGTAATGAGTGAACGCAATTATAAGGTAATGAGTGAACGCAATTATAAGGTAATGAGTGAACGCAATTATAAGGTAATGAGTGAACGCAATTATAAGGTAATGAGTGAACGCAATTATAAGGTAATGAGTGAACGCAATTATAAGGTAATGAGTGAACGCAATTATAAGGTAATGAGTGAACGCAAATATAAGGTAATGAGTGAACGCAATTATAAGGTAATGAGTGAACGCAATTATAAGGTAATGAGTGAACGCAATTATAAGGTAATGAGTGAACGCAATTTTAAGGTAATAAATGAACGCAATTATAAGGTAATAAATGAACGCAATTATAAGGTAATAAATGAACGCAATTATAAGGTAATAAATGAACGCAATTATAAGGTAATAAATGAACGCAATTATAAGGTAATGAGTGAACGCAATTATAAGGTAATGAGTGAACGCAATTATAAGGTAATGAGTGAACGCAATTATAAGGTAATGAGTGAACGCAATTATAAGGTAATGAGTGAACGCAATTATAAGGTAATGAATGAACGCAATTATAAGGTAATGAGTGAACGCAATTATAAGGTAATAAATGAACGCAATTTTAAGGTAATAAATGAACGCAATTATAAGGTAATAAATGAACGCAATTATAAGGTAATGAGTGAACGCAATTATAAGGTACTGAATGAACGTAATTATAAGGTAATGAATGAACGCAATTATAAGGTAATAAATGAACGCAATTATAAGGTAATAAATGAACGCAATTATAAGGTAATGAGTGAACGCAATTATAAGGTACTGAATGAACGTAATTATAAGGTAATGAATGAACGCAATTTTAAGGTAATAAATGAACGCAATTATAAGGTAATAAATGAACGCAATTATAAGGTAATGAGTGAACGCAATTATAAGGTAATGAGTGAACGCAATTATAAGGTAATGAGTGAACGCAATTATAAGGTAATGAGTGAACGCAATTATAAGGTAATGAGTGAACGCAATTATAAGGTAATGAGTGAACGCAATTATAAGGTAATGAGTGAACGCAATTATAAGGTAATGAGTGAACGCAATTATAAGGTAATGAGTGAACGCAATTATAAGGTAATGAGTGAACGCAAATATAAGGTAATGAGTGAACGCAAATATAAGGTAATGAGTGAACGCAATGATAAGGTAATGAGTGAACGCAATTATAAGGTAATAAATGAACGCAATTTTAAGGTAATAAATGAACGCAATTATAAGGTAATAAATGAACGCAATTATAAGGTAATAAATGAACGCAATTATAAGGTAATGAGTGAACGCAATTATAAGGTAATAAATGAACGCAATTATAAGGTAATGAGTGAACGCAATTATAAGGTAATGAATGAACGCAATTATAAGGTAATGAGTGAACGCAATTATAAGGTAATGAGTGAACGCAATTATAAGGTAATAAATGAACGCAATTATAAGGTAATAAATGAACGCAATTATAAGGTAATGAGTGAACGCAATTATAAGGTAATGAGTGAACGCAATTATAAGGTAATGAGTGAACGCAATTATAAGGTAATGAGTGAACGCAATTATAAGGTAATGAGTGAACGCAATTATAAGGTTATGAGTGAACGCAATTATAAGGTAATGAGTGAACGCAATTATAAGGTAATGAGTGAACGCAATTATAAGGTAATGAGTGAACGCAATTATAAGGTAATGAGTGAACGCAATTATAAGGTAATGAGTGAACGCAATTATAAGGTAATGAGTGAACGCAATTATAAGGTAATGAGTGAACGCAATTATAAGGTAATGAGTGAACGCAATTATAAGGTAATGAGTGAACGCAATTATAAGGTAATGAGTGAACGCAATTATAAGGTAATGAGTGAACGCAATTATAAGGTAATGAGTGAACGCAAATATAAGGTAATGAGTGAACGCAATTATAAGGTAATGAGTGAACGCAATTATAAGGTAATGAGTGAACGCAATTATAAGGTAATGAGTGAACGCAATTATAAGGTAATGAGTGAACGCAATTATAAGGTAATGAGTGAACGCAATTATAAGGTAATGAGTGAACGCAATTATAAGGTAATGAGTGAACGCAATTATAAGGTAATGAGTGAACGCAATTATAAGGTAATGAGTGAACGCAATTATAAGGTAATGAGTGAACGCAATTATAAGGTAATGAGTGAACGCAAATATAAGGTAATGAGTGAACGCAATTATAAGGTAATAAATGAACGCAATTATAAGGTAATAAATGAACGCAATTATAAGGTAATGAGTGAACGCAATTATAAGGTAATGAGTGAACGCAATTATAAGGTAATAAATGAACGCAATTATAAGGTAATGAGTGAACGCAATTATAAGGTAATAAATGAACGCAATTATAAGGTAATGAGTGAACGCAATTATAAGGTAATGAGTGAACGCAATTATAAGGTAATGAGTGAACGCAATTATAAGGTAATGAGTGAACGCAATTATAAGGTAATGAGTGAACGCAATTATAAGGTAATGAATGAACGCAATTATAAGGTAATGAGTGAACGCAATTATAAGGTAATAAATGAACGCAATTTTAAGGTAATAAATGAACGCAATTATAAGGTAATAAATGAACGCAAATATAAGGTAATAAATGAACGCAATTATAAGGTAATAAATGAACGCAATTATAAGGTAATGAGTGAACGCAATTATAAGGTAATGAGTGAACGCAATTATAAGGTAATGAGTGAACGCAATTATAAGGTAATGAGTGAACGCAATTATAAGGTAATGAGTGAACGCAATTATAAGGTAATGAGTGAACGCAATTATAAGGTAATGAGTGAACGCAATTATAAGGTAATGAGTGAACGCAATTATAAGGTAATGAGTGAACGCAATTATAAGGTAATGAGTGAACGCAATTATAAGGTAATGAGTGAACGCAATTATAAGGTAATGAGTGAACGCAATTATAAGGTAATGAGTGAACGCAATTATAAGGTAATGAGTGAACGCAATTATAAGGTAATGAGTGAACGCAATTATAAGGTAATAAATGAACGCAAATATAAGGTAATGAGTGAACGCAATTATAAGGTAATGAGTGAACGCAATTATAAGGTAATAAATGAACGCAATTATAAGGTAATAAATGAACGCAATTTTAAGGTAATAAATGAACGCAATTTTAAGGTAATAAATGAACGCAATTTTAAGGTAATAAATGAACGCAATTTTAAGGTAATAAATGAACGCAATTTTAAGGTAATAAATGAACGCAATTTTAAGGTAATAAATGAACGCAATTATAAGGTAATGAATGAACGCAATTATAAGGTAATGAATGAACGCAATTTTAAGGTAATGAATGAACGCAATTTTAAGGTAATAAATGAACGCAATTTTATGGTAATAAATGAACGCAATTATAATCTAACTGCATCACAGGAATGATCTTGTAATTGCCGAAATCCGGATAACTATATTAGACAAAAAATGCCTATGAAAAACTTGGTTTACAAAGCTAAAATCAATTATATTGAACAACCAGATATAATCAAACCTGATAATTATAGCATCGATTAATCTTCAAGATCAGGCTTTGAAACCATATCCACTCATTCTCAAACAATAGACTTAAAAAATTTAGAAAAAAAAAATAGGTGCGGTTTTGGGTATAAGAGTGACACCAGAAAACCACATCCCCCCCCCCCCCTCTCCAGTAAAACCACCCATCTCTAATTTTCTTTATGTAAAATTAGTTGTACTTACCTGGTGTGGCTCGGATGTTTTATATTTTCATTTTTGTTTCACTTTTTTCTTTTTTTTTTAAATTGCATAAATGCTGAAAGTTTTTTTGTTTTTTTTTAACTCTTAAATTTATAAATAGTAAGAAGTTAAGAGCCACAAGTACCAAACAGCAAGCAGACCAATAGATGGAAGTGATTATGTGACGAATGCAGGGAGGATGAAACTAGCACACATTTTTTTTTTGTTCTGTGCTAAGAGGGAAAAGAATAAATACCCATTAGCATTAGCTTGGTCTCTTCACGGCTTTATTTGCTAAGAGATTCTGAACTGCTAAATACCAGTCGAGCATCCGTTCTCGACAATCAGTCTGGCTTGAACTGAGCCCTTTCGGTGGCCTTTTATCTGTCGGACTAAGGTATTGGTTCTGGGTAGTCGTATGAGATCCACCTTCCCAGGCCTTGCCTCCCTTCTTTGGGGTGGAGTAAGTTCATTGCATAATACCTGAGGCGTCCTGACCGGGGAATGCCGACAGGGCTGCTCAGGCAATTTTTAAAAGGTTAGAGTGCTCTTTCTTTAAGGGCGCTGGCTTGACTATCCCCATCTTTTGGCCTTGTGCCATATCTTCCTGCGTGGGAAGGAAGTAAATATCAGCATTAGCTCTCTTATGTAGTAGTGAACTTTTCACCTCGCCTTATTTCATTACGTAAAATTATTTTTTTAAATAGAATTTTTTAAAGTCTGTTTTAGTACTTCAACTTTTGCATTTTTTATTTAAAAAATAATTGATTGATGATAAATAAAAATAATATGCAAGTCACATAGTCATGAGAAACACGTACGCACAAGAAGTGATCACGCAATTTTATTAATATAGAGATTGTTTCATTTTTCTTTCTTTCTTTTTTTTCCAGGTACTCTTTTGGCTAGTGGTTCAGATGATTTGAATATAGTATTATGGAATTGGGTGCGTAGTCGTCCTGCTCTTGTATTTGACAGTGGTCATCGTAGCAACATCTTCCAGGTGAGTAATTTCTCTAATCATTTGGGCTATGAATCAATTTATAAAGCGAGCAGGAATTAAATGGAGCTTCGAAAAAGATGTCCGAATCCAATCGGCTCTTCTGCCAAAGAGGAAGATTTTTCTATCTTCTTCACTTTGGACTTCCTGTCCATGACGTCATATCCTAACATGTAACTCTAAACCTAACCTTTAACTTCTAACGGAATTTTCCACTTTTCTGCTTAATTTAACCTTTCATGTGGAAAATACAGTTTGTAACATTGTTTTTACACCCCCACATCCAATATCACTACAAACTGAATGTCTTTCCTCCGAGTCTCAACTCGTCAACTCCGATCTTTTGTCAGTCACCGAGAAGCCCCTGCCCTCTGAACAATACAACCTGACCACTCCTACTTTCTTTTGTTTGCGTTGATGAGTCACTTCATATCCTTGTCTGCGGCCTCGGGTCTTGCGGCATCCGTAGTATCAGAAATAGACAGAATCCATAGTATCAGAAATAGACAGAATCCATAGTATCAGAAATAGACAGAATCCATAGTATCACAAATAGACAGAATCCATAGTATCACAAATAGACAGAATCCATAGTATCACAAATAGACAGAATCCATAGTATCACAAATAGACAGAATCCATAGTATCACAAATAGACAGAATCCATAGTATCACAAATAGACAGAATCCATAGTATCACAAATAGACAGAATCCATAGTATCACAAATAGACAGAATCCATAGTATCACAAATAGACAGAATCCATAGTATCACAAATAGACAGAATCCATAGTATCACAAATAGACAGAATCCATAGTATCACAAATAGACAGAATCCATAGTATCACAAATAGACAGCACAAAGTAGCCTGGACAAAAAAAATATTAATAACACAAGAGAAAGAATTGTAGATTTATAAAAAGAAAAATTTAAATTTTGTTTACATCCAAATTTTATCAAAATAGCCCCAAAAGAAATAAACAAGATATCGCAAGTTGAAATTGAAGAGAATTTCATTAATATAATGTTCTGTCTGTCAATCGGTTTGTAACACTTCAGTTTGTAATAGCATTTTCTTTGGTCTGTCATGTTCAAGATTGTAATAGCATTTTTTTGGTCTGTCATGCTTAAGTTTGTAAGAATTTTCTTTGGTCTGTCATGCTTAAGTTTGAAATAGTATTTTCTTTGGTCTGTCATGCATAAGTTTGAAATAGCATTTTCTTTGGTCTGTCATGCATAAGTTTGAAATAGCATTTTCTTTGGTCTGTCATGCATAAGTTTGAAATAGTATTTTCTTTGGTCTGTCATGCATAAGTTTGAAATAGCATTTTCTTTGGTCTGTCATGCATAAGTTTGAAATAGCATTTTCTTTGGTCTGTCATGCATAAGTTTGAAATAGCATTTTCTTTGGTCTGTCATGCTCAAGTTAGGAATAGCATTTTCTTTGGTCTGTCATGCTCAAGTTAGCAATAGCATTTTTGTTGGTCTGTCACTTGAATCAATATTTTCATTGCTAATGGATGAGTAGGAAGTGGACCTTGGGTTTACTTTCGGCAGCCTCGTAACTTTCGCTTCCCTTATTTTGTCCTTTAGTCCTCACATTTCATGAGCAATGTTTCTGACAAAGGGGGAAGAATTGCTGTTTTCTTGTTCAGAATCTATCCATATAAAATTTATCCATGACTAGGTTTTGACCTTGAATGGGTTTTTTTTTGTTTTTGTTTTTTTAGCTCTTTATCAAATGGCTTCATGCCTTGTCTGGAGTGATTTCCATCAAAAAAATCTGATAAATATTGGTTGTTATTTCATTTTTTTTTTTTAACTATGATTCTTTTTTCTTTTCTTTTTTTTGATTTATTAATCAAAATTTCTGTTTCTTTTACAAACGTTTTCTCCCTCATTCTCCATAAATTATCAGTATTTTAACTCTTTTTTTTTAACAGGCCAAATTCCTGCCATTCAGTGGTGACTGCCACGTGGTCAGTTGTGCACGTGATGGCCAGGTACGCTTAGCTGAACTGTCTCTTACCGGAGTCTGCAAAGGTACAAAAAAACTGGCACAGCACAAAGGAGCAGCCCACAAGGTAAATATTTCTGTGTGTTTTGTGAATGTGAATATAAATTGGTAAAGAAATAACTTTATTCCAAAAATCCACAACTAAAATATGATTGTCCATTTATCTCATGAATTGGAATAAAAGTTGTGAAATTTTAAAAGTTTTTTTTATTGAAGACCTCTTTTTATATATAGCCAGATTTATACAACTCATCTTGAAGAAAACTGATGTAAAAAAAAAAACCTGTAGCTAAAGTGATTACTGGTCATCTTGCCTTTGCATGTCAATGGTTTATAATCATGAAGATTCATGTTGTACAAAAGTTTGTCGCTATAGTCTGTCGACCAAGGGAAATGTACACAGTGTGATGTATAGAAGTGAAACCTGGCCAACGAGGGTTAAGGGCATGCGTTACATCGAGAGAAATGATAATGATACGATGGATATGTAATGTGAGTCTTAAAGACATACTTAGATCTGATGACCTCAGAGGAAGATTAAATCTGGACAGTATAAGGAACAGTGTACAGCGTAATCACATTGACACAGCGGTTCTCGTTAGATCACCGAAGTTAAGCGACGTGGAGCCTGGCCAGTACCAGATGGGTGACCATTTGGGAATGCGAGGCGCTGTATGTCATCTTCCCTTGACCAGGATATACATGCGCTTGGGGAATGCGTGTGAATTTGATATTCCCTGTAAACTTCCATCCTACGGAGGAAGCCGGCATAGCCCAACCAGGGCTAAATACCACGCCGTGTATTACCAGTTCGTCATCGTATCAGGAAATGTGTGCAAAACAGGATACTTCGATGGTATGGCTATGTTGAAAGAATGGATGAGAGTTCTTGGGTTAGATGTAGAACAGTTGAGGTAGCAGAATCAGTTCACAAGTGAAGGCCAAGAAAAACCTGACGGGAAGTAATAAGGATTGAATTGAGAGAAGGAGGAATAAATAAAGACCTTGCCAGAGATAGGTTAACGTGGAAGTCAATTTCTAAAAGCTGTCCAACACATGCCAGCATGTAAAAAGAACGTTAAACCGAATATGATGATAGTTGTAATTTTCTTTGATCTCTAATAAGAATAAACATTAACATACCACATTCTAAATAATGCAATCCTCTCTCTCACAGAGGAGACATTGTTAGTCTCTCTCTGCTCTATCGTTATTTCCATGGAAAGTGTTTGACTAAGCTTCAATTTCTGGTTCTCTCTTGTAAGACATTCATAGCAAGAACTCATCTCTCTACCACAACGGAAAAAAAACCTCTCTCTCTCTCTCTGCGCTTCCTATCTGTAGAACACGTTGCTGCGGGACTGCTCCCCTGCAGATTACATGGTTGTCTTCAAATCCAGTGTCAACAGATACTTGTTATACGTAATCAAACTGTTCCTTCCATTGATCAATTTTAGTACTCCCATAATATTCTTCATCTTTCTTTCAACTGACAACCATTCCATCTCCTTAACCCTTCCGTAAAAACAAATTATTTATGTAACAAACATAACATATTTTGTAAAACTTATCAAAATTGTTTCTACGAACATTATTTTCTTAACATAAACACCGAAACAACATGTATTTGACAACGGTTAAAGAATGAGGCGTCTTGAATCACGTGAGACAAACCCTTATCCTAGAGTAGCTTTTGACCTTGATAAATGGACACTCATTAGTTTAAAAAATAAAAATAAAAAATACAGAACTTATTCAGTGTTTGGTTGAATGCTAATTTCTCAGTACTTGTGTTTTTGTATCTGTAGCAGTCATTTCTTTTTTTATGTTGAGGAGGGGGGGGGGGTATTACTGCTAGGTCCTGGGTATGACCTTAGTGCGTCCAGTGATGGAGACCCGCTTTGGGAGAGGTAGAGTCAACCCTTGGGTTACCATTACTCTAAGGTCCACTCTGACTCGGAGTGGTATCACCTGTCTATGGGTAAAATAGAATTTTTGCTCAGGCATCCTTTGGCAAATGCTTTGCTTGAACAGTATTTTTGCCCATCAGAAAGCAATGCTTTATCAACACGTGAAATGCATATTTTTCCATTGTTTTGAAAAATTGCAACAGTAGCTTCACTTAGTTAAATAATTGTAATTTTGTTGGGACACCTAACGAAAAACAGAATTACCTCCCTTGAACCATTTCGGGAGTTAAGAGTTATCGTCCTTGAAAAGGTTGGCTGCCGAGAAGAGAAAAGTAAACACAGACCGCGACATCAGACGTTTAATATGTCAATCGCGTCCAGCGGCAAATTAATTCATTAATTCATTCTGTGTTCAGTTTTAATGAATCTGTTAAACGTTTTCTCTTGATAGTTTATCCATTTTATTTACAAGTTATTATTTATAATTAACCTAAATTACGAGGTTATAAAAAAATTTGTAAACTAATAATCCGATTCGACTGAAATTTTGACACGTGTCATTTGAATGTTAGTGCTGGGAATTAGCTGGGAAGGATTCTCTAGATGCAATATCAAATAGGGCAGTGAGAGCTGTGTGACTTGCAGTTTGATTGGCCTCAGCGGAGAGCTGTTGCCATATGTCTGTCTTTGGCCACAGTGCTGCGACCTGACTTTT
Organism: Sepiola atlantica; assembly: GCA_963556195.1. NCBI lineage: Eukaryota > Metazoa > Mollusca > Cephalopoda > Sepiida > Sepiolidae > Sepiola > Sepiola atlantica. The sequence goes on from OY744535.1 coordinate 26,318,344, forward strand.
CCATCTTCATTTTTATCAACAGCAGTGGATCCCAATCAAAAATTAATCTGCACCTGTCAGTCTTTTTCTTACCTTGCAGACATGTATTCGTCATTGACCTCCACTCTGATTCCCCGTATTGATTGACCTTCCATAACCTCTAACCTCCCATGGCCATGTATTATTTCACTTGGATATCATTCAATATATTACATTGTCATTTGATTTAAAAAAAAAAATTAAAAAATTTATACAGATTTGTATGTTGTACTTTTTTTTCTTAATATTCCTTCATGATAATATTGGAGCACAGGATGGAGCAGGTGCTAGTATGATTGCAAGAATTAGGAGTAGATGGTGTAAATTCAGGGAACTTCTGCCATTACAGACCAACAGTGTTACCACTGTAGACCAATGGAAGAATCTATCGGGTATATTTATACGCAGTGTGATGATATATGGAAGTGAAACCTGGCAATTAAAGTTTGAGGACATGCGTTGCATGGATAGAAATGATATGAGAATTATACGATGGATGTGTAATGTGAGTCTTAAAGACAGGCTTAGATCTGATGACCTCAGAGGAAGATTAAATCTGGACAGTATAGGGAGATGTATGCAGAACAGGAAACTTTGATGGTATCATCACGTTAAAAGAATGGATGAGAGTTCTTGGGTCAACAGATGTAAAACAGTCAAGGTAGCAGGTCCAATTCACAGGGGGAAGACCAAGGAAAATATGGGAGTCAGTGATAAAAATGGACTTGAGAGAAAGAGGGATAAATAAAAAATCTGGCCAGAGATAAGTTAGTTTGGAAGTCAATTTATAAAAGCCATCCAACACATGCCAGCATGTAAAATGGATGTTAAACTGAATATGATGATGATGATGATGATTCCAATTTCTTTTCA
>OY744535.1:26324234-26429234 GCA_963556195.1 Sepiola atlantica
GAAGCTTTCTTACAATAATTATGCAATTAATTGTACAAACCACGTCTTAAGAGAATGAAGGGTATATTTGAGTCGAACACCGATAATTAAGTTACAACTTAGCATCATTGTTGCTGATAACAGTGACCGCAATTATGATTACTTCATTGCAGAAGAGGGAAAGAAAGAGAGTCAGCTTTGGTATTGGTATGCGCATTACTTATTACAGGTTTCGTTAGGCTATATTTAAACTAATCTTCTTGGCTCAATCATTTCTTCAAGACTGCAAGGGAGGCTTGCCCACAATTCCTTCTGTCACTCATCTGACATCCTATCCGCCTACTCTAACGAAGACTTCTACGCTCATGATACTGAATTCCTACAGTCAGTGTCGATCCCGTGACTCCTCCTGACCTTTCATGTACAGTACATCCTGCCTAAGCGTTAATATGTACTAAGTATCCACTAGCCAACCTACCCACTCTAATATTAAACACATGAATGTCATTTTGTAATATTTTGACAGAAAATCAAGCTCTAATTATAAACAAACAAAAAACATCTTTTATTTGAAATCATTTTTGTGTTATTTTATGTTTATCTTCAGCTAAGTGTTTAGCTAAGTGTTTAGCTAAGTGTTTAATTCATGTAAGTTCTAATATTTATCTTTTACAGAATATCAATGGCGGGGTTCTAAAAAAGTTCTGTCCTCATCATTTGGTAAGTAACTAATATATATATATATACATATATATATATATATATATATATATATATATATATATATATACATACATTTAGGATGCAAATCAATATTTATGCAGGCTTCATTGAATACTACAGAGTTTTTCTTTTTATTATCTTATTTTCTTGACGTAGTGAGCAAGTTTTCTGGTTTCAAGAGGCTAGTTTGAACATTATGGCTCAGAGAAATAATTGTACACACAGACTAAAAAATCCTTGAAGCCCTATACGTTAAAAAAAAAAACTGCAACGAACATTAACAAAATATCATTTAATATTGGCACTAACGACCTATAATTAAAACATAATCAAAAAGTTAAAAAAAAAAACAGCACAAAGAGAAAAAATAAGATACAACTCATGATGACGATCGGGAGATCGAAAGCGCTTGAGTGATGGCCGACGAAACAATGCTCGGAGCCATAATGTTCAAACTACCACTTGAAACCAGAAAACTTGCTCGGCGCGTTGAGAAGATAATAAAAGAAAACTCTGTACCATTCGATGGTGGCTATATATATATATATATATATATATGTGTCATCCACATACAGACTGTTTCGCTGTTTCACAGCTCATCAGTGCGGCTAGACCAATTAGTGCCTCAAGCCGGGATTAAAACTCAACCGTCGAGCTGGCAGTCGGTGCTTCTAACCCATACGCTATCATACGACACTGACTGAATGTAAGAAATATCTCAATGTAAACATTGCAAGTGCCGTGGCTCGAATTAGTTTTACCGAATGAGCTATGACTTAAAACTAATGGCAGTTGGCGATATCCTTACAAATAAACTCTACCCAGGAAGGGAGCTTTATATAGTCATCCACATACAGACTGTTTCACAGTATATATATATATATATATATATATCTACATATATATATATATATATATATATGTACGTAGATTATTTATTGTTTTGTTTTTGACGATAGCAACCGGTGTTCTTTTACGGTGCGTTTGTTTCAGCATTTGAGCATTTTTTTTTGTTGTTTTTTTTGTTTTTTTTTTGTTTGTTTTTTGTTTGTTTTTTTCATTTTTTTTCTTTTTTAAGAATATACAAACGAGCGTATTTTTTCCTTTTTTAATTCGCCCTTAATCAGACGAGTCATCAATTGTATATATAGATTTTTTTGAACCAATTTGTTGTATACAGATTTTTAATTTTTTGCACTATTAATAATATTTTCGTTAATCAATATATATATATATATATATATATATATATATATTTCTACATTTAATTTTAAGTGATAAGCTTTACAATTATTTTTTAAATAGGATTTCTTTTAAATTCATTTTACTTTATTATCAATAACATTTCGATAAATAGTAAATAAAAAAAATAATTCAATCTGCATTTATCAAAGTTACATATAGGTGAGAAACACATGCACACACGCACTAACAGTTTTATTAATAAATAAATTATTTTTAATAATGATCGTCCTATTTTTTTTTCTAGATTGACAGCAGCATAAAAGCCAACGTAACATGTGCCTGCTACAATTATAATGGAACTGGTAAGTCACAAGTTTTAGTTTCTTCGTGTTCAAGAGAAAAACAGACACAAACTATATATTTTCTGTTTGTAATTGTTTATATATATATAAGTAGTATTAAAAAATGTACTTATTGCAAGTAAGCTACACAGAAACGGTTGTGTTTAATTTCCAAAAGAAATCATAAGACTAAATGCAACTATTTACATTCTAGGATCGTTTTTATAGTTAAGCAATGTCCACTCCAACTTCCAAACGAATTAAGGTTCTGCTTCGTTTTCTTCAACCAATAGATTTTACTCCCTTTGTTTACAAAATGTGTTTGCGCTATTCACTTCTAAGTGAGTCAAACAAACAAACAAAGGACGATCCTGTCAGGATAAGCTCAGCGGTATTGAGCCATCACATGTGGTCACATGATTCCTTTGTTTACTATAGCCATGTTTAATTATTGTATCTACTTTGCACACTGAGATTAGTATTATTAACACTATGGAAGTCCGGGATGTGAGTTCCCTGCTTTTTAGCGGAATTCTGCTTTTTTTTTTTTATCCAGAAAAAGCAGAATTCCGTGGATGTGAGTTTTCCACTGTGGTCGAAATCCACTTATTTTTTTTTTTTTAACAAGAAAAAGCTGATTTCTGTCAAATCGCTAGAGCCTTACCTCCTTATTTTTTCTTTGCTTTTATTTCTTTCTCTCTCGTTTTACTTTTCTTTTTTCCTGTTTTGTCTCTCTTCCTCTTTCCGTCTTGTCTTTCCTTGCTTTCCTTTTTCCTCACTATATGTTAATTTTGCCATGAAGGCTAAGACCTCAAAGCATTCATGAAGTGTGTAGGGGAGTTAGATGACTTTTGTTTCATCAAAGAATGACTTCTATTCTATCCCCCCCCCCATGGGCTCTTAATTTTGATTTGGTTAAAACTGCTTAGAGTTGTTTATAAAAAAAAAGTTTTTTTGTTTTTTTTGTGCTGCCCTTTCCACACAAACGCACGCATATGGGGAAAGAGGCCTTTTGAAGCTTTTTTTTTTTTTTGCCATTAGCTAACCCTAACTCACATCCCTGAGAAGCTTTGAGTTCGATTTTTCCAATCATTCTTAATTTTATTTATTAAAATTATCAATTCACTTTTTCCTCTTTTTCTTTTTTAAGCACATTATTTTTTTTTAGTTATTTCGGTGTTTGAAAATATTTAAAGAAATGTATAAACTTCATGTACTTACGTGTTAGCTGAAAATAAGATTGTACAAAAAAAATTACACAAATTCATCCAGTATTTATTAAATTAAAAGAAAAAAAAAAAACGATCTTGCGTATCGGTAGACATTTCAGCTTACTAAGTAGGCAAGGGAGATAACTTTTGGTAAAAGTCAAAATATAAGAAAAATGGCGACATATAAAATGGGTTTTTATTTAATAAATACTGGATGAATTTGCATAATTTTTGGTGTACAGTCTTCTTTTCCGCTACCACGTAAGTGCATAACAAAGTTTATACATTTCTTTAGCTATTTTTTTAAAGATGCCTGACATGTCATTGTGAAACTACAGAAGCACCGTTATTTCAAAGTAAACTTTATTCTATCTACAGTTTGTAGCTATTTCACTTGAAAAATTTTTTTACATCCTTAAACTTCAAAATTTCTAGTTTCTCACTCAAACATAAACTACACAGATGCTCTAAATATCTGCATATCCTAGCTTACCATAAGATTTTCCATTCAACTGCCAGCGACCATTTTTTGTAATTAAATGTGCGGTTAGCCTAATGTTTTTCTTTTAAGAATGGAAATATTATCCACTTAAATTTGGATGCTGTGTTGTTAAGCGTTGGGCTATAGCGCTGGTGTCGACTAAGTGAATGATTAACCTCCTCAATAAGGTTGATGGTGAAACCAGCCTATGTATATCTTTTTTCTTCACTGTAAGAGAACAGTCTCCCAAAGGACATTTAAATTAATACCTTAGGTTTTTCTTATCCCAACCCCTAATCTTGAGGGGAATCGTAGTTAGTAATTATAAGGTTTTAGGTTTTGAATTTGTAATAAAAATAATCTGTTTTATTTTTTTTATTTTGGTCAATTTAGAGTACGCTTTATTGGTCCCCCGATTTATAAAATCGGGGGACTTATGTTTTGAAGCATGTCCGTCCATCCAGATTTTTCTCTGCAACCATCCATTGAATTTCTCTGAAATTTTGCATGAAATTGTAACTTTGGTCAAGTTAGGAGGTGACATTCTCCGATTTTTGAAAAAAAATCTGGTTAGCCCCCCAGGGGATCAAAAAGCCCCGAAATGACAAAAAATGACATTTTTTGCCCCATAACTTTTCATCCATCCATTCAATTTCTCTGAAACTTGGCCAAAATGTGGAGGCAATTGTTCCTAATAGAAAATAAGTATCGCTGACCTTGGAAAAAATCTGGTTCGCGCCTCCAGGGGGTCAAAAGCCTCCAAAATGGCAAAAAATGACCCTTTTCTCCCATAACGTTTGATCCATCCATTCAATTTTTCTGAACCTTGGCCAAAATGTAGAGGCAATTGTTCTGGATATAAAATGAGCATCCTTGACCTCAGAAAAATTCTGGTTCGCGCCCCCAGGGGTCAAAGGGGGGGTAAAAAATGCCCCAAATTGCCCAAATTTATTGCATTTTACACTCGCCACATCGAGTCACATACAGAGGGGGACCACGCACGCGCGGCTTGTTAATGATGTTTTTAGTACCTGTTTGTCTATTTTATAGTTATTGTGTAGCTGATTTGGGTAGAAACGTGTTATATATGTATACAGTAAAGCAGGGGTTTTCAAACTTTTTGACTTGCGGACCCCTTTATATTACAGGTTTTACCATAGGGACTCCTATAATTAAAAATATTTTTTAATATAACAATATAAAAATATGACTTAATTCAATTTATTTTCTGTGTTCGGATTTTTGTAGCAATGAAAATTTAAATTCTGATAATCTTATTGGTTGTTTTGCAGAGGTTTTGGGTACATACAATGATGAGGATATTTATCTTTTTAACAACTTGCACTCGGATGAAGCAGACTATATTCACCGTTACCAAGGACACCGTAATAATGCGACAGGTAAGTCGTAGAAATAAATTATAATGGACATCTCACATCTTTTCTATTGAGTATTTGATTTTTCACAAATTTTTTATTGTAAAATTAGAATATTTGATATTGAAGTTTAACCTTTAATTGGGAAGGTAAATATTCCACACCGCTGGGACAAACTGTATTATCGTTGCTACGACACACATGTCAGAAAGAAAGGATAATAGAGAAACAGTTTTGTTTACAATAACATTTGGTTTATTAACAGTTTGTCTGGGACAAACATTTTAATACTGTTAGAAAGGTGTGTAATAGATAAAGGGCACCCACAAGAAGTAACGCAGAAATAAGTATTAAACAAAGAGTGCAATAAGAAAATGCAAGCGTTATTCATTTTAAAGAATAAAAAGAAGACGACGTGCGTTGCATGGTGTAAACACATACATGTACCCAGTTGGGTCTTCTTTTACACATAGGGTGGAGATGAAAACCATGTTCTGTTTGTTCAAAGCCAGACACTATAAATTATTAAAAATCTCATTTTGAATCTCAACCAGATGTTTGATACGAAAGTATCATAAATTTTGCAATCCTAGCGACGTCTTGTGTTAGGACCAAAACTCTGGCCCCTGCAGCTCCATTAAAAATACAAATCTAGACTAATATGAGAGATGTCTGTCCACACACAAACTTCTAGTCTATTAGAAATTTGAAATTTGGTAAGAATATGATTTTAATTAGATTAAAAATATAAATGATACAAAAATGATTGAATTTTGTTTAAATTTTGAGAAATTCAATCATTTTAAAACCTTTTAATTGAACAAAATTATAACTTTTTAAAGCCCATTATTTCAATTATGTATTTTAAGTTTTCGGTATTTTTGATTGGTTGGAAATATTTGGGGTTGATTTTCCCCTCCCCTCTACTCTCCAAACATTAAAGGTGTTTCTGCATTGTGAACCTGCTGCTCCGGGACAGGTATTTCAGCTCGGTGTTATATAAATTATTTGCATCAATCAAATAAAGCTGAATATAATTAACAACTTTAATATCACCAGTTCATGTAATTTATATTTGTTTTAAATTAACTTAGATTTGAACCTGTGGTCAATGCAAATAATTGATATTATCTAGCTGAATTACCTATGTTGGGTTTCTCAAATATTTCTGAACTTTGAAGCCGGGTTATAAAAGTTCTCAAGTCATTAGTCCGATTCTACTGATATTTTAAATCTACAAATTTTAATATAAAAAATCAAGTATTTGTTACAAAAATGAAATTATATAGATACCCTTATCATTAATAATGAAGACTGCTGTCATAGTCCTGATCGACCTATGTTGGGTTTCTCAAATGTTGGGTTTCTCAAATGTTGGGTTTCTCAAATGTTGGGTTTCTCAAATGTTGGGTTTCGCAAATGTTGGGTTTCGCAAATGTTGGGTTTCGCAAATGTTGGGTTTCGCAAATGTTGGGTTTCTCAAATGTTGGGTTTCTCAAATGTTGGGTTTTGCAAATGTTGGGTTTCTCAAATGTTGGGTTTCTCAAATGTTGGGTTTCTCAAATGTTGGGTTTCTCAAATGTTGGGTTTCGCAAATGTTGGGTTTCTCAAATGTTGGGTTTCTCAAATGTTGGGTTTCTCAAATGTTGGGTTTCTCAAATGTTGGGTTTCTCAAATGTTGGGTTTCTCAAATGTTGGGTTCATCAAATGTTGGGTTCATCAAATGTTTGAACTTTGAAGCCGGGTTATAAAAGTTCTCAAGTCATTAGTCCGATTCTACTGATATTTAAAATCTACAAATTTTAATATAAAAAAATCAAGTATTTGTTACAAAAATGAAATTATATAGATACCCTTATCATTAATAATGAAGACTGCTGTCATAGTCCTGATCGACCTAGGCAAGATGTTAGATTATTTTCCCTGTTTGATGATGAATTGAATAATCAGTTTAACAGTGGAAAGTTGAATCCCAGGGTTTGCAGCGATTTGATGTTGATTAAGTCCACCTTCAGATTAAGGCTCCTCTGAAACTCTGACGTTTCTAATGTTTCTTTGGCCTGTGTGATGCTTAAATGGGGACATGTGATATATTGATATCTGAAACAAAAAATGTCAAACTTTTACTGCTGCTTTGTATGGCTCAGTGCGAGCCGTCGACAAAGGAAGCAGAAATAAACTATCGCTCATTGAGACAATCATGTATGAATTATTTTTATGGGGTGCCTATTTACTTCTGTTGTCTGTGTGTGTGTGTGTATATATATGTATATATGTATATATATGTATATATATATATATATATATATATATAGCAATAGATAAAGTGAAAGAATAGAATAAGGTGCGAATCAAATTTTATTACAGTTCAATGTTCAGGCAAAGTTCTTTAAAGTCCTTAACTCATGAGTTTTCGATAGCAAACGAATTTCCCGCTTGGATAACTTTTTGCATTTTTGGACCACCATTCACCATTTGGATTATTTCTTATTCAACCTCTTTGATATCTTGCCTGGAGCTATTTTAAACTTGTTGACGTGGATGAACTGTATAGGTTTACAAAAAAGTATGTTTTGGCCCGATATATTTGATGTTTTATAAACCTTTATGTATTTTTAAAGTTTAATTTTTATTACCTGCAGTAATGTCATTGCAGTAATGATCCTCTGAGGAGAAGATTTTCTTTGAAAACTCATGAGTTAAGGACTTTAAAGAACTTTGCCTGAACATTGAACTGTAATAAAATTTGATTCGCACCTTATTCTATTCTTTCACTTTATCTATTGCTATTAATGCTCTATCCAGTATATTGAGCTTTATTTTTATCCGGATGTTCACTAATTAAAGATATTAGTTGCCTCTTATATCTTTTGTTGTATTAACCTTATATATATATAGCAAACAATAGGAAATAGAAAATTAGATTCCAGTGACCATGTCTTTATTCATTCTTAAAGGAATCCAATTCTTTACGATCCGTTTTGTCATCACTCAGACAAACAAAGTATAGTATCTTGGATTTTCAATGAGTGTGACTCATGAAAAGGAAAGGCCAAAATCGTGTCTAAAACATCAGGAAAAAAAAAAAATAAATAAAATTCACATTATTAAAACATTTATATATTCAGGTTCATTAGGAAATAAGTTACTATTCACTTTCATAAATCGGCGCCATATTTAATATTGACAGAGCTAGTGAAAAAAATACGTATATTTTTCTTTAGAGAATAAAAGAAAAACTAGAAAGAAAAAAGAAAATTTCCTATTGTTAAAAATTACTTTTAAATAAAAAAGAAAAATCATTTAAAAACCAAGGGAAGTAACTTTCGATTCTTTAGTTAAGTTGTTTCCCTTTCTTAACTTTTATCTGATTATATCTTATATCTATAAGTATAAACTTATTATAAACTGATTATATCTTGTAACTATAAACTTCTCGGCCTTTTGGCTGGGATCAAAGTGTAGTATCTGTTCCGATGGATACTGCACCCCATAGACAGGTATTGTCTTGGCCTTCGGGGCTTGATTTACGCCTGTCTATGGGACGGGTCCTGTGCAGTTCTAGGAGGTCAACCCTCCCAGGCTTTGCCTCCCCTCTTTGGAGAGGAGTAAGTTTATTGCTTACTGCCTGAGGCGCCCCTACCGGGGAATGCCGACGGGGCTGCCCAGGCAATTTTTTATGGCCAGAGTGCTTACCTTCTCAGGCGCCGGTTTATCAAATCCCACTTTCCCGACCTTGTGTCACATCTTACCTTGTGGGAGGTAGATAAATAAATATAAGTATAAAGTTATTATAAACTGATTATATCTTATATCTTGTAAGTATAAACTTTTTCCTTATACATAAAAAAATTCAATTTAAAGAATTTAAGATTATAATAACCATTTAATAAATGCCTAGAATATTACAAAACATAACAAAATATAGAAGTCAACAATTTAATGCCACTATTTTAAATCTATTGTATATGTATTGATTTCAAATCAAACTATATATTACGTTTATTATTATAGTATATTAGATAGGTTATTTACTCCTTCGCTAGGAGTTAGGCACAAGGCCAGTTTTATCTTACTCCCACAAGTAAGATGTGACCACAGCTTGGGTCGAGTAAGTGGGGTTTGAAAAGCCAGCGCTCGAGAGGTGAGCACTCTGGCTATTTAAAAATTGCCTGGGCAGCCCTGTCGGCATTCTTCGGTAGGGGCGCCTCAGACAGTAAGCAATAAACTTACTCCTCCCCAAAGAGGGGAGGCGAAGCCTGGGAGGGTGGACCTCCTAGAACTGCACAGGACAGGCGTGCAGTATCCATCGGAACAGATACTACACTTTGATCTTAGCCAAAAGGCCGAGAAGCGATAGGTTATTTATATTTACTATTCATTTTAAAATGGGTAAAGTCAGAATTTTTTACCTTTGTGATGTCAGATTAATCACCATCTTTTGATAATCGAGCGATCTGATTTAAAAAAAAAAAAAAAAAAAAAAAAAAATTTTGATGATGACGTACGTACAAACATGAAATGCCTTAGCATTATATAGATAATTATGCCGCAGTTTTTAATAAAGTTATCTGGTCCAAGGCTGATCGAATTTTATTCTTTGAGTTTTTAATATTAAAACTAATTAAGTGTTCTTGATTTTAAAAAATAAATAAAAATTAAAAAAAAATTTTTTTATTATTATTGTTTATCATTCGATTTAAAAGAAAAACATTTTTATTTTTTTTTTCATTTTTTTTATTCTCCAGTAAAAGGTGTCAATTTTTATGGCCCCAAAAGTGAATTCATCGTCAGTGGAAGTGACTGCGGTCACATCTTCCTCTGGGACAAAAATACAGAATCCATAGTCCAGTTTATGAAAGGAGATGACGGTGGTGTGGTAAGTAAAAGCAGTTTCTGTGTTTCCCTATTTACTTGTCTCCCCACAAGGGCAGAGTTAGACAAAAGGTCTGGTTTTAATTTGAGGAAAATCCAACTCCCCAAAAAGGGGCACTCTAGATTTGGACAAAAATGTCTCCTTCACTGACCAAGGGCGGAAAAGATGATGTGTAGTACTGGAGCAGATAGATACAAAAATATTAAGACTAGCATAAATTCTAGGGAGCTAACTAAAACAGTGATTACAAGAGATTGATTGACGTACAAGCAAAGGAATTTTCCAACGAAGGACTTGAGACTGTGTTGTTTTGGGTTTTTTTTTTGTTTGTTCCTTTCATATAGTTTTTGAAGGTTGAAAAACTTGCAAGACACACACACACATATATATATATATATATATATATATATATATATATATATATATATATATATATATAAGATAGATGGACGAAGAGTGATAAACATGCACGAATGTCCAAATTTATTTCAAACTTCAAATTTTCAATGCAAGGTATATTCTGTAATAAAATTATGTTTATTGTTCTTTCCTTAAGCCAAAGCTTTTCAAAGATCGAGATCTTATCACAAGAGGAATTATACAGATATATAAGTTGGCAATAGAAAAGCTAAAGTTCAACATTTTAAAAAATATTAAGAAAGAGATGGGTGAAAAAAAGTTTGAGTAAAAAGATATTGGGTTTGTCCAAGTGGTAATTGTCCGCCGATAAGGTGTCCAATGGAAGAAAGTTTCAATGGAGAAGAAAAAGTTTTGTAGAGGCATCACATGAAGGCGTTCAAAAATAAGTAAATCCAATGGTGAAAATTTAGTTCAAATCGTAGATAGAACGTACTTAAACGGAATTAAAATGAAGATATCTGGCCATTTAGAAAAAGCTTCCTGGACGTTGGCAATGGCGAATTACTTATTTACTTACTTATATATATATATATATATATATAATCTCTGTCTCTCTCTTTCTATATATATATATATATATATATATTTTCCTTTTTCATTTTCCCATATATATATATATATATATATATATATATATATATGGGAAGAGAAGGATGAAGGTGATCCGACGTGATGGTAAAATGAAAAAGGAAAACCAAAAACTGGATGTTTTTTATGTGTACATCAACGTTTCGTCTTTATTTATAAGACTTCATCAGGATGATGATATAGGGAAAAGATATCATGCAAGCATAGATACATGTAGGGTAGACATGTTGGGAAGAAAAATAAAATAAAATGAAAAATAATGGCAGCGTCTTGCTGGACGTCCGTACTTGTTAGAGAATGAAAATGAGTGGGAGTCCTTGCTCCCTCCACCCTTACCCTTTTTCTCCCACTCATTTTCATTCTCTAACAAGTACGGACGTCCAGCAAGACGCTGCCATTATTTTTCATTTTATTTTATTTTTCTTCCCAACATGTCTACCCTACATGTATCTATGCTTGCATGATATCTTTTCCCTATATCATCATCCTGATGAAGTCTTATAAATAAAGACGAAACGTTGATGTACACATAAAAAACATCCAGTTTTTGGTTTTCCTTTTTCATTTTACCATATATATATATATTACTCCAATCTTGTTACATCAGTAAAACATGTCTTTCTCTAGCCGGATGAAATCATTTTCAAGTGTTGAGGGTGAAGCGAGATAGCAAGTCAAGCTAACCTCGTCTGAAATGAATTCGGAAAGAAGTCCTCTAATAAGAATGGGCCTGAGAGAAAGAGGGATAAATAAATACTTGACCAGAGATAAGTTAGTTTGGAAATCAATACTTGCCAGCATGTAAAACAGATATTACACCGAATATGATGGTTACAATCTGTATTTAATTTCCATATGTAAATTAGCAGTCTGTTGTTATTCTCCAGTTAGAAATGGTGAAACTAACGTTGAGATTAGTTAATATTATCATTATTATATATATATATATATATATATAATAATAATAAATATTTGTTATTGTTTATTATCTATGTACGTATACGTTTCGTCCTTAAACCGGGACTCATCAGCATAGAGATATGATTATTCACTACCGGTCATGCGATTCGAAACCCCTGATTACGAGTATTTTACAACTCAAATCCGACGCCTATATATATATATATATATATATATATATATATATATAATGTGTGTGACAAATTATCTGGACAGCGACTCATAACGTTGTCAGCTGGAGTCTCGTTGCGTAGAAGACGCATATCAGCAATTTGTTCTCACTTCTTTTTTGTTTTTGTGCTTTCGTGGTGTGTGTTGATTAATAGCTGTAAATAATCACGGCACAAAATCATTTGAGGTTTAACAATGTTTTTAGGGTTAACAATGTTTTTAGGGTTTTTATTTTTCTTCCCCATTTTTTCTTCTACATACGTAATACCCCGACCCATCTTCTATAATATAAAGCGCAATTGTCTGTGTGTATGTATGTATGTATGTATGTATGTCTGGCTAAAGCTCAAAAGCAACAAAACAAACACCCACAAATTTGGTATTTTCTTGATTGGTGTTACCCCGGATGAATAATAGCTAAAATTTTGAAAAAACTATTCATTCTTTGACCCTAAACTGATCATCAAATCAGTACGAGCGAACATACTTTTACTATTTAACACTACACCTTGGTTGGCTCGTCATGTCTGTTTTGAATTCCTTTTGATACATCTTCGTAATTAACCATTGCCATGGACTTTTTTTAGTATTTGAAGCTTAAGATTCCATTTTTAAAGCATTTAAAACGTTGGTGGTTAAATACCAGCATTACCATTCAATAAAAAGCTTTTTTTCTAATAAACTATTCATGTGTTAACTCTGTATCATCCTTAAATTTTTGACTTAACCTTTTGTTTAGATTAATGTTTTGGAACCTCATCCGTTTGCCCCATACCTGGCCACCAGTGGTTTGGATAGTGATGTCAAAATTTGGGCTCCGACTTCCGAGGAGCCCACCAAACTAAAGGGATTGAAGAAGGTAAGATAAGTAACATTTGAAATATTTTTTTACGGTTAAGAAATTTATTTGTAAGTTTTTTTTATCTATTTAAACGGTATTCGGTAAATCCAAACAAATGAAAGGACATAATTCGGTGCTATTTTACTTATAGGCCGATGCAGTTAATTGTGTTCATGTAAAAGCATTATTTTGTACTTACTCAGTCATATTTTATCTCTCACGCCCCGAAAAAGAATTTTAAAATATCAAGCAGAACTTTAATTAGAACGATTTTTCCATTTCCATAAGGGTGATATGAAATGGCGAGTCTGCGATTTTCGGAGTGGCCGGTTAGTGGCCGGTTAGCTAACTAAGGGCAGATAAGTTTCCCCTTGTCTATTCTACCGACCGCTCACAGCCCAAAATGTCGGCTCGGGCACAAATACAGGTTGGACATCGAAATGGAAAAATCGTTCTAATTAAAGTTCTGCTTGATATTTTTAAATTCTTTTTCAGGGCGTGAGAGATAAAATATGACTGAGTAAGTACAAAATAATGCTTTTACATGAAAACAATTAACTGCATCGGCCTATAAGTAAAATAGCACCCATAATTCTTTGTTGACGATTAGCTGAGTTACGCCCCTTGCTATCACAAATTTTCTGGCATATATTGAGATTACTATAGACAGATTATCTAAGATGGCCGCTATGAACACATGACTATCTCCACATGTGATCCTATCCTCACTGTTATCAATGCACACACACACACACACACACACACACACACACACATAATGGAAATTTGGTATCTGTCTGTCTAAAACCAAAACTATAATATTACTTCTATTCATTGTACATCTTTTAATACTTAATTCAGTACTATACTATTTCAGCAGACTAATCTACTATGTTGCAATACTCAATTTGGAGGGAGGGGTGTAGTATCTGTTGTCATGCCACTATCCTCTCAAGCGTTACCTCTTTCTTTATTGTAGTATCTGTTTAGTTGTCGTGCATGGGACCGTTCTCCCAGGCATTACCTTCTCTTTGGGGAGGTAGTGTAGGGAGAAGGGGAGGGCATTTTTTTTTCTAGTAGTAAACTAACAATGGTACAACAAATAGCTAATAAATAATTTGAACAAAAATTTGAATTCCTTTTTCTGCTTCCTGTTTCCTTGACAATACCAACATGCAGAAGTTTAAATGCAATGTGAAAAAAACATTTTGCTGCTCAACTCCCCACCTAGATCCCCCCCCCCTATAAATCTGACCCTTACTATGATAGCCTCTTATGCTTCAGTAGCACCTTGTTTGGGGTGAATAAAAGTTAAATAAATAAAAAACCTAATTGATCATTTTTAGGGTTCAGACTACAAGATGTGAATAAAAAGAATAAAAATAAATAAATAAAGAACCTAAGTGATAATTTTTAGGGTTCAGACTACAAGATGTGAATAAAAAGTATATAAATAAATAAATAAATAAAAAAC
This sequence comes from Sepiola atlantica, assembly GCA_963556195.1. Taxonomy (NCBI): domain Eukaryota; kingdom Metazoa; phylum Mollusca; class Cephalopoda; order Sepiida; family Sepiolidae; genus Sepiola; species Sepiola atlantica. Next base: position 26,338,861 of record OY744535.1, read on the forward strand.
CTAATTGATAATGTTTTTGGTTCAGACTACAAGATGTGAATAAAAATAAATAGATAAAAAACCTAATTGATAATTTTTTTTTGGTTCAGACTACAAGATGTGAATAAAAATAGATAAAAAACCTAATTGATAATTTTTTTTTGTTCAGACTACAAGATGTGAATAAAAATAAATAGAAAAAAAACCTAATTGATAATTTTTTGGGGTTCAGACTACAAGATGTGAATAAAAATAGATAAAAAACCTAATTGATAATTTTTTTTGGTTCAGACTACAAGATGTGAATAAAAATAGATAAAAAACCTAATTGATATATTTTTTTTGGTTCAGACTACAAGATGTGAATTAAAGTTAAATAAATAAAAAACCTAATTGATAATTTTTTTGGTTCAGACTACAAGATGTGAATAAAAATAAATAAATAAAAAACCTAAGTGATAATCTTTTTTGGTTCAGACTACAAGATGTGAATAAAAATAAATAAATAAAAAACCTAAGTGATAATTATTTTTGGGCTCAGACTACAAGATGTGAATAAAAATAAATAAATAAAAAACCTAAGTGATAATGTTTTTGGGCTCAGACTACAAGATGTGAATAAAAATAAATAAATAAAAAACCTAATTGATAATTATTTTTGGGCTCAGACTACAAGATGTGAATAAAAATAAATAAATAAAAAACCTAATTGATAATTATTTTTGGGCTCAGACTACAAGATGTGAATAAAAATAAATAAATAAAAAACCTAAGTGATAATCTTTTTTGGTTCAGACTACAAGATGTGAATAAAAATAAATAAATAAAAAACCTAAGTGATAATTATTTTTGGGCTCAGACTACAAGATGTGAATAAAAATAAATAAATAAAAAACCTAAGTGATAATGTTTTTGGGCTCAGACTACAATATGTGAATAAAAATAAATAAATAAAAAACCTAATTGATAATTTTTTTGGTTCAGACTACAAGATGTGAATAAAATAAATAAATAAAAAACCTAAGTGATAATTTTTTTTGGTCTAGACTACAAGATGTGAATAAAAAATAAATAGATAAAAAACCTAAGTGATAATTATTTTTGGGTTCAGACTACAAGATGTGAATAAAAATAAATAAATAAAAAACCTAATTGATAATTTTTTTGGTTCAGACTACAAGATGTGAATAAAATAAATAAATAAAAAACCTAATTGATAATGTTTTTGGTTCAGACTACAAGATGTGAATAAAAATAAATAAATAAAAAACCTAAGTGATAATGTTTTTGGTTCAGACTACAAGATGCGAATAAAAATAAATAGATAAAAAACCTAATTGATATTTTTTTTTTGGTTCAGACTACAAGATGCGAATAAAAATAAATAGATAAAAAACCTAATTGATAATTTTTTTTTGTTCAGACTACAAGATGTGAATAAAAATAAATAAATAAAAAACCTTGGTGATCATTTGAATTTGTTTTTTTTTTAGTTTCTAAATTTAAAAAAAAAATTTTCTTTTTTGTTCAGACTACAAGAATGAACACAAAACAGCGTGAAATAGAAAGAGTCCAAGAACCAGACATGATAGACGGGCAAATGTTATGGTTTTTAATGCACCTTCAAAGGAGAAGAGTAAGTTGAACATTCTTTTATTCATTACATTGTTAATTTAAAATAATTATTTCGATTGGATCCATTGCATTCAATCCGATTATACACTAATACTATCGGGTTGTCCAGAAAGTTTGTACCAAATTTTAAAGGAAATGAAAAGTCAGAAAAAAAATAGGCCATTAAATATTTAATCAAATGGCCATAAATGGTGGATTTTGATGGTCTTTCTGCTAGTTCTTGTTTAGTATAATATATGCCATTAAATAATTATAAATACTTTTAATGAGTTATTCTCAATTAATGTCTTGATTTGGTCGTCATCTGTAGAGAGTGGTCTGCCTGAGTGTTCTTTATGATTAAGACTAAAATTTCCAGCTCTAAACTTTGCAAACCATTTCCGTACAGTTCTGTCAGCTAAATCATCTTCACCGTACACTGTACATATCTTGTTGGTTGTTTGCGGAGCATTTTTTTCCTTTATGGAAATAGAAAAACCTCAACTCCCTAAAATGGTCTTATAATCTTCCATTTTCAAAGGGTTCCAAGATTCAGACAAGTTAAGAAATTTTTAACTTTCTTTCTCATGAGATAGCCTAAATTATGCTCCAGCCAGAAATGTAAGTATATTATATCAGTCGACAATTTGACACATTCTAACATGTCGACACATAAATTACTAAAAGTCGGCACAAACTTTTCGGACAACCTAATATTTCTTCTCCCATCTCGTCCACAATTATGTGTTCAAATACTACTGACCACTTCATGGTTCAGCTGAGAAATATGACTGGAGGCCTATCAAAAATTATTGATTTTCATAAAAAAATTTTAAGGAAATTAACTCAACCTGAGGATAGATATGTTGAAAGATAAATAAATTAACCTGATAAGTATTAAACAAAGCAAAGACGTAATTAAAATTTCCGGTAAAAGATATGATCCACACACGTATGTTCATTTGTTTGTGCTGCAGTCATGGCATTCTTTACTACACGCCTCTTCATGGTGTAGCAAAGAAGTATGATTAGAGAGAGGCCTACTGACAAATGTTTGATTTTCAGAGATTTTTTTAAGGAAATAAACTGCCATCTTTGTTTTCCAAGTCAATAACCACCAACAGCAAGAAGAAGAAGAAAGATCACTCTAAAAACCTATCACCAAGGAACATAACTCTTATATCCCAATACAAAGGAAGATATGTCAACAATTAAGATGTCTGGTAAAAGATATGATCCGCATGTGTGTTATATAGCAAAGGCCGTGTTTGAGTAACCCTTTTAAAGGTCAAAGGTAACCCTAGAACGGAAGTCAACGAAACTATGTGACTCGTGGCCGGGGAATTTGGGGGGGGGGGGGGGGGGGGGGCTCATGCAGAAAACAAGTGTCTGGCTGCTTTCCGCAATTGGGTGCAGCGCACACGGTGTGGTCGGATGTAGCGAGACGGTCTGTTTGTCTTTCTCTCACACGTATACAAGTTACCTCTGATGTTTTCATGACTGTCTTTTTAAATAAATCTTTTTTATGAACATCGGTATCCAACGAAAAGAAGCTGGATTCATGACAACAACAAAAACAGCATGGGTGTATAATAGTTTATACACTCATCATTAAGTGAAAGTGTAACATATGAATCTTCATTACAAAAGAGCATTTATTATTCTATAGTTTGTGACATTCAGGAGTATTGTGAATTGGGTTGAAAGGATAAAATATTTTGAGGTCACTTCACTGTATCATTTCCGAAGATGTTTTGAGGTCACTTCACTGTATCATTTCCGAAGATGTTTTGAGGTCACTTCACTGTATCATTTCCGAAGATGTTTTGAGGTCACTTCACTGTATCATTTCCGAAGATGTTTTGAGGTCACTTCACTGTATCATTTCCGAAGATGTTTTGAGGTCACTTCACTGTATCATTTCCGAAGATGTTTTGAGGTCACTTCACTGTATCATTTCCGAAGATGTTTTGAGGTCACTTCACTGTATCATTTCCGAAGATGTTTTGAGGTCACTTCACTGTATCATTTCCGAAGATGTTTTGAGGTCACTTCACTGTATCCTTTCCGAAGATGTTTTGAGGTCACTTCACTGTATCCTTTCCGAAGATGTTTTGAGGTCACTTCACTGTATCCTTTCCGAAGATGTTTTGAGGTCACTTCACTGTATCATTTCCGAAGATGTTTTGAGGTCACTTCACTGTATCATTTCCGAAGATGTTTTGAGGTCACTTCACTGTATCATTTCCGAAGATGTTTTGAGGTCACTTCACTGTATCATTTCCGAAGATGTTTTGAGGTCACTTCACTGTATCATTTCCGAAGATGTTTTGAGGTCGCTTCACTGTATCATTTCCGAAGATGTTTTGAGGTCACTTCACTGTATCATTTCCGAAGATGTTTTGAGGTCACTTCACTGTATCATTTCCGAAGATGTTTTGAGGTCACTTCACTGTATCATTTCCGAAGATGTTTTGAGGTCACTTCACTATCATTTCCGAAGATGTTTTGAGGTCACTTCACTGTATCATTTCCGAAGATGTTTTGAGGTCACTTCACTGTATCATTTCCGAAGATGTTTTGAGGTCACTTCACTGTATCATTTCCGAAGATGTTTTGAGGTCACTTCACTGTATCATTTCCGAAGATGTTTTGAAGAAAATCTAAAAGTCTTTTACTGAATTTAATAGAAATAAAATCCTGAATAAATTATATAATAATTTTTCCTCCCCTTTTCGTCTAGGCTCGGCAAGACGGTGATGATGGCTTGAGTTCCAGCTATGATAGTGACTTGGTATCTGATGATGATGAAGAGGAATCTGAGAGGATCCAGTGTTCTCCATCTTAGATGGATCCCCCAAGAACCACTGCTCCCCTTTTGACCTCATGCTCTCCTTCCCCCTCTCCTCCCTCTTCTTCATCTTTTTCCTCCTCTAATTAGAAGTGGTCCACATGCAAACTTAGACAAACAGACTCTCACCAACCACACTTTTGCCGTGCTAAAATAGTCCAAGCTTGGCAACAGTTGCTGAGAGGCGCATCTTTTTCTTCTTTTTTTTCTCTCTTTTTCTCCTTTTTCCTCCCCTCTCTCTCTCTTTTATGCCCTCCCCCTCTTTCCTCGAGGAAGAAAGAAAAGAAAAGAGAGCTGCAGACATTGATAAATGATAGGTGAAGAATGCTTCACTCCTCTTCTTTTTCTTCATTTTTTCCTCTTTTTTAATCTTGTTTCACAAATTTGTTATTTTATTTTATCCTGCGCCCTCTTTCTCTGAATCTTAAATCTGTTTAATTAGAATAAGAGATCAAATCCTAACTTGGTGGGTTTTTTCTTCTCTCTCTCTCTCTCTCTCTCTCTCTCTCTCTCTCTCTCTCTCTCTCTCTCTCTCTCTCTTTCTCTTTCTCTTTCTCTTTCTCTTTCTCTCTCTCTTTCTCTCTCTCTTTCTCTTTCTCTTTCTCTTTCTCTCTCTCTTTCTCTCTCTCTTTCTCTCTCTCTTTCTCTTTCTCTCTCTCTTTCTCTTTCTCTCTCTCTTTCTCTCTCTCTCTCTTTTTCTCTTTCTCTCTCTCTCTTTCTCTCTCTCTCTCTTTCTCTCTCTCTCTCTCTCTTCCTTCATCTCTCTCACTCTTCTGCAGACTTTGGACCTCGTTCTTTAAAGAATAAGGAAGAAAACTGGAATTCCACAGACAGCCTCTCTCTGATTTCTTTTTTTATTTATTTCATTCTTTTTCTTTTTAGGTTTCTTTTCTTCTTCTTTCTCTCACTCGGTTTTGGTTGTTAATCATTTTTATTTATTTATTTTTTTTTTGTTTAATTTGTATCTTAATTTTTCCTGTTGAAAAAAAAAATATTCAAAAAGAAAAAAAAAAGACTCCTCCCCCCCACACACACAGAAGAGACAGACAAAAAAAAACCCTGATCCGAATTCCACTAAATTGAAAATTGGGTCTTTTCATTTTGCCAAGACAATGCACCTACCAGCTCACAACTGCCAGCTTGTCCTTTTTCCTAGGTGGTGGTGGTGGCAGAATATAGGAAGCTTTGCTTCTTTAAAAAAAAAAAAAACAACAAAAACAAAATGTTCAATTTATGCTTTAAAAGAAAAGAAAAAAAAAGAACAGTTCCTTGAAATAAATTGTACAAACTGAAAAATAACGTACCTTCTTTTCCTCCTCCTTTTTCTCCTCTTTCTCCTCCTCCTGCACGTTTTTTTTTTTTTTTTACTTCAAGTTTGTTTTTTTTTCTTTTTTTTGTTTTCTTTTTTTTGTTTTCTTTTGCTATTTGTTTATTCATGAAAATTTTTCTATTAGAACTGGTTTTTAAAAAAAAAAAATGAAAAAAAAAAAAAATGAAAAAAAAAAAAAAATGAAAAAAAAATTGCTAATAAAACTAGCCAAGACTTTCTTTCCCTCCTTTTTATAATTATTGTAGTTCCTTATCTCTATTACTTTTAAAAATGTGAATTCTTTATTATTCTAAGGAAGAAGAAAAAGGGGCTTTGTCTTCAGATTTCTGGGCTCAACTTTCTCCGGCACAGATTGTTTGTTTTTAAAAAAAAAATAAAAAATAAAAAAAAAAAAAAAAAATTTCTACTAACGAGACACCATTTATCAAGGCTAAAAACCGCTCGAGGATAAGGGTCAATGAGATGCATGGATTGCCAGTTGAATGATGATGGATAATATTATGAAAAGATTTTTAAAATAATGATGGAATTAATAAAATTTGATTACTTATGAGAAAATTTCATGACAAGTGTTTATTGACATTAGATTTGAAGATGACCATGTTGTAGCCCCCAGGGAAGCAATCCCGTGGTAACGTGTTCCACAGATGGGAAATTCTTGGAAAGAAACTGTTTATGGAAATCTCGTTTGATGCTAAGCACACGGAAGAAGAAGAAAGAAAACTTCTTTGCAATTGTGGTAGGAAAACGAGTTCTTGCTGTGAATGTTTTACAAGTAGGAATCCGAGATTGCAGCTCAGGCTAACAACTTCCATAGAAATAACAATGGAGCAGAGAAAGACTAGTCATCTCTCTTCTGTGAGAAAAGGGCTCAAGAAAAAGAAAGAAAAATTTCTAAATCTATAATATCTATTAGCATATCAATAACTCGGCTGTGTGTAAAAAAATAGCAACTTGTGTTCAATCAATTGGATAAACTTAATCGTTTACAATACCTATTGTTTTTTCGACATCAAATAATACAAAAGAGAAACAGATAAAACAAATGAAATTTATTCGGCAAAAAGATAGCAAGGTGCAACAAGCAATGTAGAGAGACAATTGGGAGCTACTTGCATCTATATACAGTCTGAATGTTTGTCCACGGCCATTTTTATCTTGTGCCATTAGATCAGGCTGTCTTAAGATACCGGCTTCCTTACTTAAAATGCACCAAACATTGATGTTATTGTTTTTTGTTTTTCTTTTCTATTTGCAAAACTCAATCATGTTCTACAAAACTAAAAACAACATTTTTTCCTCTACAAAACAACCAAACCAAACCAAACACCATGAATAAATATTTGAAAATATAAAGAATTTGAAGCATAAAAACTTTTACCAAAATGACCGGATTCTGTATTAAATAACGCAAAAAGGGTTGATATGCCATAAAACAAAACAACCAAACCAAACACCATACATAAATATGTGAAGCATAAAAACTTTTACCAACATGACCTGATTCAGCAATAAATAACTTGAAAAGGGTTGATATGCCATAAAACAAAACCAAGGCCATTTTAAACCGGAATATGCTAGTCATTGTCACAATCTCTTCAGTAGACTTTTCCGTGGAGCAGAAACCCAGACAAAGACTGCTGCCATTCTTCTATTGAGATTTCAGCACCCAAATTATGCAATCAGCTGTAATAAATCATTTATACAGGTAACCCCCCCCCCCCCCCCCCACCAAAAAAAATTACCACCTTATGGGATCGTTAATAAAATCCATAATCTTTTCTGTGATCAAACCATATTTGGTAAAAATAAACTTCAGTCTATACTTGACTTGTCCACCAGTGTTCAGTTATGAATTTCCAACAGTCTTTTTTGTGTTATCGCCGTTCAAGAATATGTAAGTGTACTTTGGTGATGTCTCGTCAGTAGGAGGTGTGATCCTGAATAGGCTTTACACTAATCGGACCATAACGCCCCACACACCCAGATTTTTTTCTGGATTTCATTTTGAGGATAATGTCTACCAAAACAATCCTCAGACTATTCCTAAATTGAACAAAATGGCCATCACAACCAAAATCAGGGGAGTGCCAAGGGAGTTAGGGTTAGGTGGCAAGAGAAGTGTGTGTCAAAGTTACTGACAATTTTTCGTGCCATATTCACGTGTGCTTATCATTGAACGGCCATAAAAGTAAGACTGTTGGACATTCATGACTGAAACTTGGTGGACAAGTCAGACATTGAATAACTGGTTGTTAGGGATAACTAACGAAACAATTATCTCCCTTGGACCATTTCAGAGTTATCGCCCTTGCCGATAGTCTGGCCTGGAGAAAAGATAAACAAACCGACGTCTTGAAACTGTGTATATTTCATCTCGCGTTACAGCAGCAATTAACTCATTATTTATTCTGTGTTCAGTTGTAATAAATTTGTTAACAGTGTCTGCTGATATTTTATCCATTTTTCTTTACAAATATTATTGATTAAACCTAAATTTACGAGGTTTACAAAACTAGTAATACCACTTTTTGTAGTATTCGCTCAGCATCGGGCATTCTGTCTTCCTTCTAATGAAAGTGGAAGTTTATGGGGAATACAAATTCACATGAGGTCGCCAGTCGGCATGTACATTCCAGTTAGGGGAGATGACATACGGTGCCTAGTATTTCCAAATGGTCACCCATCTTGTACTGGCCAGGCTCAACGTCACTTAACTTCTTTGATCTAATGAGAACCGGTGTGTCGATGTGATTATACCGTAAGTCAGGCATAAGCTGAAGTTTATTTGTACTGAATATGGTTGGATTGCAGAAAGGATTGTGAATTTTATTAATATCTTATGGGTGACATTTTTGTCTTTTCTCCTGGCATCCCGGTTACATCAAAGGGTTTCATTTCATTTTAAGATCATATTCTCAAGTGTTGAACTTATAATAAAATCATAATCAAAAAAGTATAATTTGCATTCAATTGAATGAAATAATATTCAAAAATAGCCATAAAAATTGTCTCATAAGTTTTAGGCATTTGAAAAATCTTGTCTTAATTAAGAACGTTAAACTGAATATGATGATGATGATGATAGTAGGCCCCCTAAAATAGCCTCAATTCCGAAAGTTTTTGCCATAACTCATTAATTATAGCAAAAAACTTTTGGTATTGATAAAAAAACATTTCATAAAAACATAAGATTTTGCTAATTGAAGGATGTGTTCATTTTTTTGACAATACATTTTATTCACAGCAAAATAATCAGTTCTTCTTTACTAGTATTCTAATTATGGTAGGAAGTTAAAAAGAAATGTTAATGTGTTTATACTTTTTTTTATTTATTTCACATGAAACAAATAAAAAAAAAAAGTATAAACACGTTTACATTTTTTTTTTTTTTTAAATGTAAGCAGTTGTTTGAAGGCTATGACAAATACAGTTTGGTAGAAAAACACTGTAGGATATGAGACAAATGGAATAAATGATAATATTGAAGGATTTCAATAATTTTCGATTATAAATTTTTATTTACCAACATGATGTGTCGAACCAGAATGGTATCAGTGGTGTTATATTCTTTGAATTTTCGAGGTAAACCTCATCTTCAGAAAGAGAAGAAGAAAAATATGTATAACTCTCGGTTGGGGTGTGTTTTTTGTCAGGAAGCCGGAAGTTAATAAAAAAAAAAATTAAAAAATGTCTATACTTTTTCATGAGTTGTTTAAGATAGTCTATACTGTTTTCTGACTCTAGGAATTTATACAGAAGGTTCGATCTTTCCTACAGACGATGATAACTAGACGCTGTAAACATGTATGCGTGTTTGTTCCTGCACTGGCCATAATCGTCTCCACACGGCGTTCCGGTCCAAAGGTTGTTGTGCGATCTCGTTTCCGTGCTGCAACAAAGACTCTCATGCCAAGCAGAATCACAACTCTAGTCTATAAACAAGTAACAAGTAAACATGATGATGAAATCCACCAAAGTGGAACAATACACAAACCCAAAATATTAACATCCATCAAACGCCAACAATATACTCCCCTCCACCACCTCACTGGTATCCACTATTCACCAAACTCCAACAATACTCTACCCCATCCCCTCCCCACCCTGTTAAACAGTTGATATTTGATAGCCACCAAACTCTGAACACGTATGTTCGTGCGTTCACTGCATTGGCCGTAATCGTCTCCACACGTCGTGCTGGTCCAAAGGTTGTTGTGCGATCTCGCCTTCGTGCTGCAACAAAGAATTCCCATCCCAAGCAGAATCACAACTCTAGTCTATAAACAAGTAACAAATTTATTTGTTCGAGGTTACAAATGAAACTCGGGTTCCCCGGTTGAATGGCAGACTTGCAAAACGAGATCTCTCTATCCCGATGAAATAGAACATAAATCCAGCACAACCCTTTAACTAAGAGACCCAAATGGGCCCATCTTCCCCGGGCAGCGCCCAGCTTCAAACTGCCCGCCAGCTCTCCCCAAAAAAAACAACTTCCTGTCGGGTCTTTCTCACTGGTCATGAACCACTCGAGATATACCCAGAGATAAATGTCAGATATGTATGAGGATAAAATACACAATATATCATAAAATGAAATTCTGTGGAGACAGGATGTGTGAAAAAAAACATGGAAAAACAAATTAAATCCCGGTGAAATAGAACATAAGTCCAGCACAACCCTTTAGTTAAGAGACCCAGATCGGCCATCCTGCCTGGCCAGCACCCCAGCTTCAACTCCCTGCCAGCTTTCCCAGTAAACCCCAACTTCCTGTTATGCCCAGTGGGTCAGCTCTAGCCCCTCTCGTCTCCTTCTTCCTGTTGACCGGGTCTTTTCACTGGTCACCCAAGCACTTAGCCACTTAAGATCTCAACCTGAGATAACTGACAGAGACTTATCATGGCGACAATCCATGAACATACCCGCATGGGTCCAGCCTTTTATGAGACACCTCGAAGAGAAATATTCTTCTGGGGTGGCCCAAATGAAACCAAAGATATTTTCACTACATCTTGTGCCCCCCTCTTTCCTCCGGTCGAGCATCTAACGTTTGCAACGTCCGACATCCATATACATTACGAAAGAAAATGCAACCTACTGCATTTTCACAGAAGCAACTTAATAAATTAACTCTTTTTACATGGTCATGGCTGACAGAATGAGAACAATCTACCTCCTTCCCCTGGGTTAAATAAAGGGTTTGGTTCAAAATTCCGTATAGGTTCCCAAGTTCGATAAAAATGCATCCGAAGGTCAGAGGTCACATTGGCTGGAAAGTTTTGAAAATAACACCCCAGATGAAAATAGTCATTTGAATAATCCAAATAATACATCCTCATTCATGATTATTAGAAGAGTTCTCAAACAACGTGAGAGTTCTTTCGTTCCGCCGATCATATTTAATTGCATTTCAAACATCAAATACAGCATTAATTGAATGTTCCTGCAATTCAATTCAAATTCTGTTGAAACCAACTAGTAGAATACACATCCCAGGACGGGTATAAGAAATAAATATTGCATTAGTTTCAAATTTTAATGTTGTTTTTTTTCGTTGAAGAATATTGTACGGTTTCGTTGGCATTCAGCCCCCTCCCCCTAAATGGTAAAGTTTACCAAAAATTAATGTGTTCACGTTACTCACCCTGTTGCCTAGAGTACATATTCCATAATTCATAATAAGTTCAATAGTTTAGGATTTTACCAAGCACATACAGGGTGGGCCAAAATAAGGGTCCTATCTTTAAATTTGAATAACTTGAATTTGAATAACTTCCACAAAATAAAAGTTAAACTCACCAAACTTTATGTGTGTGTAGACTGACCCTTCCGAGATTTTTTGAAATAAACAAAACAAATTTTAGCCGAAAAACACTTCTTAAAACTTACAAAAACTAAAGTATTGTTTTTTACACTGTTTTGAGTTTTTTAAGCAAAAATAATGTTTTCTAAATGAGGGTACGTTCCTTAGGGCTAATACGGCTCATGCTTGCTTCGGAAGGGGTCCTTTACTTATTCTAAAAAAAAAATTTTTTTTAAATCAATAAATAAAAAAGTTATGAATTTTTAAAAATAGGACCCTTATTTTTGCCCACCCTGTACATATTATTAATGCTCACACACGCACACACATTTTTAAAAAAAATGCATTGCTTCTTTTAAGTATAGCAGCAATATACAAGAAAAAGAGTTTAAAAAGAAAGAAAAAAAGAACAAACAAAATTTGGTAGCAATATTATTTATTAAAGCAGCAAGCACAAGAGTAAAGAAGAAAACTTGAATGACAATGAACAATACGAAAATGGGGGGGAGAGGGATTTGGGGGGGCAGCAACCAAAGTTCTACATGAACTGCTTGGTCTGACGCACCTACAGCTGAGCTCAGAGACCACATCAAGAAAAGAAGAAAAAAAAAAAAACTATTTCAAGTAAAATGTTTCAAATATAGCAATTATTAAATAATCAATTAATCAATTTTATTAGCAAAACTATAGCAAAGTGCAACAAGCCATGTAAAAATACAGAAGATATTGCATCTATGTACCGTCTGAATGTTTGTCCAAGGCGACTTTCAACCTGGATATGTTAGGCATCATCACAACCTCCTCTGGCAGGGAGTTTCAGGAAGCAGGAATGCAGACAGAATGCTGCCTTTCATCTGTTGAGACGAAAACGACGATGGTACATCTGCGGATGACCGGAGACCACGACTAGATGTTGGGGTGGAAAACTCCTCTAAAGGTAGATTTATATTCCTGTTGATGATGTATGCCAGAATCAGGTCCCCTTGCATCCTTCGCTTCTCAAATGAAGACAGATTTAGTCTTTGAAGCCGTTCTTTGTAGGTACGTATTATCTAATTATTGTTGAGCAATTACACATTTTGAATTTTAGGGTTAAATCAGGTTTTTATGGTGGAAGACAATTCATCTTGTGTAAAAAAAAAATTTTTTTTTAAACTTGCATAAGATTTTTTTGTGCTTATATAGATGAGGGGACATATGAAAAACGCATTTCCAAATAAAATCTATTGTTTATACTGACGTATCAGGCAAAAATAAGTATACTCACCAAAACAGGAAAAATATCAAATAGAATTTTAATAAAAAAATAGAAATCAGTTTTATCGTATTTTGCCGATGTCAACTGATTTATGACTTGTTAATATGACAGACTGAGTTACGTCTCCCTGATGTCAGTGTTTTTCGCTCGAATCAATGGCAGATCCATAAAACTTATTTTTATTTTTAATTAAAATTCTACTCGATAATTTTTGGTGTAGATAACTATTTTTGTCTGATACATAAGTTTATCAAAGAGTTTTCTGTTAATTTATTTGGAACTGCGATTTTCATCGGTGTAATCTGTATAAGCACCGATTTTTTTTTTTTTTTTTTTTTTTTGCCTTTTTATTTCTTGTAAGTATTTTTTTGCTGTTATTTTCAATTTCGGTGAAGTCATATCAAAGACTCAAAAAAATGGGACTTGATATCTCCTTGCTTAGCATTAAAAAGTCCGGGATCAAGGGTAAGTGGAGTAATCCTGGGAAAGGAGTCGCACCTTCCCCTACATCCGGGTGTAGTAGCCAATGAAAAGGAAGTCTTTGTATGTATATATATATATATATATATATATATATAATATATATATATATACATAATGTGTATGCATATGTATATATATGCTTCCCCTACACCTCTATGTAGTAGCCAATGAAAAGAAAGTCTTCGAGTCGCCCTTCAATATGGTCGGCCATTTTACTTTTACTTCATAATAAGAGACAAGTTTTGTTTCAGAGGTGTTAAAAGTAAGAAACCGCCTTTTCTACCATTGCAGAGCATTCTCCAGCTGAGAAGAGAGAAAGAATCGGAAAGATTATGGTCACCAATGCTCTACTAGGTGCTGCCATAGACATTTGGACTTTACTCATATGGTAGAAAAAAAAACAGTTTTATGACCTAATTTTAGAAAATTGTATAATTTAATTATGAGGCTTGAAAACTTAAAACGGTTGCAGCTAAAAAACGATCCAAAGTTTTGGTGAACCAAAAAATAGATTTTCTGATTTAAAATAATCAGAAAAATAGTGCTTGATTTAAATTGTGGAAAAAAAAAAATCCGATATTTTAGTTTGATTGTACAACAGTTGCTAGTATTTACCCCCCCCCCCCCCCGGACCGCGGGACGATGTGACACAAGGTCGCAAGGTTGGGATTGAACAGCTAGTGCACAAGAGGAAGAGCACACTGGCCTACAATAAAATGCCTGAGCAGCCCCGTTGGCATTATAAGGTGTGCATCAAGGGTAAGTAAAGTAATCCAAGGAAAAGAATGGTGCCCTTCCCTACATCTTGGTATAGTAGCCAATGAAAAGAAGAGCCTTCGGGTCGTCCTCGACTACGGTCAACCTACCTACACTAAAACTTGCAACATTACTCTCTATGCGATAATGCATCTACATACCATTAGCAGTTACCGAGTATAATTATGTAAAAAATCACAAAACTGTGTCACCTGAAATCATTGAATATAACGTTCTAAACTATCCAATGATCAATGGTTTCATGTCAAATATATTCTGATTGAAAAATAAGAATATTTAATCTTCGATTTTATCAAGATTAGCAGCGTGTGGGTAGAGAATTTAAATCACTCATCCGAGCATATGTAATGTTGCTAAGAATGGCCATGTATTGCATTGGCTACACACACATGCACCAAATAAAAGATGGTAAAAAGCCTGTGGTGGACAAAGACATTTCATTTATTCATAGATTGTCTACGACTAACTATAAAGACACTAACCGTGTCATGTAATATATAGATTAAATATATAATTAAATACATTGTTCCCATACAATAGAATGCACAAGTTATTGATAAGAAGGTAAAGAATATATGTGCTAAACACAAAGGCAGAATTTAACATTTTCCCCATGACGTCTTTTCTGTAAGCCGTTGTGCCCCAAAGCACGTCCTATCTGCAGGATGCTAGGCCAGCGATTCAGTAGTTTTAATTCTCGCCCATGTATTGGTACGAGAGTTGCTACGAGATCTCGTGTTTGCCGACAAGATTTTGGGGGTCTATCATCTGTTACAAAGGGGTTCCAGGTCCGAGAGGAATAACTCTAACCTATACAATAAATTCTCCTCAGAATAACTTTTGTTGCTCTACATGATGGATGTTAATTGACAGAAGACATTTTATCAATATGGATGTAATCCAAAAAATGGACTCCAATTAGATTTTTTCCTTACTTCTGGTGTAATGGGTTGCAGGAAGAGGAGTTGTGACTAAGAGAGGGTTATCTTCTCTGACATTTTATCAATATGGATGTAATCCAAAAAATTGACTCCAATTAGATTTTTTCCTTACTTCTTTATGGTGTAATGGGTTGCAGGAAGAGGAGTTGTGACTAAGAGAGGGTTATCTTCTCTGACTCCTTCTATGACATTAGTAATCAAATTAAAAACTGTTGATTTGATTAAATATAAAAATCGATAAATTCGAATGAAAATTATTATTATTTTTTTTAAACATGTACCAACAATTGGCCTAAATCACTGATGAAACAAATTTTCTTGTGCAGCTTTTTTTATAAAAGCTATTTCGGTCAAATGTAGAGGGGAATCCACGTCGTTACTTTATATATAAGAAGATTATTTCTAATGAAAATTCATTGTTTTCCAACCACATAATCAAGATTTATATATTTCTAGTTTTTTTTCTTTTCTCTTTTTGATTATACAAGTATGTCAAACAGGCAAAAATATGAAATTTAGTTAAGGTATAAAATTGTCTTTAGACATGGCATCTTAGAAAAAAAAACAAAAAAACAATTGGCTTGGGTTTTTGGCATCATCCGAGCAAAAATAATTACATTTCTTTATTAAAAGAAATGCAATTATTTTTGCATCATCCGAGCAAAAATAATTACATTTCTTTATTAACAGAAATGTAATTATTTTTGCATCATCCGAGCAAAAATAATTACATTTCTTTATTAAAAGAAATGTAATTAAACATTCAAAAATAATTACATTTCTTTATTAAAAGAAATGTAATTATTTTTGCATCATTCGAGCAAAAATAATTACATTTCTTTATTAAAAGAAATGTAATTAAACATTCAAAAATAATTACATTTCTTTATTAAAAGAAATGTAATTATTTTTGCATCATCCAAGTAAAAATAATTACATTTCTTTATTAAAAGAAATGCAATTATTTTTGCATCATCCAAGTAAAAATAATTACATTTCTTTATTAAAAGAAATGCAATTATTTTTGCATCATCCGGTCAAAAATAATTACATTTCTTTATTAAAAGAAATGCTCTTAAACATTCAAAATAAAATAGTGGTTTCTTTGGCAAAACTTTTGGTCCCTAAATAAAGAAAAGTCACATTTCATTTAAATGCCATACAGATGTCAATCATTTAGATGTCAATCATTTATCACCAATAAAAGATAAACAAGATTGGTAGCTTATATATGTTATGTAAATATACTGTCTCATTTTATGAAATACTTTAAACCAGATGGTGTAATAAAAACAACAAAAATTTAAGCTAGTTATTTAACATGTTAGGATGTTACTGTCAGTAGCGTGGTGGCAGGGGGGGGGGGGCAGGCCCCCCCAGTCACGGTTTCTGGGGGGGCGCCAAAATGGGGTTTTAGGGGGCGCACCCTTTGTAGGAGACCCAAGAAAATTTAAAATAAAGACCTTAATAAACACAATTTTGTTCCATTTCAGAGAATGGCATGGGACCAAAGAGGAAGAGAAAAAGTGGCGCCCTAAAACTCGAGAGAAAGGCAATTCTTTAACATAAAGTAATGCATTTTAGTGCTAAAAAATGCATCAACGGGGGCATCTGGAGGCCTTAAAATGGCAAATCAGTGATTGGCCCCTGCAGCCATCAAACTCCCACCACGCTACTGGTTACTGTGACTTTTTTTCTTGCAATCATTTCTGTACCCCTACAATAGCAATAATTAGCTTTCTCCATTAAAAAGAAAACGCTCTTAACAATTCACGGATAATAATGGTTACTTGAGCGACTTTTCTGTTTACTAAAAGAAAATAGTTATAGAGAAAGAAGTCAAATGTTTATTCAAATGCCATAAAGACATTCAGCGATTATTGAGATAACAGTCCTTATTAAATACAGTAAATACGATTTTAATTTGATATCATGCCAATTTGTTATTGTGTAGAAAATAATATTTCAAATTTTAATGAAAACAAACATGTAGTTTATGGTTTTAAAATTTGAATGAAAACAAACATGTAGTTTATGGTTTTCAAATTTTAACGAAAACAAACATGTAGTTTATGGTTTTCAAATTTTAACGAAAACAAACATGTAGTTTATGGTTTTCAAATTTTAATAAAAACAAACATGTAGTTCATGGTTTTCAAATTTGAATGAAAACAAACATGTAGTTTATGGTTTTCAAATTTTAATGAAAACAAACATGTAGTTTATGCTTTTCAAATTTTAACGAAAACAAACATGTAGTTTATGGTTTTCAAATTTGAATGAAAACAAACATGTAGTTTATGCTTTTCAAATTTTAACGAAAACAAACATGTAGTTTATGCTTTTCAAATTTTAACGAAAACAAACATGTAGTTTATGATTTTCAAATTTTAATGAAAACAAACATGTAGTTTATGGTTTTCAAATTTGAATGAAAACAAACATGTAGTTCATGGTTTTCAAATTTGAATGAAAACAAACATGTAGTTCATGGTTTTCAAATTGTCTAATCTTGTAAATGAAACGATCTTCATAAATCGCTAAAATTTAATTCTTTTTTATAAAATAAAAACTACTTGATTAATTTACGTGATTTTTCGGTATAGGATATATTCAGCCCGTGACAGGTACGTACATCAAACAGATATTCCTCAGTTTTTTTTTTGTTTTTTTTTTCGAAAGTATCCCCTAAACTGGAGTTGCACCAAAGATTTTCTTTTTACAAATCACTTAATATGGATAATAATCACAACGCAAGCCAACTTTTTCGTTTTCCTAATTACCTGTCTAGAGAATATGCCGAGTCCTGGTATTGTATTAAGAGACAAACAGCTAAAAAAAAAAAAAAGGTTTAAAAGACATTGATGTCATAGCTTGAAGTTCTAACTTTTCTACAATTGCATATATACACATAAATTGAAAATAGTCTTGTCTGATATGTGCATTTGTGGGTCCAAATTATCAAAGATAAATGGTAGTTGTGACATGGCGCAGAAAAGAATGTCGCACAGAAATTTAAAAAAAAACAAAAAAAACAAAAACATGTAAAGCAAGAAGTGGAGCCCAACAATCACGTGTAGCACCAGATTTGCACTGAATATTTATCAATAATAATAATTATAATATCACATTTATCAATGATATCACTAGACGTGCATGGACAATAATATCACTTAGAATATCAAACACGGATCGAATAGTGTTTAGTCCTCTTTTGGTTGACGCTCTCTAAATAAGAGAGGAAAAAAAAAAAAACTGGAATCATATCACACTCACACACACCAACTTTTTTGATTACACACAAAGTCACAAAGTAAAATACTTTTATGGTTTTGCGATTTAACATTTTTTAAATTAAAAAAAAAATTTTTTTAGACAAAGTGAGATTGGAAAAAAAAATATCAGTGGTTCTAACATTAGTTTTTCTGGAGTCAAAAATTGTTGAATTGAATTTGGTTTTCATTGAATTTGAGAGGAAGCTCTGATGGTTTAACATTAACTTTAGGGGAATCGTAAAAAAAATGCAGCTCAGCGCTATTTCAAAACAACTTATCGCATAAACCATTATATTTTATATTTTTGATGTAAAAAAAAAATGAGAGAGAAAGTTAGATCGTACATTCAAAATACTGTAAAAAGCATCTGATCACACTGGAATTCTAAAATGGCCGATAAAAATAAATCATGCATAACACAAAGGGAAATATCTCTGGTTATAATATGCCACAAGGGAAATAATCGGGTAGATAATAAAATGCAAATAAAACCATATCAACAAATACTTGTGATAAACCATCTTTAGAAGTAACCAAATTTTGTTCATACCATTCATAATTTTCAATCCTGTGATAATTCAACTGACAATCTATTCATCTCGGCAACCCTTATCCTCGAGTGGTTTTTGACCTTGATAAGTAGTGACTCATTAGTAAAAAAACAAAGTTTTTTTTTATTTTTAACTTTTAAAAAAAATATGTTATCTCTCTTATGTCATATTATGAAGAGAGTTATTCCCCATCACATTCCCACCCATATTCAAAATCTAACATGACGGGATGGTTTTTCAGCATTTCGTGTGTACGATTCAACTTGCTATAGCTTACATTTGGTAAAATTGTCTTTTCCCAACCAAAATGACGGACAATAAATCGTCTGCAGCTTTCTGATTTATTTCCGACCTCCCAAATGAGTAAATAAACCCAAATAAATTGTTTTGGACTAATTTCCCAACGGTATTTCCTTTAAAATAATTTACGGTAAATTTTAAATCAGTCCAAAACAATTTATTTGGATTTACTTACTAATTTGTGAGGTCGGAAAACTGCAGGCGATTCATTGTCCGACATTTTGGTTAGGAATCGACAATTTTACCTTACATTTTTTGTTTTAATAATGAATATAATGGTTTTATGCAATAATGAGGTGTTTTGAAATAGTGCCGAGTGGAATGTTTTAGGATTTCCCTGAAGTTATTGTTAACCGCTGATGAATTAGGAAGCCATCGTGAAAAGATCAAAGTACTATTGACCTTCTTGGGGTTCGTCCATAAAGGAGAGTGGAGGGTGAGGGTAGGATAGAAAACGTAAGAGAGAAAGAAGTGAACTTCTGGAAAATTATTTTGATACTTTTTAGCATAGTCAAGCATCAATCAGGTTAGGGTTAGGGTTTCTTGAAGACAGTGAGATGGTTACAATAAGATGCCAAAATAGGTAGATTGAGATTAGTGTCCTTCCTTCAAGTTTTGACTAGCTTAAGATGGGAAGAATTTATGGTGATCTCTTTTTTCGTTCCAAGAAACACTGCCTTCCTGACTAGCACTAATAATTGGGGACAAGAAAATTATTTAAAGCAAGGGTGGCCAACCAATGGTACACGCACCAACAATGGCCCACTGCATAATTACAAGTGGCATACTGAACCCTGGAGAAAATCAAAATTAAAAATTACAATAAAAATGTCTGCTCAGGCAAAA
Organism: Sepiola atlantica; assembly: GCA_963556195.1. Taxonomy (NCBI): domain Eukaryota; kingdom Metazoa; phylum Mollusca; class Cephalopoda; order Sepiida; family Sepiolidae; genus Sepiola; species Sepiola atlantica. The sequence continues at coordinate 26,358,870 of OY744535.1, forward strand.
AAAAAAGTTTTAAAACAAAAACATCAACTGATTTCTAAGAAAAAGTACAATAGGAATATAAGTAAGTTATGACTAAGAGAATTTTTAAAAGATTATTTCTAATCTAAAACATAGCAATTATTTTCGTTGATTTTCTTGTACTGCGTGCGTCTATTAATAGGTATGGCCAAAATTTTGCACATTTTTTAACATTCATAACAACAACAACAACAACAAAGCTTCTTGAATTCAGTAACTAATTATAATTACAAATTCAGAATTGTCATTAAAATAAGTTCTTGTTGTATGTATCGAAAATTCTTTCCTTTACACTGCTATCACACACACACACACACACACACACGCACGTACGCACACACACAGAGGAGTATAAAAGTATACTTATTGCAAATGAGTTACACAGAAACGCTTGTGTTTCATTCCATCAAAGAAATTCGTCAGGTTAATTGTGAAATTTGAAATTCTATCAACTCTTTTATAAGCAAATATGTTTTATATACGACTCTTACTGCTATTAATTATTATTGTGTATATATATATATATATATATATATATATATATAATGTTGACACACTGGTAGTCATTAGATCACCGAAGTTAAGCGACGTTGAGCCTGGCCAGTACTAAATGGGTGACCATTTGAGAATACCAGGTGCTGTATGTGTCCTGGAAAGGACATAGGCTCCACCATACCCACTGAAAATTTAGGACAGATAGATTATCTGCCTGACTCCCCGACCACGTCCCTTGACGTTATGGGATATATATATATATATATATATATATAATCAAATGAGTGTATGTATAACTCCCTATTACCATACTTTAAGGAATTAAAAGGGGTGCAAATTTGTGTAGGGCATCTGAATTAAAAGTTTTTTTTTTAAATGGGTGCATGGGGTACCAAAGGTTGGCCATTCCTGGTTTAAGGTATTCATTTGAGGGGATTACAGATGCGGAAATGGAATTTTGTCAATCAAATATTTAGATCTTTTGTTTGTGGAAATTGTCGTCATCACAGATAATAAATTTATAGTAACATTAAACTAATACAATTCATAAAATAAAAATTGATATATTTTTTTTTTGGGGGGGGGGGGGGTATTTAAAAAAAAAAAAATTTCTCAATTTTAGCAGTTTGGTCACATAAAACACTACAATGAAAAAAAGAAAAAAGATTGTAAAAGTAAATATCTTTTTTTATCCTCCTCCAAAATAAATGAATGCTTCGTCTCACGAAAAAAATGTTAGCATTCAGTTGAAAAAGATGTTAAGGGTTGGGGGTAGGGGTTACAAACATCCAACACAAAAAGTAAAAATGTACAAAATATAAAAAGGAAAATAATAAAATTTATACAATTGGAAGAAAAAAACAGTGATCTTTATACTCGTTGTTTCTTTTTTATGTTTTCAGCAGTAAAAACTTTTTTTTTCTTTTTGAGCAGATGTCAGAAATCATACAAAAATAAAAAAAAATAAGTGGATTAAAATTAATACAAAAATTTTTTTTTACAAAATTGGAAATAATAAACAGCTACAAGATGACAAACATGTCCACCATTTTTTTCTTTGAATTCTCATTTCCGATAAAACTCAAATCAACGTTTGTTTATATTTGTTGATTAAAAAAGGGAATGATAATGGACAGACGTTAAAGAGAAAAAAAATGATAAACAGCAGATTTTTAATATTATAAATATTTATTTTTTAGAATTGAATAAAGCAAGTTATCTTCTGATAAAATTGAATAAATTTTTTTTTCTAGTTGAATGTAGGGGAAAAAAGTCCATGGAAAAAAATCTAGAAAAATAGTCTTAACACAAGCATTAATGGATAGAGCAACTTAATCCTCATCTCAGATAACTTTTCAATGACTTTGTAACACGTTTATTTAAAATTAGATTTCACTAACCAGAGATTTTTAACCTAAGAAAAATTAGCCTTTTTTTATTGGCGTTTTTACCAAAGAATTTGTAGACTTTTTACCTTGGTAAAATTAGTCTTTTCTTTCATTGGCGTTTTTACCAAAGAATTTGTAGACTTTTTACCTTGGTAAAATTAGTCTTTTCTTTCATTGGCGTTTTTACCAAAGAATTTGTAGACTTTTTACCTTGGTAAAATTAGTCTTTTCTTTCATTGGCGTTTTTACCAAAGAATTTGTAGACTTTTTACCTTGGTAAAATTAGTCATTTCTTTCATTGTTGTTTTTACCCAAATAAAAATTAGCCTTTTATAGACTTTTTACCTTGGTAAAATTAGTCTTTTCTTTCATTGGCGTTTTTACCAAAGAATTTGTAGACTTTTTACCTTGGTAAAATTAGTCTTTTCTTTCATTGGCGTTTTTACCAAAGAATTTGTAGACTTTTTACCTTGGTAAAATTAGTCATTTCTTTCATTGTTGTTTTTACCCAAATAAAAATTAGCCTTTTATAGACTTTTTACCTCGGTAAAATTAGTCTTTTCTTTCATTGGCGTTTTTACCCAAATAAAAATGAGTCTTTTATAGACTTTTTACCTACGCCAAATTAGATATTTTCTTCCATAGACTTTTATTTCTGGTCACCTGGCTCAAATGCCTTTCAACTTTTAATAAAGAATAAATTATTTTAAACATCACCTTTTCATCAGAATGTTATCTGCTTTGTCATATATCACTTGTTCTTTTCTTTTATTTGTTCTAGAAATCCACAGCATATCACAGTTATTTGGAAAATGACCACAGGGAAAAAAATAATTAAAATAAGTCGATATTCTATAAATAAGAAACAACTTTCATATTCAGAGACAATAAAGTTATAAGACTTCGGTTTAAAAACGATCAAAATGAATAAACCATAAAAATGGCTATATAAAAGGAATTGTAGTTCAATTGTAGGATAGGAACCATGGGAATATCTTGCCCATTTCACTTGGGTTTTGCTCAAATGTTTGACAAAATTGAGTGTTGGTCTTATATTGTACTTCTTGTCCTGAAATAAAATTGGACTTCGCTTTTTAATGAATATACATATTTTTAGATTTTTATGCCAAATATTTTCATAATTTTTATCACGATTTTGTAGGAGGAGAAGAGGGGTCACCATTTTTTGTAATGGAAAAAAAAAATAGTGTTTTTTGTCATTGTTATTGATTATAAAGACAAACTATTTTTCTACATTTAAATCAGTTTAATTTATACATCGCTTCACCAACAAACAGCAAGAGGCCATGAACAGGTTTAAGTTACAGGTTAAGAAGAAATCCCAAAGTGCTCGGAGTTGGGCGAACGCGCATATATCTGCCCTGGTCGGGTCTTAAATCCACTGTACTGTCCTGCGCATATCACACGTGTATTAAGCTTGAGATCTTCAGTCCAATTAGTGAAAAGTGGGGGAAAATTGTACAAACATTTCAGCAGAAGTTAGGGTTAAGGTTAGGGTTAGGGTTAGCTCCTATGCAACTTAAATCATTAAAACGATAATGTATTAATTACTTCGTGTGGGAGTGTAAGCTTATACCAAAGAAAATAAGGTGCTTCTACAGAATTTGAACCAAACCGACGTTTGCCAAACTAAACCTAAAACTTAGAATTAGTTTAGGGTTAGGTTAGGGTTAAAAAAAAAAAAACAGTTCGGTTTAAATTCTGTAGAATAGTTCACCAACCTATAACTGCTACAATATTTTTTATTATTAAATTAAATTATTGACTAGTATGTTTTAAACTCTTCATTTTTGCTTTTAAATGCGTTAAATTATGTTAAAACTTGGTTTGTGTAAAAAGAATATTGAATGTATCAAAAAAAGATTTTTGTCTAATAATGTTTAAAAAAAAAAAAAAGGTAAAAATAAAAAACAACATGGCCGTCAGCGATTTAAAAAAAAAATGAATAAAATAAGATTTTCAAGACTTTAAAAAGTAAATCGGAATTTTGGACAAGAAATATAATTTAAGATCAATCAAACAATGTTATCCAAAAGTTAGACGAAAACTAAACGGAATGGAGTCAAATATTTTAACGGTTTCTATAGTAAAACTGAACCATTTTATTGTCCATGATCATAATTGAAAAAATTTCAAAAAATATCACTAAAACAAAAAAAAAAAAAATGAAAAACGAAATACACAAACATCACTTCAATGTAATGTCACTAAAAATATCTTTTAAAAAATAATTTTTTTTTTAAATTTTCGATCAAAAGAAAAAAGATCAGTAAACTCAGAAATAGGTGAAGGTACAGAATAGTTAACACCTAACCACCCTTCCTCCTGTTAAGAATGGGTTTCTAAATAATAACGTTATTATTTAGAACCCCATCCTTGGCATGGAGAGGGGTCTGTAACTTCACATAAAAATGTTTCTAGATAAAAAGATGAAGCAGAAGTAAGATGAAGAAAGCCATACAATATTTGCTATTTTACACAATTTGAGTAGACCAATATTTTACACAAATTGAGTAGACCAATATTTTACACAAATTGAGTAGACCAATATTTTACACAACTTGAGTAGACCAATATTTTACACAACTTGAGTAGACCAATATTTTACACAAATTGAGTAGACCAATATAAAACTGGGAAAGTTTTATATCGCAGAATAAATCTACCAGGAATGTTTCCATTTTTTCCAAGACGATAGACACAAGAAGTTTATAATTAAAAAAAAGAAGCAAAAGTAAATAAAATATCGGTTAATATTGACATTAAAAATAATGATTTTAGGCGCTAAAAAGGTGTTTTGAAATAGTGCCGCACACCTTTTTTTTTTAGGATTCTCCGAGTTAATATTAACCAAAATATTTTATTATTTGTTCAGCAAAAAAAAAAAAATGACAAAAAAACTTACAAATGATTTTGCAAGAAAAAAAGAGCTAAAGTTTAGTTTGATGAATTTACTTTTAATATGAAAATGAAATTATTTTGCTTTAATTATTTCTCTATTGTTTATAGGAATTTTCTTTTTTAAATATTAAAACCAGGAAAAGATAACTCACAATAAGTTGGGTTTTTTTTCCGCGATAAAAAGTGAAAGATTTTTATGCTAAATCAAGGGGAGATAACTTCGCATTTAGAGGTTTTCTCTTTTCTCTTTTTCTGAATTTATGGGAAAAAGGAATTATAATTATTTGCATAGTTTTTTTTTTCAGACTCCTTCTTGGTGCTATATTTTTTCCCGACTACGTTCCGACCGATAAGCCCTCCAGTATTCCTTAGATGTATTGTATATTTGATTGTTCAGAAAATTACAATGACATGAAAACTTCCAAATAATTTTTGATACTTCTGCAGTTTATGGACCATGCTATTTATTAGATGGGATTTTCAAGTTAAATTCACTTTTTACGATATTTTTTATTTATTAAATTGTTAGGTGAAAGTACGAGATGGTGAACAAAGCCCCTCACTCTCCCGATGTTTAGAATATGTTTCCGTAAAATGCAAGAGAAGAAAAAAAGAAAAGAAAGCTATGGTATTTATAATGACAGCTAACAGAACGAAAAAGGGGTAAAAAGAACAAAAAACAAACAAAAAAACAAATAGGCAACAAATAAATGTTACCAAAGGCAAAATAAGTTGCTCTTCTACCTACCTGGATACGTTTATTTGCTTATTTTAAAGCATTTTTTTAGTTCGATTTAAAAATTAGAGTCGAGGCGTCATGTGATCAAATGCGTCCATTTTGTGTGTTCAATTTTAACATGACGTCTCGATACTAGTTTTAAAACGAACTAAAAAAAATGCTTTAAAATAAATTAAAACGCAAATAAACTTATCCAAGCAGGTAGAATAGTAACTTATTCTGCCTTTGGTAACATTTATTTATTTATTTTTTATTTTTTTTCACCCCCTTTTTCGTTCTGTTAGCTGTCGTTATAAATGGCCGAAAGCTACAGTTTAGTTTTATCAATGCGCTTTTCTACATGAAGATGAAAATATTTTTTTGCATCCATTTTTTTTTATCTTAAAATCTTAAAATCAAGAAAAGATAACTCAAACTCGATTTTATAAAAAGGGGAGATAACTTTTAACCATTATATTTTTTCTTCTAAACTTAGAAGTTGAACGAGCTTGTCTCTATCTTTGTATGAATTTATGGGAAAATGAATTATTATTTCTATAATTCATTTTTTTTCGGACTATTGTCCTTATCGTTGCTATACTTTTTCCGACTATGCTCCGACCGATAAGCTCTCCAGTCTTTCTTACATGTATTGTATATTTTATTGTTGAGGAAATAAAATGACATGAAAGCTTCTAAATGATTTTAAAGAAAAATACGCTAGTTTAGTTTAAGCTATGACTTTTTTTTATATATGAAGATGATAATAGTTTACCTCCATTACTTCTCTTGCTTATAGCCATTTGTTAAATTTAACATTGAAATCTTAAAATCACGATAAATAACTTAACATCTTTTTTTTGTGCTTATTTAGAATAGGCTCCCTGCAGAAAATTATTTTCATGTAAAATCATTATTTTGTACTTACTCAGTCATAGTTTCTCACTCATGGCACGAAAAAGAATTTTAAAATATCAAGCAGAACTTTAATTAATCATTTAAACATATGACTCTAGCTTGAATTGCCAGCCTTAATTGGTGCGCTTTTCACATAATTGTTAACACCTTTATTGTAAGACATTTATAAAACTGGGTATATTTTTTTTAGAGAATGACAAAATATGCCATTAACACAGAAATAGATAATAAAACAAAACTGACACATTAATTTCAGAGCTTCTCTTAATATATATATATATATATATATATATATATATATATATATATATATATATATATATATATATATATATATATATATATATATATATATATATATATAAACTAGATCTAATATACGGAACGTTTTTGTTCTTGTTTTTTAAGGAAAGTGGGGTCTGATCAAGTCTGCTGGGAAGCCATGAAATAAAATACTGTTTTATTTTTAAATTCCCGTAACAGTTTTTCATGATAAACAACTGATGATCCCTTAAATAATGTTTAGACTAGCGTAAATTCTTGGAAGCAAACAAATATAGTGATTGTAAAAAGTAAATTGACTTACAAGAAAAGTAGTTGTCCAATGAAGGACTTGGGACTAAAAGTGTTTTTTTTTCTTTTGTTCATATAGTTTTAATGTTTGAAAAACTTCCAAGACCATATATATATATATATATATATATATATATATATATATATATATATATATATATATATATATATATATATATATATATAGGGTGGGCCAAAATAAGGGTCCTATCTTTAAATTTGAATAACTTGAATTTGAATAACTTCCACAAAATAAAAGTTAAACTCACCAAACTTTATGTGTGTGTAGACTGACCCTTCCGAGATTTTTTGAAATAAACAAAACAAATTTTAGCCGAAAAACACTTCTTAAAACTTACAAAAACTAAAGTATTGTTTTTTACACCGTTTTGAGTTTTTTAAGCAAAAATAATGTTTTCTAAATGAGGGTACGTTCCTTAGGGCTAATACGGCTCATGCTTGCTTCGGAAGGGGTCCTTTACTTATTCTAAAAAAAATCAAAAAAAAAATCAATAAATAAAAAAGTTATGAATTTTTAAAAATAGGACCCTTATTTTTGCCCACCCTATATATATATATTTATATATATATAGTATGTGTGTGTATGATTTTGTTAAAAGTTAAAATAAGATTATTGATTAAAATATGTCTGATAAAAAAATTAAAGCAAAGTTATCAAAATATAACCGGTTTAAAATATAAAATGTGTTTTTAAAAGATGAATTATTAAAATTTCATTAGTTTAACAGTTATCTATTTACAAATATTTATCTATATATTTATCTATATATTTATCTATATATTTATCTATATATTCATTTATATATTCATCTATATATTTATCTATATATTTATCTATGTATTTATCTATATATTTATCTATATATTTATCTATATATTTATCTATATATTTATCTATATATTTATCTATATATTCATTTATATATTCATCTATATATTCATCTATATATTCATCTATATATTTATCTATATATTTATCTATATATTTATCTATATATTTATCTATATATTCATTTATATATTCATCTATATATTCATCTATATATTTATCTATATATTTATCTATATATTTATCTATGTATTTATCTATGTATTTATCTATATATTTATCTATATATTTATCTATATATTTATCTAAATATTTATCTATATATTTATCTATATATTTATCTATATATTTATCTAAATATTTATCTATATATTTATCTATATATTTATCTAAATATTTATCTATATATTTATCTATATATTTATCTATATATTTATCTAAATATTTATCTATATATTTATCTATATATTTATCTATATATTCATTTATATATTTATCTATATATTTATCTATATATTTATCTATATATTCATCTATATATCCATCTATATATTTATCTATATATTTATCTATATATTCATCTATATATTCATCTATATATTTATCTATATATTCATCTATATATTTATCTATATATTTATCTATATATTCATCTATATATTCATCTATATATTTATCTATATATTTATCTTTATATTTATCTATATATGTATCTACGTATTTATCTATATATTTATCTATATATTTATCTATATATTATCTATATATTTATCTATATATTTATCTATATATTTATCTATATATTTATCTATATATTTATCTTTATATTTATCTATATATTTATCGATATATTTATCGATATATTTATCTATATATTTATCTATATATTTATCTATATATTTATCTATATATTTATCGATATATTTATCTATATATTTATCTATATATTTATCTATATATTTATCTATATATTTACCTATATATTTATCTATATATTTATCTATATATTTATCTATATAAACCAAACATAGATACTTGTGCAATGGCTTTTTGATGAAGTCTGAAGGACAGACAATAATACAGTCTTTATAAAGGTTTCATAAAAAGATAAATACATACTTATTTTAGTAGTAAAGACAATAATTTGGAAAGTTGTGTGTATTCAGCTAAAAGTCAAAAACTACACAAGACGCACCCACAAAACTGAAATATTCTTTTTCACCATTGCCTCGGATAGAATATAGGCACATTTCTTTTATTAAATATTTTTTCTTTTGGGGTCAACAGGAATAGAATTAGTCAGGGGAGTCGACATTTAGAGCGATTTTTTAATGTTATTATGTAGGAATTCGTTAACAATTTTTCCAGTTGTTAGAGAAAGCGAGAGAGGGAGTTACACAGAGAGAGAGAGAGAGAGAGAGAGAGAGAGAGAGAGAGAGAGAGAGAGAGAGAGAGAGAAAGAGAGTTTTAAAAGAAAGATTTTATACACATCTTTTAGATTTTCTATTTTGTTGTCCGTGCTCCCGGGCAACGCCAGGTAACCATGCTAGTCCAATTATAAGGTATTAATCAATTTAGTTTCTATTTGTGGTTCTATTAGAGTGAATAGCTAAAGAAAATTAATGTGTGCGAATTTTTGTGTTTGGACTAAAATGATAAGACGTATTTATTAATTTCAAAATGATAAGACGTATTTATTAATTTCAAAATGATAAGACGTATCTTATCATAAAAAACAAATTTAATTTTTGTCTACTGGCTTAAACCAGAAACATCGTTTTTTTTAGGGAGGGTACCATTATGTTTAGGTCTATGGGTTACGGCAATATCAGATGGGTTAAAGTTAAGCAACGTTGATCTGGTCTATACTAGATGGGTAACTATTTGGAAATGCATGCTGGAGGACAGCGAAACATCCCTGCAAAAAATACAGTCTTAAAGATACCTTTGGAAAGTACTTCCTGATGTAACGAATATGATCTTTTAACATTTGGTGGTTGGAAAAGATTTTCGTGAACTTTTGAATTAAAATCATATTTTGTCAAATGTTGAATTATGTATATCTTATCTAAATGAATAAATGTGAAAGTTTTTCCCACCTATCTTAACCATATAACACCAAAACAGGCTGTGCTTATTTAATTCTATGATACAAAATAGACTTTTGAGACTGCAAATACCATCAAACACTTTTTAGGTTTTCTTAATTTGCATATTTATTTTATAAACAGCTTCTAATATATTAATATTCTCTAATATACAGTTGTAATTTTACATTGTCATACTTTCTTATACATGCGAAATATTTCTGTCGATAGTAAAACGGATGTTCTTCATAGTAGTCAATTTTCTTCATAATAGTTAATCTTCTTCATAATAGTCAATGTTCTTCATAATAGTTAACGTTCTTCATGATAGTCAATGTTCTTCGTAATAGTTAATGTTCTTCATAATAGTCAATATTCTTCATAATAGTTAATGTTCTTCATGATAGTCAATATACTTCATAATAGTCAATATTCTTCATAATAGTTAATGTTCTTCATAATAGTCAATATTCGTCATAAGAGTCAATATTCTTCATAATAGTTAATCTTCTTCATAATAGTCAATGTTCTTCATAATAGTAAATGTTCTTCATGATAGTCACTGTTCTTCATAATAGTTAATGTTCTTCATAATAGTCAATATTCTTCATAATAGTTAATGTTCTTCATGATAGTCACTGATCTTCATAATAGTTAATCTTCTTCATAATAGTCAATGTTCTTCATAATAGTTAATGTTCTTCATGATAGTCACTGTTCTTCATAATAGTTAATGTTCTTCATAATAGTCAATATTCTTCATAATAGTCAATATTCTTCATAATAGTCAATGTTCGTCATGATAGTTAATGTTCTTCATAATAGTTAATGTTCTTCATAATAGTCAATGTTCGTCATACTAGTTAATATTCTTCAAAATAGTCAATATTCTTCATAATAGTCAATATACTTCATAATAGTCAATATTCTTCATAATAGTTAAAGTTCTTCATAATAGTCAATATTCGTCATAAGAGTCAATATTCTACATAATAGTTAATATCCTTCATAATAGTCAATATTCTTCATAATAGTTAATGTTCTTCATAATTGTTAATGTTCTTCATAATTGTTAATGTTCTTAATAATTGTTAATGTTCTTAATAATTGTTAATGTTCTTTATAATTGTTAATGTTCTTTATAATAGTAAATTTTCTTCATAATAGTTAATATTCTTCATAATAGTTAACGTTCTTCATGATAGTTAATGTTCTTCATAATTGTTAATGTTCTTCATAATTGTTAATGTTCTTAATAATTGTTAATGTTCTTTATAATAGTCAATATTCTTCATACTAGTTAATATTCTTCAAAATAGTCAATATTCTTCATAATAGTTAACGTTCTTCATACTAGTTAATATTCTTCAAAATAGTCAATATTCTTCATAATAGTCAATATACTTCATAATAGTCAATATTCTTCATAATAGTTAATGTTCTTCATAATAGTCAATATTCTTCATAAGAGTCAATATTCTTTATAATAGTCAATGTCCTTCATAATTGTCAATATTCTTCATAATAGTCAACGTTCTTCATAATAGTTAATGTTCTTCATAATAGTTAATGTTCTTCATAATTGTTTATGTTCTTCATAATTGTTAATGTTCTTCATAATAGTTAATGTTCTTCATAATAGTTAATGTTCTTCATTATAGTCAATATTCTTCATAATAGTCAATATTCTTGATAATAGTAAATATTTTTCATAATAGTTAATTTTCTGCATAATAGTCAATGTTCTTCATAATAGTCAATGTTCTTCATAATAGTCAATATTCTTCATAATAGTTAATGTTCTTCATCATAGTTAATGTTCTTCATAATAGTTAATGTTCTTTATAATAGTCAATGTTCTTCATGATAGTACATGTTCTTCATAATAGTCAATATTCTTCATAATAATACATATTCTTCATAATAGTCAATGTTCTTCATAATAGTCAAAGTTCTTCATAATAGTTAATGTTCTTCATAATAGTCAATATTCTTCATAATAGTTAATATTCTTCATAATAGTCAATATTCTTCATAATAGCAAATGTTCTTCATAATAGTCAATGTTCTTCATAATAGTTAATGTTCTTCATAATAGTTAACGTTCTTCATAATAGTTAATGTTCTTCATAATAGTCAATGTTCTTCATGATAGTACATGTTCTTCATGATAGTCAATATTCTTCATAATAATACATATTCTTCATAATAGTTAATGTTCTTAATAATAGTTAATGTTCTTCATAAAAGTTAATGTTCTTCATAATAGTGAATATGCTTCATAAATAGTTAATGTTCTTCATAATAGTCAATATTCTTCATAATAGTTAATGTTCTTCATAATAGTTAATGTTCTTCATAATAGTCAATGTTCTTAATAATAGTCAATATTCTTCATAATAGTCAATATTCTTCATAATAGTTAATGTTCTTCATAATAGTCAGTATTCTTTATAATAGTTAATGTTCTTCATAATAGTCTACATTCTTCATAATAGTTAATGTTCTTCATAATAGTTAATGTTCTTCATAATAGTCAATGTTCTTCATAATAGTCACTATTTTCATAATAGTTAATGTTCTTCATGACAGTTAATGTTCTTCATAATAGTCAATATTCTTTATAATAGTTAATGTTCTGCATAATAGTCAATATTCTTCAAAATAGTTACTGTTCTTCATAATAGTCAATGTTCTTCATAATAGTCAATATTCTTCATAATAGTCAATGTTCTTCATAATAGTCAATATTCTTCATAATAGTTAATGTTCATAATAGTCAATGTTGTTCATAATAGTCAATGTTCTTCATAATAGTTAATGTTTATCATAATAGCTAATGTTCTTCATAATAGTCAATGTTCTTCATGATAGTACATGTTCTTTATGATAGTCAATATTCTTCATAATAATAAATATTCTTCATAATAGTTAATGTTCTTCATAATAGTAACTGTTCTTCATCATAGGCAATGTTCTCTATAATAGTCAATGTTCTTCATAATAGTTAAGGTTCTTCATAATAGTCAACATACTTCATAATAGTCAATATTCTTCATAATAGTTAATGTTATTCATAATAGTCAATGTTTTTCATAATAGTAAATGTCATTCATAATAGTTAATGTTCTACAAAATAGTCAATATTTTTCATAATAGTTAATGTTCTTCATAATAGTTAATGTTCTTTATAATAGTCAATGTTCTTCATAATAGTCAATATTCTTCATAATAATTAATGTTCTTCATAATAGTCAATATTCGTCATAAGAGTCAATATTCTTCATAATAGTTAATCTTCTTCATAATAGTCAATGTTCTTCATAATAGTTAATGTTCTTCATGATAGTCACTGTTCTTCATAATAGTTAATGTTGTTCATAATAGTTAATGTTCTTCATAATAGTCAATATTCTTCTTAATAGTCAATATTCTTTATAATAGTAAATATTCCTCATAATATTCAATATTCTCCATAATAGTCAATATTCTTCATAATAGTTAATGTTTTTCATAATAGTCAATGTTGTTCATAATAGTTAATGTTCTTCATAATAGTCAATATTCTTCATAATAGTCAATGTTTTTCATAATAGTTGATGTTCTTCATAATAGTTGATGTTCTTCATAATAGTCAATGTTCTTCATAATAGTCAATATTCTCTATAATAGTCAATATTCTCCATAATAGTCAATATTCTTCATAATAGTTTATGTATTTCATAGTAGTCAATGTTCTTCATAATAGTCAATGTTTTTCATAATAACTAATGTTCTTTATGATAGTCAATGTTCTTCATAATAGTCAGTATTCTTTATAATAGTCAGTATTCTTTATAATAGTCAATGTTCTTCATAATAATCAACATTCTTCATAATAGTCAACATTCTTCATAATAGTTAATGTTCTTCATAATAGTTACTGTTCTTCATAATAGTTAATGTTCTTCATAATAGTTAATGTTCTTCATAATAGTCAATGTTCTTCCTAATAGTTAATGTTCTTTATAATAGTCAATGTTCTTAATAATAGTTAAAGTTTTTCATAATAGTCAATATTCTTCATAATAGTCAATATTCTTCATAATATTCAATATTCTTCACGATAGTTAATATTCTTAATAATAGTCAATATTCTGCATTATAGTCAATATTCTCCATAATAGTCAATATTCTTCATGATAGTTAATGTTCTTCATAATATTTAATGTTCTTCATAATAGTCAATGTTCTTCATAATAGTTAATGTTTATCATAATAGCTAATGTTCTTTATGATAGTCAATGTTCTTCATAATAGCTAATGTTCTTTATGATAGTCAATGTTCTTCATTATAGTCAGTATTCTTTATAATAGTTAATGTTCTTCATAATAGTTAATGTTCTTCATAATAGTTAATGTTCTTCATAATAGTCAATGTTCTTCATAATAGTCAATGTTCTTCATAATAGTTAATGTTGTGGGTCTGATATTTTCCAGATTTCATGTCCATTATTAAAACAAATTATATTCACTGCACAATTAATTTAAACTGAATTTAAATGCTAATAGCGATTCATATAAAGTCAGCCGTCCATCTATGGACAACGCTAAATTTAAACACTTTGAAAGCATACATGCATGACGTGTGGTCTATAATAGTTCATACAAGCCACAAATAACATAAATTAGATACATATTAGTAGATAGGTATTAAAATGGCGATATATATATGTGTGTGTGTGTGTGTGTGTGTGTGTGTGTGTGTGTGTATGTATAGACTTGTGATTACAAGGATGAGAAAGAATAGAAGATGAGAAGGTTTACACATATTGTGGTCTGATGGAATGTTTTGGATCGAGAAGAGGAAACGTTACACTTAACGGTGGTTCGTTAAGAAAAACAAATCTTTGCATGTCACTTAGACTAAACTCATTCATATATTCATTTGGAATATCTGGTTTCATTCTAATTATCATTTTCTTCAATTAATACTTAAAAATTTCTCTCAAAATGTTCTGAATTCTTTTTATTAGAAACATAAAGATAACTGACTTTTCTTACATGGAAAAATTATTTACAGCTTTCATTATATATATATATACATATATATATATATATATATATACATACATATATATATATACATACATATATATATATATACATACATATATATATATATACATACATATATATATATACATACATATATATATATATACATAGTAGAGAATGGTAGTTTGCTTGAAGCATTGCTGGGTATAGTAGTAGTAAGTTTTTGAAAGGCTGTGGGCAATGCAATTCCGGGTAAGATGCAAGTTGAAAGGAAAGGAACAAAAACAATAAAAATAAATCGAATACGATATAAGACTTACTATTTATTTTTCCTTTTTTTTTCCTTTTTTTTTTTTTTTCTTACATAACAGCAAGAGTGTTTTAGCTGTCCGGGTGATTAAAAATCACTATTTGATATTTCGGGAAAAGACATCCCTTTTTCAAAAATAATTAGACCAGAAGAAGAATAATATTTTATTCTTCTCCGACTGTGTAGAGAATAATACAAAACAAAATGGCTGCCAGATATAGACCGCAGCAAAAAAAAACAGTTTCACAGGGAATATAAATTAAGTTAAGTTTTATTTTAATATTATGTTAAATATATGATTGGTGTTTAGAATATTAGTGTAATGTTGGTTAGGTGTATGGTGTTCGATAAACTGTTATTTTTGATAATATATATATATCATTTTTTTATTTTATTTTTTTTTTTTTTTTATATTTGAATATTTACTTTGTTTTATCTTCGTATTTTTATTTTGTTTATCTTTCTATCGTAATTTAAGAATTTTAATATAAATTAAAGTAATTAGTCTCATATTTTAAATATTCTAGATCTATCTACTTATCGATTTCGATTATCATCTATTAAAGAAGTGTTATTAATATTAATTTTGTTTTGTATTATTCTCTACACAGTCGGAGAAAAATAAAATATTATTCTTCTTCTGGTCTAATTATTTTTGAAAAAGGGATGTCTTTTCCCGAAATATCAAATAGTGATTTTTAATCACCCGGACAGCTAAAACACTCTTGCTGTTATGTAAGAAAAAAAAAAAAAAAGGAAAAACAAAGGAAAAATAAATAGTAAGTCTTATATCGTATTCGATTTATTTTTATTGTTTTTGTTCCTTTCCTTTCAACTTGCATCTTACCCGGAATTGCATTGCCCACAGCCTTTCAAAAACTTACTACTATATATATACATATATATATATACATTTATATATATATATATACATATATATACATATATATATATATACATACATATATATATATATACATACATATATATATACATACATATATATATATATACATACATATATATATACATACATATATATATATACATATATATATACATACATATATATATACATACATATATATATATATACATACATATATATATATACATATATACATATATATATACATATATACATATATATATACATATATATATATATATACACATATATATATATACATATATATATATATACATATATATATATATATATACATATATATATACATATATATATACATATATATATACATACATATATATATATACATATATATACATATATATATATATATAGAGAGAGAGAGAGAGAGATATATATACATATATATATACATATATATATATACATATATATATACATATATATATATACATATATATATATATATACATATATACATATATATATATATACATATATACATATATATATACATATATATATATATATACATATATACATATATATATACATATATATATATATATATATATATATATATATATATATACATATATACATATATATATACATACATATATATATATATATATATATATATATCCAGTATAATGCTGTCTTTTGGGAGAAATAACACAAGAATGCTTAATTACGTTTCTAAGAGCATAGTATATTTTTATTTCATATCATACTATACAATAATTATATCAGCCATGGTACCTTCAGTTTTACAGAAAAGGGAAAATTAGCCAGCTGGGCTTAGCATACCGCATACATACTCTTCTTTGGTCAGTGGCCTACACCCCTGACTGAGGAATGCTATACACATGTGTTTTCTTTTTATTTCAGCCCATTGGTTAACATTTTCCATTATCCATGAAACCGAAGATATCAATGGCTGATAGAATTATTGTACAGTACCATGAAATAATATATAAGCAGGAATAAGGATAATAGGTACAGAACAAACTATATAGAATAAAAAATATATATATAGAAGCATGCTGATTTCGTTTTGATGTTTCGTTGCATTTAAGAAATTTTGTCAAGAATAGCATTTATTAAACAGTCAAAGCAAATATACATAAAGTTGGAAGTAGTTTTCTAAATCAAACAAAATATTGAAACGAAATCAGCATGATTTTGTGTTAATTCTTTTTGTTCTATATCATTTGTTCTGCGTTTATTACCCTTTTTTCTGTTTATAGCCATGCTGGATATTTATGCTTTAAAAATATATTTCATATAATGCAAAGTCGAGGGTGACTTTGTAACTGGGTTCGAATCCTTAGACCAGCAGTAATTAATTTTTTCTGCGCTGATGATTGCATATAGCATGTAACACTAGTGTTTGTAGGTAAAAAGTAATTAATATATATATATATATATATATATATATATATATATATATATATATATATATATATATATATAATGTTACAGAAGTTCAGATCAACATGGTACGTTGAGTTTCAAGCTGGAGGAGAAGCAGACCCAAATGAAAAAATCTGTGCTTTCTTAAATTTTAATTATAAATCGCTCTCTGGTTGCAACATGACAGATCAAAATATGGCTTACAAAAGTTATAATTAAAACTCAAGAAAACCCAAAATGTTTTGCCTGGGTATGCTTCACCCTCCTACAGCTTGAAACCTAAAGTACCATTCTGATTTGAACTTCTGTAACATTATAAATGAATAAATATTACACTTTTATTATTAAATAATCGAGCACTCAATTGGATTTTTTTCTACCCACCGGAACTAAGCATTATATATATATATATATATATATATATATATATATATATATATATATATATATATATATATATATATATTTGTGTGTGTAAAAATAAAAATGGAATAAAGGATAAGCAATTCCATTTTTATTTTTACATTGTCTGAAACATTGTTCCTTTTTTCTCATATATATATATATATATATATATATATATATATATATATATATATATATATATGAGAAAGGAAGGGTGAAGGTAATCCGACGTAATGGGAAATGAAAAAGGAAAAACCAAAAGGATGTTTTTTATGTATTCATCAACGTTTCGTCTTTATTTGTAAGACTTCTTCAGGATGATAATATTAAGAAAAATGTCATACAAGTACGTGAACATATTGGGTTGACATGATGGGTTGATGGGAAGAGGTAGTAGCCACTACTGGAAGCAGTAGGACCGAGGTCCGGGCTTGGTGAGGTCAGTCGCATGGAATGAAATAAATGTGGGTGTCAACCCAATATGTTCACGTACTTGCATGACATTTTTCTTAATATTATCATCCTGAGGAAGTCTTGCAAATAAAGACGAAACGTTGATGAATACATAAAAAACAGTTTTTTTTTGGTTTTTCCTTTTTCATTTCCCATATATATATATATATATATATATATATATATATATATATATATATATATATATATATTCCACAGTACCTATTCCAGATTCAGAACATCACTTAAAAGTCGCTTGGAACTAAATTCCTTCTATCTTGAAAGTTAAAAAATAAAAGTTCATCAAATTTTCTTAAGATAATCATCATAGTTCTCTAATAAAAAAGAAAAGAATGAAAAAGTACTACTTCAACTTATTATATCTTGCCTAAAACTCAATGTAGTTATTTCTTCTAGAGTTTTACTAAGTTTTACTATTGGCAATATAAAAGATTTTAAAGGAAATATAGCTGGTAAATTAGTCCCAAATAATTTTCTTTGGTTTACCTATATTCAATAAAAAATATTTTCTTTGGTTTACCTATATTCAATAAAAAATATTTTCTTTGGTTTACCTATATTCAATAAAAAATATAAGCATGTAAAGTTACGTTAATATTGGCCTTGAGTATTTGGGGATCCGTCGGCCATGTTTTTTCTTCCGAAAATAACTACTGAAGATCAATATTAACGTTAACTTCACATGTTTATATTTTCGTTTAAATATTAAATTGTTTTTAATGCAAATGCATCATACGCGAGTAGGTAAACCCAAATAAATTGTGTTGGGACTAATTTTTCCCGACTGTATTTCCTTTAAAATCTTTCATGTCGCCAATAGTAACATATACCATAATGTCAATAGTAACATATACCATACCATATACTATACCATGATGTCAATAGTAACATATACCATACCATATACTATACCATAATGTCAATAGTAACATATACCATACCATATACTATACCATAATGTCAATAGTAACATATACCATACTATATACTATACCATAATGTCAATAGTAACATATACCATACAATATACTATACCATAATGTCAATTGTAACATATACCATACCATATACTATACCATAATGTCAATAGTAACATATACCATACCATATACTATACCATAATGTCAATAGTAACATATACCATACCATATACTATACCATAATGTCAATAGTAACATATACCATACCATATACTATACCATAATGTCAATAGTAACATATACTATAATGTCAATAGTAACATATACCATACTATATACTATACCATAATGTCCTACATGGGATTAGATTTCAGCAAAAACTTTTTATTCATTTATTGGTTAGAAAATTAATTTAATTCATTAAGCACAACCTTTTTCTTTTTCTCTCGAGATCCAAGATGGAGTAAGTGCCACAGCCGTGTTGGTGCGTTCTGGGTGCAGAGTGTCATGAAAACTTCAGTCAGCTGTCACACGGGGGGGAACGGCTGCTTCACCATCTCGGTAGAGTGCCACCGTCCCTACAGGGTTTCTTTGGAGTAACATTGCGGGGTTCGTTCACTCCAAATTCTCTTTTCTGTCGTTTTGTCAGGTGGTGGCCACCCTCTGCCCCTAAAAGAGAACAGATCGGTACAGTGCCTTTGTAGTAGGTAGACAGATCTCTAGGTTAACGAAGGCGTGCGACAACAACAAATAACACACGAAGACAGGCGCGCAGTCACTCACTCAGATATAAGAGGAAGATCCGATACCAACACACACTGTGGCGTTATTAGATTAGAGAGTTAAAGAGAATGTATGTGTGAATTTTACTTACTTTACATAATGGACGCACTATCTTTTTTATATACTGCCTATGTATATATGTTTTTTTGGGGGGGGGGGGCAAAATTATCTTTTTAAATGACTAAATGCAAAAGTTGGGTCGATTTCTTGCACAAACGGTAAAATCAGATCGTCCTATTTCAACTTACTTCAACTTTACACAATTGACGCAACATCTTTTTTATATACTGCTTATGTATGTATGATATCAGTCACAAGGCTAACTAATTTGCATATTGGTTTTGAAAAAAAATTGTTTTATTTCCTGGACAAATATTTAAGATTTGGGTTTTCAAATGTTCCTTTCTTTCTGACCTGATGTTCAACAAGTTGCGATCTATTTCTAAATCGCAAGTGAAAAAAGCAAATTGATTTCTTCTTTCTTTTCCTTTCTTTACAGTCACATTTAAAAGATAAATAAATTTGTATCGAAATTATCAAAATGTTAATGTTTATCCATCTATATAAATGAATGAGGAAGATTTTGTTTCATGTTTACAAAAAAGTTATGAATGAAATGTTTTTTTATTTTAAATTGATGTTTCAAGTATTTCAAGTGGCGAACTTTGTGAAGCGATGGCGAACTGGCAAAACCAGCTAGTAGGACACTTGTTTTAAAAATTAAACAACTTTTGTTACTTTTTAATCGATCTAATCAAAAAATTCTATATTAATAAAATCAATAAAATAAATAAAATTTGATGATATTTTTTGCATTTGAGTTATTTCCCTTTACCCAACTCTTCACTCTTCTTTGGGAACTTTTATTATAGTCTGTGTTCGCTACAACAGCAGTCGCCAACCCTTTTAAACTTCATGAACAACTAAATGTATCATTTGAAATCTGGCGGACCACTGATATGAATTTAAATTAAAAAAAACCCGGTAAATACGCTTATATAATAATAATTATAATAATAATAATAATAATAATAATAATAATAACAATAATAATAATAATAATAATAATAATAATAATAACACATGGAAGCACAAAACAACAGAACCGGGGAAAATACAACCGCACGAAAATTATGGACAGAGGGTCGAGGAGGAAAAGCGCAAACCAGACCTCCACTGGAAGAGCGCGGACAGTTCTGGGACCTTGGGAAGGCTTGTTGCCACTCGGGCCCTCAGAGGGGACCAATGGCCCTTATCAGCAGGAAATCGTTGGTAGGTGGCTGTTGCGATTACCGCAAGGTCATCAGCGGTGATGAACAAAAAGAGGTGGAGCATACTGGAAGTCTGAGGAGACTTGTTGTCACTCAGACTCCAGGGAATACCACAGGTTGTCGGCAGTGGGCGATCACTGACGATGACCAGTGTGATAACTCCTAGTGAGTAAATAATAATAATAATAATAATCGGAAAACTTTTATTTGGTTCATATGAGTAATAGAGACGAATGGAATGATTGGCCCTGCCACACAGAACTTCCTCAACAGTTTTGGTGTATTAATGACGTCACACCGAATTGACGTGTCACACTGAATTGACTTGGATCTATGACGTGTTACACTGAATTGACTTGGATCTATGACGTGTCACACTGAATTGACTTGGATCTATGACGTGTCACACTGAATTGACTTGGATCTATGACGTGTTACACTGAATTGACTTGGATCTATGACGTGTCACACTGAATTGACTTGGATCTATGACGTGTCACACTGAATTGACTTGGATCTATGAGGGCCTCTCCATCGCTGCTATATGAGTAAACGCCTTGAGCCTGCTCCCGGCCTGCCAATTAAACTTCCTGATGTTACGAATATAGGCTTTTTGAATTTGGTGGTTGAAAAAGATTTTTGTGAACTTTTGAATTTAAATCATATTTTGTCAAATGTTGAATTATGTATATCTTATTTAACTGAATAAATGCTTAATATATCCTAACTATATTAACATCAGAACAGGTTGTGCCTATGCAGGTAGTTATCTACCTCCCACATCGGTAAGATGTGACACAAGGTCAAGATGTGCTTATTCTTTTTATTTATTTTTATTTTTATGGGGAGGGGGGATTTATCTTCCTCCTACAGCGGTAAGATGTGACACAAGGTCGGGAAAGTGGGATTTAAAAAGCCAGCGTCCGAGAAAATGAGCACTCTGGCCTACAAAGAATGCCTGGGCAGCCCCGTCGGCATTCCCCGGTAGGGGCGCCTCAGGCAGCAAGGGATAAACTTACTCCACCCTAAAGAGGGAAGCCTAGGAGGGTGGACCTCCTAGAACTGCACAGGACAAACTCACAGACTGGCGGAATCAAGACCCGAAGTTACCGGACTATAGAGTGTAGTATCCATTGGAACAGATACTACACTTTGATCTTAGCCAAAAGGCCAAGAAAACCTTTTACAACATAGACTTTTGACATTGCAAATACCCTCAAACACATTTAAGTCTTCTTAATTTGCATATTCATTTTATAAACAGCTTCTAATAAATTGCTATTCTGTAATATACAGTTGTAATTTTGCATTGTCATATTTTCTTATATATACAAACTATTTTTGTCGGTAGTAAAACGTCTGAGGTTGCTGGGATGTTGAGAACAGATACTACACTTTGATCTCAGCAAAAAGGCCAAGTAACCATAAAAATAATGTTTTTTTTTATAACTAGGCATTTTTAAATGAATGAAAATAAAAATTAAATCTATTATTATGTTATTTTTAATGGAGGTGGATAGTGTATTATCGGTTCTGTTGTCATGAGCCCGTCCTCTCGGTCATTACCTCCTCTTTCGGGGATCAGTGTAGAATATGTGCATTTAGCATGATATCATCCTCCCATGCCAACAAAAATATGCGATCAGAGGGGGAGCATATTTTTGCTAGTATTGAATAAATTAACGCTTAATGGAATATTTATTGAAATAAAAAAAATAATTAAGGGGAGTTTTTTAAACAATAATGCCTTGAGGTTTGTGAATGCTCTAAGAATAGAAAGAAAAAGTAGTTTCATTTTTGTTTGATTTTTGTAATGCACAAATTGGAAGTTTTCAAGTTGTTAATAAAAATATCCGACTAATATTTATAGGACAGACACAAATAAAAAAAATTAAAAAAAATTAAAGGAAGCCAAAACTGATTTGTAAATAATAAGGAGAATATTTTTTTAGAATATTTTGAAAACCTGGACAACGCAAATTATTTGTTTTTTAAAATAAATTATTTATTTTCTTTAAAAACTTAAAAAATTTTTTTTTTAAACTTGAGTACTTTCGATGATAAACATCTTTGTCAGAAGTATAAGCGTATTTTTTTCTTCACTTCCTCTTTCGTACAATCCTACTCGACTGAGACATATTTATCGCAGTCAAGTTGAAATTCATGTTGATATGCCGTTGTGTGTAGCACGCGGTTACATGAATAAGGTAGTTTGAAAAGTCACACATTGAAAAACGTTGCCGGAATAGCAACAATAATAAGGAGAATATTTTTTAGAATATTTTGAAAACCTGGACAACGCAAATTATTTGTTTTTTTTAAATAAATTATTATAAATGTTTATCAATTATTACAGTTAAACTGATTAACTTCACCGGTGGAAGGGGAGGAAATAGTTGTTCAGATTTGCTAAATAATAGGAAATGGCTGTAAATAAGAAAATAACAACTTGCAATTTATGACTAACTAGCTGTCCCTATCTGGCGTTGCTCAGGATGCAGTGAAGTCATTTTAGTTTTAATTTTTATTTCTTTGCACATTAAAAAAAAAAAAAACTTATGCAGAAAAAGAAATAAAATTTTAGTTGTAAGGGAGAAAACTTTTTTATATTCTTCAATTAAAAATATGGATTATTGTCTTTGCTGATTTTGATTTTTAGGTCATAATTGAAAAATGCTTTCATATTAACAGTTGGCCAGGTGGCATTAAAAAAATAAATTTAAAAAACTGTAATGAAGTACATTAGTATATTACCAATAATATGGTACCACAATATCAACTTCAAATTTGCTAGTCAAGGGAGACAACTCTTTTTATATTCTTTAATTTAAAATATGAGTTATTCCCTTTGCTGATTTTTATTTGGCACTTATGTAGTCGGGGGTCGTTAATGCAGGGGGGATTACTAGGATTGACTAAGAAAATAAGCATATTTTCAAGAGACAATTTGAGACGCTGAAATAATCGAACAATTAAACAATGTTGAGAAAAAATTAAATAAACTTGTTAATTAAAAATATTTTTGACATAAATACGTTAATCATTTTCACACGTATCTAAAAATTAAGAAAAAAAAAGTATACCACATATTGATCCATATTTTCATTTTTTTTTAAATTATCATATTTAGGGGGTGGGGTATACTTTTTTTAAACAGACTTGAGCAGTTTACCAATTCTGTTTTTTTCTTTTTTTTTTGGGGGGGGGCTACTTTTTTAGGCAATTAAGTGTGATTTTATGACCTTGAACTTGGCGGAGAAGGGAAAAGGGAGAAGAAATCCCTCGTATAGGGTGGGCCAAAATAAGGGTCCTATCTTTAAATTTGAATAACTTGAATTTGAATAACTTCCACAAAATAAAAGTTAAACTCACCAAACTTTATGTGTGTGTAGACTGACCCTTCCGAGATTTTTTGAAATAAACAAAACAAATTTTAGCCGAAAAACACTTCTTAAAACTTACAAAAACTAAAGTATTGTTTTTTACACTGTTTTGAGTTTTTTAAGCAAAAATAATGTTTTCTAAATGAGGGTACGTTCCTTAGGGCTAATACGGCTCATGCTTGCTTCGGAAGGGGTCCTTTACTTATTCTAAAAAAAAAATTTTTTTTAAAATCAATAAATAAAAAAGTTATGAATTTTTAAAAATAGGACCCTTATTTTTGCCCACCCTGTATAATTCTTACAATCAGGGATAAATATGTGATACTATTTGTTGTTGTTTTTTCGTTAATTAACAAGTTTATTTAATTTTTGTATTTAGTTAATTAACATTGTTTTATTGTTACAGTTTATTTACTGTTTATTGTTTTGTGTACGTTAATTAACAAGTTTCATTAATTTTTGTACTTAACATTGTTTCATTTTTAGTTCGTTAATTAACAAGTTTAATTTTTTACTTAACATTATTTCATTTTTAGTTCGTGAATTAACTTGTTTCGTTTTTCGATTAATTAATTGATTATCACTGTTCAGGTAATTTGTATATAAGTTTATTTAATTTTTTTTCTTCCTGACAGTGTTTCATTGTTCGAATGATTATTTCAGCGTTCCAAATTGTCTCTTGAAAATATGCCGATTTTCTTAGGCAATCCTAGTTACCCCCCTTGCATTAACGACCCCCCGCCCCCTCCGACTACACAAGCGCCCATTTTTGACATAATTTCCCTTAAATATTAGAGGCTTCATATTCAAAGTTATCAAATGTGTAGAGCA
Source organism: Sepiola atlantica (assembly GCA_963556195.1). Lineage (NCBI taxonomy): Eukaryota > Metazoa > Mollusca > Cephalopoda > Sepiida > Sepiolidae > Sepiola > Sepiola atlantica. The sequence continues at coordinate 26,384,600 of OY744535.1, forward strand.
GGGATTCCCAACCGGGGTTCACAGAAGCTTTAAGGGGACCTACGAAAAAAAAAAAAAAAAAAAACGATCTCGTTCATAGTTATTTTGTTTACTAGGAGATTTATATGTGTTGATTGAAATTTTCAAGAAATTTTTCGATTTTTTGTTATGAATATAACAAAATTGATTAATTGTTAGGTTTTACTAACCTAGAAATAAACATTTTACTTAACAACATATTATACATATGAGGTTCATGGATGATAAAATATCGCTCGAGCGCGGAAGGGGGGGGGGGGAGTAATCTACAAGCAAAATAAGGTTGGGAATCCCAGGTGTAGAGAGTTTAAGTCACCATTGGTCGCTTAACTAATCACACCTTCAGCTGACAAAGCGTTAAAGAGTTATCTCCCCTGATTCTAAAAATATTTTTTTATTAATGAACTGCTCTCGTCTGGTTAAGACTAGTCCGAAGAGTAACCATGCAAATACTGAAGACTCCTCATCCCAAACATCATCAGATTAATAATAACATTTTTAAAAAGTTTCAAACAAAACAATTAAAAATAAAAACAAAAATAATAATATTGAAGGCAAGATTAACGAGAATTCTACAGACATATTTTGGCGGATCGAACAAGGAACGGTTACTTATGTAGGAAGTAAGATTTTGTTATTGGGTGGATACGAAAAATTTGAAGTCGGGGTCATCATAGCAGACGGGTCTAGCGGTGGTCTATCAAGTGCCATGTGACAAGGAAAGAGACGTTCGCACTGAGGACATCGGAACCTCTTCTCATCGGCAAACGCTAATAGATCGCGGTAATGCTCGTCCAACTCGAAGAAGTGTCTACAAATTTCGCACTTGACCTTTTTGTCAGTCGGCACGAAATCTGGCTGATTTACAGCCAAAGTTGGCTGATTTAAAGCCAAAGTTGGCTGATTTACAGCCAAAGTTGGTTGATTTAAAGCCAAAAGCGGCTTATTAAGAGCCACTCTTTCATGACTTTTGGAATGACTGACCAAGTCCTCGTACTTGTTGAAATATTTCTGGCAAATCTGGCAGCGGTAAGTTTGGGGACCAGTAGCATGAATGCGGATGTGCATTGTTAGATACTGGCTCTGTGCAAACGATTTCTCACAGTAGGGGCATTGGTACGGCTTGTCGTCAGAATTGACCCTAAGGTGCTGATTCAAGTGACCCCTCTGGGTATAGATTCGACCACACAGCTCACATGAGTAGCTCTTCTCGTTGGAATGCATAGAAGTGTGTTCGGTCAGGTGACAACTGCGGGCGAAGGCCTTTGTGCAATATTCACATTTGTAAGGTCGGCTGACATTGTGAATGCGGCGGACATGTGCGTTGACGTAACGCTGATGAAGGAATGTTTTGCCACATTCTTCACACTGGTAAGACCTCTCACCTGAAACAAGAACGAGCAACAAAGATAGAAAACAGAACCAGACACTTACAGGAATCAGTATTTAGATGTAGAGGGATATATATATGGCGATTTAGTCGATTCGCAGTCAAAATGGCGGACAATGAACCGTCTGCTGATTTCTGATTTTTTTTCCGACCTCACAAATGTGTAAGTAAACCCAAATAAATTGTTTTGGACTAATTTCCCAACTGTATTTATTTCCTTTAAAATAATTTAAGGTAAATTTGAAATTAGTCCAAAACAATTTATTTGGGTTTACTTACTTATTTGTGAATTCGTAAATTAGCAGACGGTTCATTGTCCGTCATTTTGGCTGCAAATCGACTAAATCGCCATATATATATATATATATATATATATATATATATAGGTAAAAATAATTTAATACTATTTACTTAAAATTAATATTGGTATATATATATATATATATATATATATATATATATATATATATATATATATATATATAAAATTTAAATGCCTTTACATTCACACAAAAAGTGGGCTAATAACTAAATAGTGTTTTTATTACAAGAGCTCAAAATATATAATAATTTAATAAATGTTCCGAGTATACTATAAAAATAAAACATCTTTATTCATACAATTGTTTCTGTCCATTTCAAAACACACAGTTCTTCTTGATAGTTAATAAATTTTGAAACCATATCTTGAATTTATTAATTATCAAGAAAAAAAATGTATGTTTTGAAATGTATGTTTTGAACGAGCAATGAGAGACGACAGGTAAAAAAGTCGAAAATTGTGTCACCCAGACGAGATTTAGTTATTCATACCATAAACAAGTTAGGGTCGGGGAAAACCATTCACAATATATATTTATATAAATAAATGTTGACGAGAATATATACATAATTTAAAAATAGCTAATAAAAGCGGGTGTTTAGTAAATTGTCTTCTCTGAAGATCTTCTTTCAAATAACGTCAACATTTAAGATAGGCAATCATGTAGTATAGTTAACAGCAGAGAAATAAAAAATAAAAAATAAAATAACTCTTACCAAACGCAATAAAATTTAATTTTCTACCAACCTGTACAGTTTTATATTTCTGAAACTTTTGGTAAGTGTTTTTATTTTTTCATTTCAAAATTTGTGTTCAACCCTCACATAGCTTTAACAAGCAATGGCTGAACACATGCGGCCATAAGCTTCGAGATACTGCAACTTATTTCGAAATAAAGAAAAGCTTTAAAACAATTTCAGTAAGTTAAAAAGTATACAGATCGGTCGAAAATTAAATTTTAATGCGTTTGGTGACAGTTATTAGTTGTAGCTTTTTTTGTTAATTTCAATTTATCGGTTGCTAACTATAAGACATATTAGCTAAAAGGAAGAACTGACGACGGCCATCTTGGATTATTACGCGTTAAATCGATATCGACAAAATCTTGTATTAATGTAAATAAACATTTTTAAACAGTTTCAGAAGTTTAGAACTATGCAGGTCGGTAAAACATTAAATTAGTTTTCTACATGGACGACTCCTTTAATATCTTGATTTATGTTCAGTTTTATTGTAATAATATTTAGATGCAGGTGTGTAAAAATAATGTTCATAATGGGAAATTTCCATGTAAGGTTAGAATTAAGTAGAGTGGAATTTTCCATTAGAAGTCATGTTAGGGCTACGTGTTCCAGCAGTTACGTCACAGACAGGAAGTCACGAGTGAGACGTGGTGAATGAGCAGTTTAGATGTTTCCCTTTTTACTGAATTGTCAGAGAGAGAGAGAGAGAGAGAGAGAGAGAGAGAGAGAGAGAGAGAGAGCAGTTGGGTTTTTGCATAGCTGCCTTCAACCGTGAAGGAGATGGGTTGAGGCATTATACGTATATATATATGTATATACTGTGAAGAAGAAAGAAAAACCCAAAGGGATTTTTCAAACCCAAGTGAATCTATACTGTCTTCTTTTTTTAAAAACGTTTAAGAGATGTGTGCAGAACAGGAGACTCCTTGGTTTGGTCACATTGAAAGAGAATGAATAATTCTTGGGTTAATAGATGTAGAACAGTTGAGGTAGCAGGGTGATTTGGCAGGGGAAGCGATGAGAGGAAGTGATAAAGATGAATTTGAAAGAACGGGGATAAATAAAGACCTAACCAGAGATAGATTATTTTGGAAGTCGATTTCTAAAAGCTGTCCAATCTATTCCATCATGTAAAACAAACGTTGAATTGATGACGACGACTATTAGAATAAAACATCTATCTATATTTTCATCAGTCACTGTTTATAGGATAATATCAGGTTAGCATGTGTTATCCTGTTGAAGAATGCAAATTGCTACCACTTATGATTGAGTTCATTTCGCTCATTTGAGAAATGATAATTCATTGTTTTAAATTGCTTTGCTTAAATTGCTTTGCCTCAATTGCTTTGCTTAAATTGCTTTGCTGAAATTGCTTTGCTTAAATTGCTTTGCTTAAATTGCTGTATGTGTCGAAGTTTAAACGAAATGAATCTTATGAGGGTTAAATCATATAAGTAAAAAAAAAAAAGAAGAAGGATATGTCTAGAACGAGAGAGAAGAAAAGAAGAAATGAATTTCCAACGAGACTCAAACTGTCTACATGATGAGCTGCCGTCGTCCGGATAATCTGCGAGAATGAAAGAACATCCAACCACACTGTTATATTATTTCTCTTCAAAAGTTTGGAGGCGAGTTATGTTTAAAAAATTTGGGGGGCGATTTTTAACAATATTCAATAGAACAATAAAAGGGTGAAAAAAACAAATAGGCAACAAATGAATGTTACCAAAGACAAGATAAGTTACTCTTCTACCTACCAGGATGAGTTTTATTGTTTTTTTAACTTATTTAAAGCGTTTTTTTTTTACTTCAATACAAAAGTAGTGTCAAGTCCGTTAAGTTAGAACGAAATAAAAAATATGAAGATCTCATTAAAGCAATGTGGACCCTCGATAATCGCACATCGAAAATTAAACGAAAATACTTGTAATAAAATTATACAGTTCAGTTGAACATTACATTTTCGCCTGATTGGTGACAATTATTAACTGTATTTCTGTTTAATTTTCGATTTTTGAGCGATTATCGAGGCTCCACATCGCTGTAATAAGACATTAACAGAGTTGACATTACTTTTGTATTGAAGTAAAAAAAACGTTTTAAAATGAGTTAAAACACAAAAAACATATTCAGGTAGGTAGAAGAGTAACTTATCTTGCCTTTGGTAACATTTATTTGTTACCTATTTTTTTTTTTTTTCACCCCTCTTTGTTCTATTGGATATTGTTAAAAATCACCAAATTAATTTTTTTTTATTCACCCCAAACAAGGCACATTGCCACTGAGACATAAGGGGTTACTATGAATTGGGGTCCAGATTTATATGGGGGGGGGGGGGCATCCTAAATGGGGAGTTGTGCAGCAAGATGTTTGTTCACATTACGTTTAAATTTTTGCACGTTTGTACGGTCGGGGAAACAAGGAGCATGGAGAGAAATTCCAAAGGCAAGCGGTTCGAGAAAATAAACTACTAGAGTAGAAAGCCTTTCGACATCTGAGGACCTCTACAGTGAAGGGGTGGGATTTTGCTGATTGTCGGGTTGGTCGGGGGTATTTACGTCGAGGGGGCACCAGTACAGTAAGTTTGTCTGGTAGTTTGGTTTGGTAGTTTTGTTTTACGGCATATCAACCCTTTTTGGGTTATTTAATGCCGAATCTGGTCATTATAGTAAAAGATTTATGCTTCAAGTTCTAAAAATAAAATAAAAAAGGGGAGGGAGAAAGGGAGAGGGGCTGTTGTTTTTGGTTTTGGTTTTGTAGAACATAATTAAGTTTTACAAAAAAAAAAAAAAAAAAAAAAAAAACGTCAATGTAGGTGAATTTCGTCTCAGGGAGCCACAGGGCAGCCTGATCTGGTATCACCAGGTAAGTTTGTCTGAGCACAGTCCATTAAAATACTTGTAAAACAAGCACAGGGATGCAACATTGCGGCGGTGGGACAGCGACTGGAGCTTGGTGGACAGTCCAGTCAAAAATCTTTGTTGCGTAAACAAAAAAAAATTGCGTATTCTCTGAAGCTTTTGCAAACATTTTAAAGAGTTTTCATTGAACCGATTAATGTTAGTTGAAAGAAGATATTCAGGGGAGATAATTTACTAAAAATAAACACACAGGAAAAAAACTTTTGTTAGCTATATATATCTTATTAGCTAATCAAAATAAAATGGCATACCAAGACCCTTTACAATTGTTTCAAAGTTAATTTATTTTTAGAATTTATATTTTTACAAATGAATTCAAAGTTTATCATCTCTTATTTTCTTTATAAGAAAATTTTAAACATTTGATTAGCTGAAAAGCTATCTATATATTAAAACTCTGTTTTCTTTAGTTAACATTAGGCTTTTTTATTTTGCAAATTTAAACCTAAAATTCCTTAATGAAAACATTTTGGGGGAAATAATCTTTATAAAAAAGTTTTTTGTAAAGGAATTTTTAATATGAATAAATATTTACGGACAAAAAAAAAGGATTTGATTTGAAATTTCATTTTGGTAACATTTTATTCTTAGAATTATTTTAATTTTAATCAAGTTATGTCAAAAGAAAAATTGTTTGGTCCATTTTTTTTGTTCAATTAAAATTCAACCACCATAATTTTATAGCGACAATCCTATCGACTTTGTCAAATTAAATAATTTAGGAATAATAATTTTTTCGTTTGAAAATATAAGGAAAATTAAAAGCCATTTTCTAAATTATTGTTTTCAGACATTTTTGATAATAATAAGACAAATATTATCCAATGGAATGATCTATATTTAAATTAAAAAAAAAAAATCCAAGAAAAATAATAATAATGGCGCTTGTGTACAATCCCACCACTATAAAATATCGTCTTATCATTATTTTATTCAAATGTGTCAATATTTGGATTGAATGCTCCACATTAAAAACTTTTTTAAATTGCAGTACATTTCGATCAAAAACAATTCGTTTTTATTTTAATTCAAATTTAGGTAAAAATCTAGAATAGTTAACACTCAATAACTTATAAACCCCCAAAACAAACAACACATAATTTATATCAAACCCATTAGAATTAAATTCTCTACCTAACCAGACAAGTTTTAAAACTTTTTATTCATAAATTTTGTCTTTTAATGACGGCCAACAAATGTAAGCATGTTTTGCAGCCATTAAAAGTGGATTGTCTAAAAGACAGATTTTAAAGAAGTAAAAAATATGTGAAATAAAAAATGTTATAAACGTTAAAACAGGTCGAGTTAGGTAGAGAATTTCATTCTAATGAGTTTTATATAAATTATGTGCTGCTGCTTTATTTTTTTTTGGGGGGGGGGGTTACTAGTTATCGGGTGTTAACTATTCTGGACTTTTACCAAAATTTTTACTTATTATCTGATACGATTACGAATTTCCAGCTATGTGTGGTTTTCTATTAAATTATGGAAGCACAAAATGATTACTATTTTGATTTTGGGGTAGTTTAAGGAACCTTATTTCCGATTTTATTTATCTACCTCCCACAAGGTAAGATGTGACACAAGGTCGGGAAAGTGGGATTAGATAAGTCAACGCTCGAGAGGTGAGCACTCTGGCCATTTAAAAATTGCCTGGGCAGCCCCGTCGGCATTCCCTGTTAGGGGCGCCTCAGACAGTAAGCAATAAACTTACTCCTCCCCAAAGAGGGGAGGCAAAGCCTGGTAGGGTGCACTTCCTAGAACTGCACAGGACCGGCAACCCCCAATAGACCGGCGTAAATCCAGACCCAAAGGCCCGGACGATACCGGTGTTATTAGGCGGGGTTTCCGATGCTTGATGCACTGAAACATGGAATAAAGTAAGCATTTTATGCTGCCATACTTCAATAGAGAAACAATAAACATAAGCGTATCATGTTATAAGTAAAATTTTGGTGCTTGTGTAGTTTCATAATGACATTAAAATATTTAAAGAAATGCATAAACTTTGTTATGTTAGCTGAAAATAAGGTACTTGTCCAGATATTGAACCTAATTTCCGTGACTGTCCGGCAGCAGCAAGCCGATAGCTAACGGAAGCGTCCGAGACCTGCCGAATCGAAAACAAGGCTGGCGTCAAGCAGCCGATAGCGATTTGAAGGAGAGACGCTTGCCAATTGCAGAAAATGCTGGCAAAAGTTATGCGATCCTCCTCCTTCCACATCCTCGACGACGACCCCATCCTCCTCTTCTGCCTGTATTTCGCTAAGCCCCCCCCCCCAAAAAAAAACAAGCCCTTACCCCTCCAGGAAAAGAATCTAATGAAGGAAAAAATGCCTAATGTAAAAAAAAAACCTCCAAAAAAAGCTAAAATAATGAAACAAAAACAATGCGTAATTGAAAAAAAAAAAAGAAAGTTACAAAAAAAAAAATGGTTTAAAAAAGTTTTTAAAAACCCCAGTTTTTATTATTTTAGAGTTTAAAAGTAAAAAAAAAACAGTTTATTATTTTAGTTACAAAAGAAAATGTTTTTTAAAAGTTAAAACAAACAACAGTTTTTATTATTTTCGCGTTTTAAAGTTAAAAAAACAGTTTATTATGTTAGCGTTTCTACAAAAGTTTTTAAAAAATGGTTAAAAAATAATAATAAAAAAAAAAGTTTATTTATTTCAGCTATGGGTTTGTTCATTTATTTCATTTTTTGTATAAAAATATATGCATTTCTTTTTCTTTACGTATATTCATCGTCTTACATTGTTGTCGTCTGCCGACTCGGCAAGTCTCGGACGCTTCCGTTAGCTGTCGGCTCGCTGCTGCCGGGCAGTCACGGAAATTAGGTTCAATATCTGGACAAGTACCGAAAATAAGATTGTACAGAAAAAATTACGCAAATTCACGATTAAACACGATTTTATCCATCGTACGCCAAAAAATATAAGTTATCTCCCTTCTCGACCTATGATAAAATCTGCCAATTGAAAGATTCACTATGGTGGTCGACCGATAAAATTGTTTTTTAAATTTTTTATTTAATAAATACTGGATGAATTTGCGTAATTTTTGGTGTACAGTCTTCTTTTCAGCTGTGATGGCTGAAAAGAAGACTGTACACCCAAAATTACATAAGTACATAAAGTTTATACATTTCTTTAGCTATGTTTTTAAAGAGAGGCATAACATGTCATTTTGAAACTACAGAAGCACAAAAAATTTTAATGAGAAAACAAATCGAGCGGCATCAAAAAAATAACTTCTTTTTTTTTAATTATTATTATTGGAGTGTGATTGTATGGAAGTATCAAAAGAAAAGAATGGAAACATGAAAAAGATAAACTACATACCACACAAAAAACACTCAACCATGGATATTTCCATCTTCACCCAATACAGAATTTCAAATATATCTACATACATATATATATATATTTAAAATACAGTAAAAAGTCGATTAGACATTTATACTGGCGGTTTCAGGAGGAATGGGAAATCCCTCTTCAGTTAGTAATCTAATGACGATAGTACAGGGACAGTGGAATTCTTAATAAAATTAAGATAAGAAAATGCAAAAATATATTTTTAAAATAATCTAATTTTCTAAAAAAAAAAAAAATGTAGGGACAGTTTCACTGTCCTGTATTATTATCATTATATTACTCACTGAATAGGGAACTAGCTCAACATGCTAGATTTCCCATTCCTTTTGAAACCGCCGGTATCAATATTTAATCGAATTTTTACTATATATACAATGATTGTCTTTTCTTTAAGTTTGAACTGAATGTAATCTGCATTGGAACAAATCGTATAGATTATATATATTCACTATGAATAAATAAAATTGTTTTAAAATTCTATGAACGTTTTAAAGGTTTATGTAACTGTTTTAGGGCATCTTTTACAATAATCAACACAACGAGAACGGGGGGTCCAAAAAACAAATATGACATTTGTTTGTATTTTTAAGTTGTTTCAATGGCTTTTTATTAGATATCAAAATTTATCTCCATTTTACGTTCACGAAAAGTTGGAAATTTGCCGATTGAGGAAAAAAAAATGTCGGCAGCCATCTTGTCTTGCCAAATTTCCATGAACGTAAAATGGAGAGAAATTGATATCTAATAAAAAGCCATTGAAACTACTTAAAAATACAAACAAATGTCATAGGTAAGTCGGAAAATAAGTTTTATGGGCTACTTGTTGTATATTTGTTTTTTGGACCTTGTTCTCGTTGTGTTGATTACTATAAAAGATAGCCCTGTTTTATTTTAACTACTAAATAAGAATTCTTTTATACTAATGACTATGAAAAATTCTAATCAATAACATTACGCAGCTAGAACTATAGTCCTACAATCACTACATAATCATTTTTAGTGTCAATTAACTGCATCTACGAGTTTAAATCAGTAATATTTATGTGAAGTTATCTAATAGACAAAAGCTACTTTTAATTAGTCTTCACTGAAGACATTTTATAAAAGTATTGGTACTTGTAATGAATGGGTATCCAAAGGAATTCAGTAATTTGATGGAGTCAGTCCCGAGTATTGACGGAGAATCCAAAATCAGTTTACGTTTTGAAAAAGTAAAAATAAAAAAGGCAGATGACACTTAGCATGTGAAGGGTTAGGGTCAGTTTTTTCTTTTAATTTTTAGCCCCTCAAAAAGAAAAAAAAAAGTTGAATAAACTTTCTTTGAAAAAAAAAATGGAAAAGAAGGTGACTTTCAAATCCTAAACTATTTCGGCCATTTCGGGGAGTAATTCAGGATTCTCCGTAAGTACTGAAATCCTCTGGATACCAATTCATTACAAGTACCAACTATTACTTTGTTATTTACGATTTTTTTTTAATATTATAAAAGTATTAATTGCTAAAAGCTAATAATTTTTTTTATTTGTCGAGAGACCGTTCGTCTAAATTAGCATTTCTTTAAAATCATACCACTGACAAAAAAGCGTCTTATTATTATTTTTCAACTAGTCCAATGTTTGGCCTGAGATTCCCCAACACTTATAAACTTTTTAAAAATTTTTATACAAGTTTTAAAACGAATTTTATTTTCGAAAACAAATTAATATAAGAATATTAAAATGTTTTTTAATTTTGGAAATTTATTTCCAACATTATGTAATGTATGAAGCTGCTTTTTTTTGTTCTGGTAATATTACTAAACAAAACGATTTATTTAGTCTGCGGGGCTGGACATAAACAAAAAATACAACAAAATGAACTGTACAAGTCTCATTTTTCACTTTGTTGATATCCAGCCCCACAGACTAAATAAATCGCTTTGTTTATTAATATTACCCATGCAAACTATAGCATTAAAAAACAGCTTAATACATAACAGATCAAAATATGCATATGAAGAAGCCACTAATATTTGGAAGCACAATTTACGAAAGAACAAAGAAATGTTTGGTGCTTGTACAGAGAAACGTGCATATGAAAAACGCAGTTCCAAATAAATTAACCGGAAAACTCTTTGAAATACTTATGTATCAAGCAAAAATAGGTTTGTACACCAAAAATTAGCAAAAACTATCGAGTAGAATTGTAATAAAAAATAAAAATCCGTTATATCGTCTGGCCATTGATTCGAGCGAAAAACACGAAATTCAGGTGGGAGATAACCCAGTCTGTTATATTAACAAGTAATAAATCAATGGCATTCACCAAAATACGATAAAACTGACTTATTTTGAATTAAAATTCTACTCGATCAATTTTCCTAATTTTTGGTGAGTAAGTATATAATATTGTTTTTTTGTTTTTTTTTGTATTGATAATTTAATCTGCACGCTTTTCTGTACAAGCACCAAATGTTTAGTTTTTTTGTTTTGTTTTAATGTTCTTCATCCAAACTTCATAAACTCTTAGAATCTAAGAACATTTCAATAACAAAAAAGTAGTTTTGATTTGAATTTGAAATCTTACTTAAACTACATAACGTTTCGGGTTTCGACCACGTTCTTTGCAGGCAGAAGAAAAAAAACAAAAACATCCATATTTTGATATTTGCATGATTCGTGAACATAATTTTCGAAGTTTCTTTAATTTTTAGAAAATACCATGATATTGGAAATGAGAAAATGACCATTAAAAACAAGCAAAAAAATGTTAAAATAAATATTTAAAAATTATTTTTATTTTAATAAATTTCAGAATTTTGTAAATAAACTTGAATTTCAACAGAAACTGCTCAAAGTCGCCTTCTTAACCTCTGGGATGATCGTCTTTTGATTGGTCCAGAAATGCAAATTTACACCTGCGATGTCCATTGGTTAGAAGAAAGTTTTAATAACTCTGAACTGGGATCCTGTCAATAATTGTATAACAATTGGTTTCAGCCATGTTTGCTCTCTCGTAACAAATAAAAAAAAAAACATTCACTAGTTTAATGTTAGTATTTTTCGCGAACCTAATTTTGGAAATTACGTAATATTTGGAAATAAGTAAATGAACATGAAAGCAAATTAGAAAGGTTCAAAAAAGTTATTTAAAAAGCACTTGTATTTTAAATGAATTTAAAAATTTTGTAAATAAAATTGAATTGAATTTCAACAAAACTTTGGGGAAAATAGATTCATGGGATTTTGCGTATTTTAAGGTCCCAGACTCTTGTTTGATTAACGATTATAATTCGATTTGGTAATGTTGCATGCAACATTACCTTCAGTTTATATATATATATATATATATATATATATATATATAGTTTGTAGATTTGGAGAAAAGATTATACAAACTTTTGCTATTTTGCTATCTGCACCATAGCGTCCCCTTTTGTCTTCGACAATGGCTATTCAATACTGCTACCATTCCCCCTCTCGGCCATTTATTCCCAACATTTCCTGTTATTTCTTCTTCAATTTTCAAAGTGAAATGGAACAGGTAATATTTATTTATTATAAATATCACATCACCGAATTTTATCCTCTGACGAGAAGAGTTTTATCTTTGAAAAACTATGGTTTAAGGATTAGTGTAGCTCCTTGTATCTGAACTTTCGATGTAATAAAATTTGTATCAATTTTATGCAATTTTTTTTTCATCTTTCCTTCTTTAAATTTTATATATATATATATATATATATATATATAAAGTGGAGAACTAAAAGCGAACTTTCGATCTTTGAAAAGCCTGGCTTAAGGAAAAATTCATTTAATAAATTGCCTTTTTGCGGAATATACCTCGCTTTGAGCAACTGAATTGAAAAAAGATCTGCCTTTTGCTTTTCTAATTTCTTTTCATCCTTCTACCTATATATATATATATATATATATATATATATATTTCTCTCTCTTTTCACTTTATTTTATTTTATATATTATATTAATATTTTCTTTTTTTTGACATTATTATTTTTTTTTTTTTAAATTTTTATTCTTAACGGTCCCAACCACGTGACTTTCCAAATTTAAATTTTAAATTTCTTTTCTTTTTTCTCCATTTCATTCTTTCCAAATATGATCTAAGGTTAAGATCGGATTCTAACTCTGCGTGATGAGATCTCAGTTTATAATAGCTGTTGATCGATAACATCGACATGCCAGTGTCGCAGATTTTGTACATGTCTGTGTAAATAAAAATAATCATATATATACATATATTTATATATATTTATTCTTGTATTGTTAACTTAAGCTTTATTGCCTCTCCGGAATTAGAGTTAGCGTTTGAGTAAATGAAAGGCAGGGTTTTTTCTGAAAAAATGCCATCTTTTCAGCTAAAAACATGCCCTTCTTTATACCAAACACTAATCCTATGTCCGGGGTGACAATCTGGAAAAAAAACAAAACAATATACTAGTTCTGGAAAAAAAAATTAATCACTCTTCATTTTAGAAAAGTTAAAATATATATTTACAAAATATATAAAAGTGAAGGTTGCCTTCACTTTTATACATTTTTTAAATATATATTTTAACTTTTCTAAAATGAATATATATTTTAACTTTTCTAAAATGAAGAGTGATTAATTTTTTTTTCTAGAACTAGTATATTGTTTTTTTTTTCACGTTACCGAATCGAATTGAGTTATCATCATTAGTCAAACAAGAGGTATGGTTACTTTGGGTCCTCAAAATATAAAAAATCCGGTTCACAAAGCACTTAAACGTCTAAATAGTGACTGTTTGTGCTGCTGTGGTCTAACGTTAATTGGCAGATGATAGATGAGTGACTTCCCTTGAGCTATTATACAGGAAGTGGAGACTATTTATGGCTGACTGCTAAGAGTGTGAAGTAAGTGGACCAGTGAATGTCTTTGGAAAGTATAGGTAACTTTAACATTTGGCAATAGAAGTAACGATATACTATTCTATTTAGAAATCTTTTTCAGATTAGTTAAAAAAAACAAAAAAACTTGTGTACTTAAAAAAATGTTTTGGACTTAGAACAGGAAGTGTGTTTGTTTAAATGACTTGCATTTAATTTTAAAGAAAAACATGTTTTGTATTTGGAACAAGAAGTCTGTTTAAATGACTTGTATTTGATTAAAAAAAAAGGTTGAAATTTGGAACAAGAAGTCTGTTTGTTTAAATGACTTGTATTTGATTAAAAGAAAAGTTTGAAATTTGGAACAAGAAGTCTGTCTGTTTAAATGACTTGTATTTGATTAAAAAAAAAGGTTGAAATTTGGAACAAGAAGTCTGTTTGTTTAAATGACTTGTATTTGATTAAAAGAAAAGTTTGAAATTTGGAACAAGAAGTCTGTCTGTTTAAATGACTTGTATTTGATTAAAAAAACAAGTTTGAAATTTGGAACAAGAAGTCTGTCTGTTTAAATGACTTGTATTTGATTAAAAAAAAAAGTTTGAAATTTGGAACAAGAAGTCTGTTTAAATGACTTGTATTTGATTAAAAAAAAAGTTTGAAATTCGGAACAAGAAGTCTGTTTAAATGACTTACATTTAATTTTTAAATTAAAGGCAATAACTTGGATATTTTTTTAATTACTTTTCTATAAACTTGAAATTGTTTTAGACTTGAAACAAGTTCATTTGCTTTAAAAAAAAATGGGCTCATCTAATATCAACAAGCCTCCACCTATATTCAAGGGAGGTAACTCCTCATCTATCATCTGATATTAACAATCTTCCTCTCTTATGCAACAAGCTTCACGTCTAGTACAGAGGCAATTAACATTAATGAAACCCGTATTGTTCTCATGTATTAAGTAAAATTATGTTTATTTGCCACCAAAATGCATTTAACTTCTAAGTGTCTATCACTATTAGATTAACCTTTAACCCCAAAACTGGACTATTTAAAAATAATACATAACTTCTTTTTATCACACTGTAATTGTATGGCAACACCTATTTGTTTGCATGTTGTTAAAGGCTAATATAATAATTTTTTAATGGAAATAAATGTGGCTTTAAAAATAAATATTTAAAATTTATTATGATACATTTAGATGTAATATTTTAATGGGTTTGGTACTTATATCGATCTTGACCCAGTTTTCGCGAGTTTCTTGTCGGAAGCGTTCGGCTATCCTACGCAAACGCCCGAGAGATGACGAGCCGATTTGTACCAGACGACAATTTTGATACAGTGCTGCGTCCTATGATTTTAAGTTATATTTTCAAGAAATTTTCTAAAGGAAAAAAAAAAAGAAGCAAAACATAGCGAAGTTACTGTTATCAAATAAATATTTTTGTTATTTTGATACGTTGCTGCGTCCTAGAATTTTTAGTTATATTTGCAAGAAATTTTTTAAACAACAAAACAAATAAAACAAGCAAAACAGAGCGAAATTTCTGTTATCAAATAAATATTATTAACCCTAACCCCTAACAAAAAAAACCCAAAGAAAACAAGCAAAACATTAAAATCATAGGACGCAGCACTGTATCAAAATTGTCGTCTGGTACAAATCGGCTCGTCATCTCTCGGGCGTTTGCGTAGGATAGCCGAACGCTTCCGACAAGAAACTCACGGGAACTGGGTCAAGATCGATATAAGTACTAAGGGTTTAATTGTTGTGAAATACAAAAAGAAATTTAATCATTTTTCAAGTGTGTTTATCGGTATTTTGATATTATAACTACCAAGCTCATTTCTAGGGATATTTTTTCATAGAATCACTTCCGTCTCCGAACCTGGCATAGGGTTATGGTTAATTATCACCGTAAAGTTTATGAGCGAAGGATTTTGCAAATAAAAAATTATATATTAATAACGCTAAAATACAAAGAGGTCATTTTTATTTTCAGCGTTTAAAAACAAAAAAACACCTGATAGGAGACGAGGATGATTCTATGAAATTACCCATTTCTAATGATAATTACTAATTACATAAGACTAATAAGTGGATATCAGTATTGCGATACTACATTTATCTCATTGCATTCAACTTGAACAGATAATAACAAAAATACTAAAACTTTAAAAATATATTATAGCTTACCTACCATTATATTATACTAATAAATACATTTAAATATATGAATGATAGAACTGGTTGTTCATGGGGCTAGGTTGATTTTCAAGTTTTTTTTGAATATCAAATATTTCTATACAGAGGAAGTCGAGTATTGGTCAACGGTGACTACTGGCATGAAAACCTATATTGAAGAGAAGTAACTAATCTTTTATCTGACATTTCTAACTTGCACCAATTTTTGAGCAATTAGTTTTAAAGATCGTCTACGAAGAATCACCGGAAAATTCTCGTTTTTGAGACACTTTTGTATAAATGTTATATAACTTGGTAAGTAGTTATAAATAACAAAATATAAAAGTCTTAAAATAGTACGGTTTATTCCAACGTATATATCTTGTACAAAACAATAGTAACTACAGGTAATCCAATAGGATTTAACAGACTACAATCGAATGCCCCATACTACTGTTCGTAGTCGTATTCATTGTCCAGACTAGTCCACTTATTTAGTGCCCGAGGGGAGTCAGGTATCCCATCACAACAAAATGTAAAAAAAAACATTTTCGAAACTACAAAAGCTGAGTTTCTGAAAATTGGCGTGTTGCATTAATTGTTGCGTTAATCCTGGATGCGCTTAAAATACATCAAAATGTTTAAGTTAAAAAAAAAAAACCCATAAAACGATTGTCTCGCTTAAATTGCAGTTTTATTTTGCATACTTTTTATAAATGTAAATATCTTCGAAACTACAAGGGCTGAGCTTCTGGAAATTGGTGTGCTGATTGTGGCATTAATCCTGGATATGTGCTTAAAATTTTTAAATACACCAAAATGTTTAAGTCTTAAAAAGAAAACATTGTCTGACTTAAATTTCATTCATATTTTGCATGCTTCATATAAATGTAAATATCTTCGAAATTACAAGGGCTGAGCTTCTGAAAATTGGTGTTAGTTGTTACCCTAGCCTAAAATTTGAACCGAAATTTAAAAATCGTCATTGCTTTTCTAATGATTTTTATTCGGCGATATTTAAAAGTAATTGCTCCAAAAAATTATTTAAAAGTAATTGTTCCAAAAAATTAATTTAAAAGTAATTGCTCAAAAAAAAAATTAATTTAAAAGTAATTGCTCAAAAAAAAAATTAATTTAAAAGTAATTGCTCAAAAAAAATTAATTTAAAAGTAATTGCTCAAAAAAAAATTAATTTAAAAGTAATTGCTCAAAAAAATTAATTTAAAAGTAATTGCTAAAAAAAAAATTGGTGCAAGTTAGAAATCTAGTGTTTGTTATTCGTACTCCCCATTGACCAATACCCAATTTTTTCCGTGTGGACATTTTTGATATTCAGACGGTAGATGAAAACCAACTCACCCTATTGTCCATGTATGCTTATTGTATATGAATATATATGCATAGAAGAATATGACCAATTAAAAAATATTAAAAAATTATTTTCATATACTTGCGTATGTTATGCAAACACATGACAGGAAAAGCGAGAGAAATTTTACTTAGAATTAGAATATTTCGATGCACTCCTAAAATTTCTTTTCATCCTTTTCACATTACATAATTTGGGTAATATACGTAAGTATATGTGAATAAGTTTCTATCCTTTCCATATGCTTCAATCTATATATGTATGTATGTATGTATGTATGTGTGTGTGTATGTATATATATATATACATATATATCTAGAGAGAGAGATAAAGAAAGGTGATGAATATATATATATATATATATATATATATATATATATATATATTAAGCTCTATTTAATGTGTATGATAAGCATTCGGCTTCTATTTTTCTTGCAAGTTTGAACCTAAGATTCTAACGAAAAACTTCTTTGAAATAATATTTATTTAAAAGATTTGTTCTAAGGGAATATATATATATATATATATATATATATATATATATATATATATATATATAAGAGAGAGAGAGAGATAGCAAAAGAGACGATAAAATAAAATGCTGAAACATATTGATAAATCTATTTATAATAACATTGACCGATATATATATATATATATATATATATATATAATGATTTACATTTTTTTATATTTAGAAACGCAATAATGATACATGATTGGATGCTTTGTTATTTGCACAACTTCCGACCACTAATCAGTGGTTCACCTCAATTATGCGGATTAAATTGCACAAAAAACGGATGAAAAAAAAAAAGAAAATGAATACTGACAAGTATAAGTTATTTTTGATTTGAAAATTTCATTTTGTTCATTAGATGTATCTGATTTTTGGGGTTGCATAAAAGTCGAGAGTGAATCAACAAAATCATTCAATCATTTATTATTATTGTCTTCCTAAATATTACCAAAATCTAATAAAAAAAATATATCTTTGTTAAAGTTGTTATAAAATGAGTTATCTTTATTTGATATCATCTGTAGATATCACAAGGAACATACATGGAGGTCTAACACACATTATATATATATATATAAGCTCTGTTTTATGGTAGGGTGAACAATTTTTTGCAGGTTTGAAATTGAATTTACATTTGGTAATCTTAAATAATTTAATATAATTATATACAAATAATAGTAATAGGTACCATATATATATATAAATATATATATATATATATATATATATATATATATATATATATGTGAAATATTGAAAAAAATAAAATTGGATAATTTACATTTAAAATTTATTAAATCATCAAGTGTTCAAGCAAGGAATATAATAAACTGACCGTGAATCCATGGATTTTTAAAGAATTACTCTTCTCCTCAGAAGGGAAAAAAACTAATTTTATTGTTTTTTTCCTCCTGAGGAGAAGAGTAATTCTTTAAAAATCCATGGATTAAAGGTCAGTTTAATATATTCCTTGCTTGAATACTTGATGATTTAATAAATTTGTAAATTATCTGATTTTTTTTTTTTTTCATCATTTCAATATTTCCTATAATAATGCTCTATCTACAATATCGAGCATCTTTTTATCACAATAGGATCTAATATAAAATATTTATCTTTATATTATCCATATATATATATATATATATATATATATATATATATATATAATGATGTGGGTGTTAAATTATAAGTAGTGGGTAGTTTGGGGATCAAGATATTACATTTGATTGTCAAGTACAAAAGAAACTTCTATGAAGTATAAACTGATAATACAGATATTTTTTTCTTTCATTTTTTTTTTTTTTCGATTAATCTGACTGGTGCAGTCAATATTAAAGTCGTTTATGTACAACTGAAAATAATGCCCAATAAAGACGAGTCATATCATATTTTTTAAGACCGTAAGCAACAAACTTTTCACTAAGAAAAACAACTTAAAAGGGAGGTCAGGGGTCAGGCTGTCTTATAATCTGAAGGTAGAAGATATATAGTACCAGTTTCATGGAAATCGGCCAATTTACATTCCGACCATAGAACATGCCCCAAAATTAACAGGATAGGCGAGAAATGCAACTATATAAATATATATAATTGTATATGTATGTAGATTTGCATATGGATAAAGTTGAATACAATATATATATTTCTTCTGATTCAAACTATGAAATGCATTATAATGTTTTAAATTCTTTATTTTACAGTAACATCAATTAGGGATTGTTTATATATATATATATATATATATATATATATATATATCAGGTTCATATATTCCAATTACCATGTTTTTGTTTTATTATTTTTATTTTTATTTTTTCACATTTCCAAAAAACATAACATTTCTGTGAGATATATTTTTTTACGGTCCGTTTCATTTGTCTTGTGCCAAACAACATTTTTATGTTAATATGTTTTTTGGAAATGTGCAAAAAATTAAAATAAAAATAATAAAATAAAAACATGTTTTTTGGAATATAATATGAACCTGACTTATATTTTCTCTGTTGTCACTAATTGACAATCATCGAGCTGAATCTTTTAAGGAGACTGCAAAGTAAAAGGGCACTGATAATATATGCTAATATATATATTGTCATTAATAATTATATATATATATATATATGTATATATATATAAAAATAAATATAAATATAATAAAAAAAGAAATTAACTTAAATATGGAAGAATATAGCTAGAATTAACGCTCCCTCTATTACAGTCCATAGAATATAGTTGTTTCAGAATCTAGTGTATATATATATATATATATGAATAAAAATGGTGATAAGATGATCCAACGTAATGGAAAATGAAAAAGCAAAGCCAAAAACTATATTATTTATGTATTCATCAACGTTTCGTCTTTATTGTAGATTTCCTCAGGATGAAGAAAAATACAGAAAAATCATAGTCATTAATTTTGGCAAATCAAAACTAATGACTATGATTTTTCTTAATCCTGAGGAAGTCTACAATAAAGACGAAACGTTGATGAATACATATATATATATATATATATATATATATATGACTTCGATCAACATCACCAAGGTTTTGACCATAGTTTGTTCTGAAGAAATTGTTGGAAGAAAATATTGGCAATGTCGATGTAAGACATACAATATTGCTCTATATTTTATGGCACCGAGCACTATTTGGATTCAATACCAAATTTACCACAAACTATATATATATATATAAGGAAAAGTTTAAGTTAAACAACCAAAACAATTCAAGATTTTCCCAGGAGATCAAATAATACATTTTTTTCTAACAAATTCGATTCTATGAATCTCCCAGAATATAATTAAATACTGCAGATAATACTAAGCTCAATGGTTAACAGGTTATGTTAAACAGAGCTTTCATATTATGATTCGGTACATTATAAAATTGGTGACATAATTAAATAGAATTTTTAATCAACACTTAATAATGTTTATCAATTTGATAATTTTAATTACTCGAGTCATAAACTTTGTAATCTACCGAATTATATATATATATATATACAAGTAAATTGTTCCAAGGAAAAAGGTGTGTCTATTGGTCTAAAAATATGATAGTATATAATATTATTAAATTAGGTTGACAAATTTTTTTAAAAGAAAAAAAAAAGATTAAGATATTAAAAAGAAAAAAATAATTCATTTTTTTCTGTTTCTTGTCGACACCAGAATCTCCATTTTGTAAGATTGTATCGAACCGTTCATAGAACAAGTGGGAAAACCAATTTCGTGAACAAGTTTTTGTCGTGAGTTAAGGAGACATTTTTCTCCAGGTATTTGGTGGAGGTGGGGAGTGAAAAAATAATTTAAAATAAATAAATCATTTTTTAAAAATAAATAAATAAATAAATAAATAAAAATAATAATAATAATAATAATAATAATAATAATAATAAAAACTTTTTTTAAAAGGAACATTAATTTCAAAATTTTCGCTCCTTTTTAAAAAAGATTTTTTTTAAATAAAAAAAAAAATGTATTTATTTATTTTTAGATATGAGTCAAAAAAAAAAAAAAAAAAAAAACAGAATCCAAAAGAAATCAAAACAAAAACTGACATCCTTCCATAGGTGAATCAAGATGGTTGAGGAGCCTAAACATTCTAGATCGGTGAAGTTTTTTTTTTGTTGTTTTTTTTTTGTTGTTATTTTTCGTTTTTTGGATGGAAAAGGTGACCAGACATTGCTACCCATTCAAGTCTTCTCCCTTGAATGCATAGCAATGTGTTCAGTCAGGTGACAGTTGTGGGCGAAGGCCTTTGTGCAATATTCACATTTGTAAGGTCGGCTGACATTGTGAATGCGGCGGACATGTGCGTTGACGTAACGCTGATGAAGGAATGTTTTGCCACATTCTTCACACTGGTAAGACCTCTCACCTGAAACAAGAACGAGCAACAAAGATAGAAAACAGAACCAGACACTTACAGGAATCAGTATTTAGATGTAGAGGGATATATATATGGCGATTTAGTCGATTCGCAGCCAAAATGGCGGACAATGAACCGTCTGCTGATTTCTGATTTTTTCCGACCTCACAAATGTGTAAGTAAACCCAAATAAATTGTTTTGGACTAATTTCTCAACTGTATTTATTTCTTTTAAAATAATTTACGGTAAATTTGAAATTGGTCCAAAACAATTTATTTGGGCTTACTTACTCATTTGTGAATTCGTAAATTAGCAGACGGTTCATTGTCCGTCATTTTGGCTGTGAATCGACTAAATCGTCATAATGTAGGTAAAAATAATTTAATATTATTTACTTAAAATTAATATATATATATATATATATATATATATATATATATATATATATATATAATTTAAATGCCTTTACATTCACACAAAAAGTGGGTTAATAGCTAAATAGTGTTTATATCGCAAGAGCTCAAAATATATAATAATTTAATAAATGTTTCGAGTATACTATAAAAATAAAACATCTTTATTCATACAATTGTTTCTGCTCATTTCAAAACACACAGTTCTTCTTGATAATTAATAAATTTTGAAACCATATTTTGAATTTATTAATTACCAAGAAAAAAATCTATGTTTTGAAATGGACAGAAACAATTGTATGAATAAAGATCTTTTTTTTAAAGTAAACTTGGAACATTTATTAAATTATATATATATGGGATGTTTGAAAGAGCGATGGTATAACTTCGGGATCATGTTCTATATGCGTAAACTTGGAAATCAAGCGTTTCTAAATCTGTGTTTATGGGAGCTTCTTTTTTAATTATTATTTACACATATAGAACATAATCCTACAGTTATGCCATCGAGTTTCCAAACACCCTGTATAGGTATTAGATATATGTGGAAACACGTAAGTGTTAACAAATTGCATTTGTGTGTGTTTATGTGTATGCATATTTTTTAATTTTTATTTAATGAAACATTCTTAAATTTCATACATAGTATTTAACAGAAAAATCATTTATATATATATATATATATATATATATATATAGTAATCCAGGTAGGGTAAACATCCACAGGGTAAAAATCCAAAGGGATTCAAACCGGGCTTATAAAAGAGTGCTCAATAAAAATATAGAGCTGTATTGTGAATGCTTTTTATTTAAACATGTACAAAGTCTGCTACACTGGCATGTCGATGTTATCGATCTACAGCTATCAAGAGCTGAGGTCTCATCAGGCAAAAAGCTCTTGATAGCTGTAGCTCGATAACATCGACATGCCAGTGTAGCAGACCTTGTACATGTTTGAATAAAAGCATTCACTATATATATATATATATATATATATATATGGGGTAAGGTACACGATAAGTCATGAAAATGAAATACCGTGGTAGACAAAATGTTTGAAAAAAGACAAACGGAAAACAGGTTAGAATGCAGGAGAAAAACAAAAAACAAGAGAATTTACCGGTTTCGTTCTTATTATCGAACGTCTTCAGAAAAAGTGAAGATTTGGAAGACATTCGATAATACAAACGAAACCGGTCAAATCTCTTGTTTTTTGTTTTTCTCCTGCATTCTAACCTGTTTTCCGTTTGTTTTTTTTTTTCAAACATATATATATATATATATATATATATATATAAAATACTTTTCTGTAAATAGAATGGAGTCCTTTAGGTTATCAGTATCGTAAAAAAAGAAAATGTAAACAAATGAATAATTTCATTTAAATATGATATAATTTCTTCCACTTCTAGTAGTGGATTCGGTTGTCTAATTATTAGAGCATCGGATGCCAACGACTTGCGTCCAAGTTTCGAATCTCGCTATATCTAGCCACATTGATAAGTCATAGAAGACGATACAGCTGTCCATGGATGACTATAATTATAAATATTTGTTTATCTACATACATATACGTGTCATCCTTTCGAGAATCGTCAGTGTAGAGCTAATTATTCATACTGGTCACAGGATTCGAACCCTAACCAGAACACGAGTCATGTTATAACCGAAATTCCGACGACTTAAACCATTTGGCTACTATGAACAACCTGATAAATCAGCGAGAGTTTTAAACCTATTATAGGTAGCTGTCGTCAACAGTGTTCAACTAATGAAGGAACATGCATTAAAGCTACGACGACGGCTCTGTTAATACTACTCGCTACAGTGCCCAGCCTAGATTGGGGACGACAGATAATTATAAATATTTGTTTATCTACATACGTATAAGTTTCATCCTTTCAGGAATCGTCAGTGTAGAGATAATTATTCATACTGGTCACAGGATTCGAAACCCCAGAACATGTTTTGATTCAAATTCCGACGTCTTAACCCATTCGGCACTATAGATATATATAGATAACGCACCATGTTTCATTCGAGAGGGATGACACTATTAATCAGGTTGCAGCAGGCATTAGCCAATCAGGCTACAGCAAGCAGCCGATAATTTTTGAAAGAAATTAATCGTGTTCAATAACAAAATTAAATATAAATTTCTATAATCTCCGAATCTCCCGAAGAACTAATTGAGTTCTGCCTGCAAAAGTATCTTTTAGTGAAACCAAAAAAATGTGATAAATGTCAATGTATGTGTTGATTGAAGTTCCAGAAAAGTCTTGCAGACCAATATTCCTGGAGAGTACCCAAAACAACTGTTGGACCAGTTGCTACCCTAACCCTAAACCCTAACCCAGAAAAATGTAAAAAAAGTTAAAAGAAACAAAAACATTGACAAAAGATTAAAAAAGAAAAAAAAGAAGCATTTGCTTATAAACTTTTTTTTTTGTTAAAATAAGAAAAACAAAAAACAAAAGCATCTTTTGAAACTTTCCGGTGCACAATAAAAAAAAAACACATTTTATTTAAAAACATTTGATTAACAATGGTTCCTTTGACAAAAAAAAAAAAATAAAAAAATAAACATCTAATTAATAACAGTTGTTTAGCTATGGTTTGTTCGTTCTTTACTTTTATATATGTATTTTAGTTTGTTTTTCTTCGTTGTAATTTATCGGCTGCCAGTCTTCAATTTATCGTTTGGCAGTTTTCGCCTCGTCAACTTTCGGGCGCTCCTCATATTAAAAATGGCTTTCTAAATTATAACATTATTATTTCAATCCGGTTCGTAAACTGCAGAAGTACCCCTTTTTAAATTTATTTTCTTACTAATTCTCTGGATTTTCTTTATGGGTTAGGGTTACAACAAAAAAAAAGTTTGAATTATCTCCCCTTTCAACAGACTCTTCTAAATTAAAGATGTAATTTTATCTGCCCCAATAATACAAAAGCACCGGATTAAGTCTACCCTAATATTTTACCTAATTTTCTTCTTCTGAACTACTTGCTATATTACGTCAAGAGAGTTCAGTCTACCCTACTATTTCAGTTATAGCTGTGGAGAGAAGTGAATGCATATTTTTCTCAAAGACGTAAATTTAAGAGCCACAATAAAACTTAAACTCAGCTTGTCAAACTCACAGTTCATCCCGATAACCATTTTACGGCACGCATATCCTTAATTAAAAAAGATGTTTAAAAAATGAATTGATTTAAATAATGAAAACTTTCAGTTTCTTTGTTGTATATTGCTTTCTTTTGTTGTCTTTGTGGCTTTATGTAGACTCCATGTGTGGACTGCGTTGTCATCTTCTCCTTCTTGACTTGGAAACTGCATGTTTATTTATTTTTTTTTTTTTTTAACATAGTTCACCCCAAACAAGGCAGGCCGCCACTGTAGACATAAGGGGCTACTGAGAAAAAAGAAAAGGGGAGAAGGTAGGAGGAGGGGGGGGAGGTCAACCTAAATTGGGATCTGCGCAGCGAGATGTCTGTTTACATTAGTTTTAAATTTCTGCATGTCGGCACTGTCGGGGAAACAGGGGGCAGGGAGGGAGTTCCAGAGGCTAGCAGCTCGAGGAAAGAAGCTATTTGAGTAGAAGGCTCTCCGGAATCTGGGGGCCTCCACAGTGAATGAATAAATTGATGACCACAAACGGCATACATCTGTTTAAGATATTGGTTTATTTATGGAAAAACAAACACCATCTGGGTGCGTTCCGACTCACACTTCTTACTGATGAGACAACCACCAAAGTGTCCCCGCCGCCATTCCAATGAGTCATTTGAAGAAGATTGTCTGCAAAGGCCACTGTACCTTTTCAAGTGCATGGGTTGCAATATCAAAACAACGGAGATAATTAGCGTTATTGGCTTGAATATGAGAATAAACGGTCAGTCATGATCAATACAGAGTGCTACCCATCTTGGCCTTTTGGCTAAGATCAAAGTGTAGTATCTGTTCCGATGGATACTGCACCCCATAGACTGGTATTGTCTTGGCCTTCGGGGCTTGATTTACGCCGGTCTATGGGTCTGTCCTGTGCAGTTCTAGGACGTCCACCCTCCCAGGCTTCGCCTCCCCTCTTTGGGGAGGAGTAAGTTTATTGCTTACTGCCTGAGGCGTCCCTACCGGGGAATGCCGACGGGGCTGCCCAGGCAATTTTTAAACCCCACTTTCTCGACCCGACCTTGGGTCACATCTTACTTGTGGGAGTAAGATAAAAACTGGCCTTGTGCCTAACTCCTGGAGAGGAGTAAATCAATACCCATTTAGAGAGCGGATGGAATTCCTGGAGGGATATAAAGAAGGGGAGAGAAGTGGTAAGGAATTTTTTGCCTAGCCTTGACTTGACCTGACTAGAATCGGCCATTTGCACTTAACAGCCAGAGATTCCAGGGTCAAGTTTTTTTGTTTTTTGTTGTTTTACCAAACTTCATGGAGCCTTAACAATGGTTATATACGCAAGTATATATGTATGCATTATGTTGAGGAAACGTTTTGTGCGCCATGTAAAAAAATAAAAATGAAGATGATGAAGATGATCAAATAACTGCATACTTTCTCAGGTGCACTACAACTCATTATGATGATGATGATGAAGATTATGATGATGTGGATGAAAGAATAACCACATAATTTCTCAGGTACATTACAACTTATCAAATGATGATGATGAAGATTATGATGATGTGGATGATGATGATGATGATGATGAAGATTATGATGATGTAGATGAAGGAATAACTGCGTAATTTCTCAGGTGATGAAGAAGATGAATATGATGATTATGATGAATATGATGAAGATGATGATGATGATGAATATGATGATGAAGATGATGAAGATGATGATGAGATGATGATGAATATGATGAAGATGATGATGAAGATGAAGATTATGATGAATATGATGATGATGAAGATGATGATGATGAATATGATGAAGATGATGAAGATGATGATGAAGATTATGATGAATATGATGATTATGATGAAGATGATGATGAAGATTATGATGAATATGATGAATATGATGATGAAATAACTGCGTACTTTCTCAGGTGATGAATAAGATGAATATGATGATTATGATGATGAAGATTATGATGATGATGAAGATTATGATGATGATGAAGATGATAAAATAACTGCATACTTTCTCAGGTGCACTACAACTCATCAAAAGTGCATGTACATGTGCGTATGTGTATGGCGGAGGATACCAAGTTGAGTTTTGACAAATTCCAGGAATCATGCGGGTTTCCAAGGATGCAGTTTCTCGGGATGCGAACAACTGATGCAGGTAGTTTGTCCCATGCTTCAGTACTTTTGAGCATGAACAAATGTTTCTGAAAGTCATGGGAGACGTGCAGTTTTTTTTACTCTGTAGGTGTAACAGTTATATATTTATGATCTGTTTCCTATGGCGCAAGTTTGTCTTTACACGTGGAGTGATCGGTACATCATCCAATCAGAACACTTTGCGTGGGAGGCACTTCTGATGAACTGTTGTATCCTGTTTTCCCACAGTTTTCTTTAGTCGGAGGTTTTTGCATCAAGCTGAAGAGACAGCTATGTTCCTGTCTCATCTCAAACAAAGACTTGACGTGTGAAAGACAGGTGGACTCCAGACCCAACCAATAGTACAGGAGAAGTATACGCACACGCTAACTCCGCATGCTTTTGTATTTCTGTCTACGTAACTCTTTCCTGGATCGTGGTTGTTTTGTTGGTGAAATTACGTATAAATAAAATTGCTTAAAAATGTAAAGGAGGAGTTAGTCCTTTTTCATCAAGCTAACGGTAACCCCTTTTTATTAGTACCAAACGAGGCCTCCATGATGGACATCTACTCAACACCTCTGTTTTATTACAATTGGTTCTCTTTCCTTCACCTTACCAATGGCCATATTCTCCTCTCTTTTTACAAATAGTGACCCGACTTCGAATGTCCACGGGAAGATAAAGAAGGTGCTCAGAGTTGTTGTCGAGATGGTTAATGATTTATCATGCAAGGTTTTATTCAAATACAACTCATGGCCTCCGTTAAGTCTTGATAGACAATGGATACCCACTGTAATCGTGAAGCAAGGGTTGCACAATCTTCAACCACACCTCTCCTGAATCGGTACTGCTTGATTCCAGTGGAAAGAAGAAGTCCAGGACGACTGGAAACAATGCCGGGATAAGCGGAGAGCACATACAGCACCTGGGATTCTCAAATGGGCACCCATTTTAGTACTGACCAGGCTCGACGTCGCTTAACTTCGGTGATCTAACTGGAACGGGTGTGTCAACGTGATTTTTTATTTTATGGAAATCGCTCCAGACATGGCATGAAGCCAATTGATGTAAGGAGCTAAAAAAAAACAACAAAAAAAAACAGCAATTCTAATCTTTACAAATACCAACAAGAAATGATACTTTCCCTTTCGGCCTTATTATATTTCCCCATCTTACTCAGACGGATCTCAATATCCCACAGCAATACCTGGTATTCCCAAATGGTCACCCATTTTAGTACTGACCAGGCTCGACGTCGCTTAACTTCAGTGATCTAACGGGAACCGGTGTGTCAACATGATTATGTTGTATATCAAATACAACTATTCTTCAAAATGAAGACCATCATTGTCCACAATCGTCTGCCAATGACCTGCAAGATTTCTGATTCGGTATCAATCGTTCAGTTTTGAATCAAAAAATTCTTGAGAGGTTTTTTCAAGTTCATCGAATACTCAAACGGTCAATCCTTCATAAAGTGCTGCATTGACAGAATGAATTGTAGTCAGATGGAGCGACGTCTAGAGTATAGGGTGGATGTGGTACACAAAGGTTTTCCTCAAGCTAGTATACATGTTTGCATGTATTTATATGTATATATATATATATTATATCGATAGAATAGGATTAAACTCTTGCCAATTTATGTAATTATTCATGGTGGCCTCATCGGTTAGGTGTCGGGATTTGAGTTAAACGTGACTTTTGTTCCGGAGTTCGAATCATGCAACCAGTTTGAATAATTATCTCTTCACTGACGAGTCCATAAGGATGAAACGTATATGTATGTAGATAATTAAATATTTATTACCAGATAATTTATATATATATATATATATATATATATATATATATATATATATATATATAAAGTGGTGTACTAAAAGCGAACTTTTAGGAAAGGTAAAACCTATTGTGAAAAGTATACAGCCCAATAGCCAGGATAGAGCAGGTAGATATGAAGAAGAATGGAAAGGAATTAGAGAAGCAAAAGCCAAATCAAATTTCAATTCAATTGCTCAGAGCAAGGTATATTCCGCAAAAAGGCAATTTATTCAAGTTATTCTCGTGCCTTTTAACGACCTACCTATCTACATTTCATTTTCTCCGCTGGACTTTTCGACACCGGACTTTTTAGCAATCGGACATTTGCTTGCATTCGGGCAGAGTTTTGCCCTGTGTTTCTTTCCCTACAACTTTTATTTTACTTTTTCAAATTTTAAATCTTTACCTTTGCCAACTTATCTATCCCAGCGACTTCCTCTGATGATAAGATTTTGATCTTTGAAAAGCCTGGCTTAAGGAAAATTTAACTTGAATAAATTGCCTTTTTGCGGAATATACCTTGCTCTGAGCAATTGAATTGAAATTTGATTTGGCTTTTGCTTCTCTAATTCCTTTCCATTCTTCTTCATATATATATATATATATATATATATATGAGAGAGAGAGAGAGAGAGTTAGCTATGAAAATATATTTATGGCAATTAAGCTACATAGAGGCTTCAGCGTTTCATCCCCGTATGGAATCGTCAGGCTAAAGTGCATGGAATTCGTGTTACTGGGTTGTTTTTATATATTATCCACGTGGTGTTTACTCTAGCTAGCTAATCAATCAGATTCATCAACACCACGTGGATATATAAAAACACCCAATAACACGAATTCCATACACTGACGATAACCTACAGGGATGAAACGTGAAAGACTCTGTGTGGCTTAATTGCCATAAATATATTTTCATGTCGAACTACCTAGCTCTACTCACGTATTAGGCACTGTTGAAATAAATACTGAAAATAGATACATAATATATTATATCTCCTTATAATATTCAAGTGGATACATGAAATAATAATAATAATAATAATAATAATAATAATAATAATAATAATAATATAACAGAATTTTTCTGCTTGATCATAATTTATTTTTTCAATTTTTCTAGTAATCTTTTTTGTGTCAAAGTTTAAAAAATTACTGAATGTTCCATAAGTATCAACAATAGCATTTTTGATTCTTCGTTGAATCATCAACGTTATGAAGAATCGAACCCTAACCCTAACCCTAACCATTATGAGGAATCAAAAGAGCAAGTGATCATTTTTTTTTGACTTGAAAACAAAAACCATCATTAGCAATATTCAAAATTTCAAAAAAGGTATCGTCAAGCAGAGGAATTCTATTATGTATAACAATGTTTGCTTAAATGAAAGAATGCTGCCTCAATACACAATAACGGTGAGTCCTGTTTCGGGGTTCGAATCGTGCGACTAGTTTGAACGGTTATCTCTACACTAATGATTCCGCAAGGATAAAATATATACGTATGTAGATAATAGTTAAATATTTATTATTAAATAATTATTTGTAGCCCCCTTTCGGCTGGGCCCTTTAATGAGTAATAATAGAAGCCTCCAATCTAAGCTATAAATGCAAGTTCCTTTCTGTTGAACACTGTTATGACGGCTGACTGTAGTTGTCCGCCTGCGTGATTTATTTCTCATCTCGTTCGTAACCGTTGATGGTAGCCACATCGGTTTGAGCGCACGGAATTGAGTTAAAGGTGACTCATGTCCCGGGGTTTGAATGGTGCAGATGGTTTAACGGTTATCTCCACACTGATGATTCCGCAAGGGTGAAACTTATATGTATGTAGATAATAATTAAATTTCAAAGTTATAAATTTCTTAAAGGATGCTTCTAAGAACTTTTGCCAATTTTATTTATATATATATATATATATATATATATTAATAATCCAATTTTATTATATATATATATATATATATATAATAATCCAATTTTATTATATATATATATATATATATATATAATAATCCAATTTTATTATATATATATATATATATATATATAATAATCCAATTTTATTATATATATATATATATAATAATCCAATTTTATATATATATATATATATATATATATATATATATATAATAATCCAATTTTATTATATATATATAATAATAATAATCCAATTTTATTATATATATATATATATATATATATATATATATATATATATATATATATATATATATAATAATAATAATCCAATTTTATTATATATATATATATATATATATATATATATATATATATATAATAATCCAGGCAAACATCCACAGGATAGTAATCCAAAGAATTTCAACCGGGTTTATAAAAAGTGCTTAATATCAAATAGAGCTTTTATATATGATTAGGTAAAGATAGGATTTTAACTCTGCCTGATGAGATCTCATTTTATAACAGCTGTTGATCGATAACATCGACATGCCAGTGTTGCAGATTTCGTACATGTCTGTGTAAATAAAAAATAATCATATATATATATATATATATATATATATATATATATATATATATATATCCTTTTTCATTTTCCATATATATATATATCCTTTTTCATTTTCCATATATATATATCCTTTTTCATTTTCCATATATATATATATATCCTTTTTCATATATATATATCCTTTTTCATTTTCCATATATATATATATATCCTTTTTCATTTTCCATATATATATATATATATATCCTTTTTCATTTTCCATATATATATATATCCTCTTTCATTTTCCATATATATATATATCCTTTTTCATTTTCCATATATATATATATCCTTTTTCATTTTCTCTCTCTCTCTCTCTCTCTCTATATATATATATAATAAAATTGGCAAATTTGTCTATTATATAATGTCACACTACGTTGTATAATTCTTTCAAATTAAGAACTTTTGATGTACTTTTCTGACCAGCTTGAGCTCAACAGATCCAATATTGACATAATAGTGTTGTTTCGTTTACTTTAAGCGAAACGATTTGTAAATAATTTGCACTGAAATGTATCTGTTTTGAAAATGTTCTGTAAGACAATTGTTTTAAATCTTGGCTTTTGGAATATAAATTAACTTTGCTTACTTATATATATATATACATACACACACACACATTATATATATATATATATATATACACACATATATATATGTGTGCGTGTGTGTATGTATGACTATAAATGGGAGTGTGTGTGCGTGTATCTATGTTCATGGTAGGGGTGGGAACCACTTTGCTCACTCAGACCATGTTAGTTGAACATGACTGAAGAAGAATCATTGAAACACAAGGATTTTAAAACGTTACACAACAATGCTAACTTACACACACACACACACACACACACACACACATAAAAAATAAAAAATAAAATAACAAACAAGAACAAAAAATACCACAACTCATTCCCACAAAAAATACCTTCTCTTTCATTCCGTAAGTTTTATATAAGAAATACTGTCCCTTCATTTTAGATTCAACAGCATTGCATTTCTAAACAACTCTCCACCATTCATTTAAAAAAAGAAATTGCATATTTCTGAAGAAAGCACTCAAATAAAAAATAATAATAATTTTAAAATAATAATAATAAAAAAATAATAATATTATTCTTGATAAATGCAGATAGAAAAACCAATGCTCGCATGCCAGGCATACTAATACGAGATCTGAAAGATTTAAGCATTTCTTCTTATTGATATGTGCCTGCTCGAATGATTTAAATGTCTCTGTTAAAGAATTCAAACAGCTTCCCAAATGTAAGGATGTGGAGGTTGGCAGGAAATGGCAGCTTAAAATGAAGGTAGTACCGATAATATTGGTAGTCTTAGAACTACTCACAAAAAATACTGCTGAATTGGAAAGCCCAACATATTCAATCTACAGAAAATAGCATTGACTTACACTGCAGACATCTTAAGGAAGCCATTTTCAATAAGAATGCATGTATAAAGAAGCTGTTATTAACTGTACGATGTGATGGCCAGTCATAGATCTCTGGGTGAAATCTGAATGGTCATTTAAAGAGAGCGAAAACAAATGAATATTTTTTATAATAATAATAATAATTATTATTAATAATAATAATGATAATAATAATAATAATTATTATTATTAATAATAATAATGATAATAATAATAATAATTATTATTAATAATAATAATGATAATAATAATAATAATAATAATAATTATTATTATTGTTAATAATAATGATAATAATAATAATAATAAAGATCTTCCTCAAAATCCACCAAAACACAGCATACAAGCATTCATATAATAATGTAATAGTTATTTGCACATAGTAAACAAAAAAAATAATAATAATAATTAAACACTGACATTGAACTGAATGTACAAATATTGATTCGTATGTACCATTAAATTTATTACATTTATTAAAAATAAAATCCTATTAAAAATTATTAATAAAATATCCTCATGACTAAATTTTTGTTTTTATTTAATGAATCAGGAAAATTGTTGTTCAATTTATTTAAAATTTATGTTTGTTTCATTTAAATTTACAGAAAAAAAAAATACTGTTAATTTTATTTAATTTAAAAAATAATAACGGTAAAAAGGATTAACATGAAATATCTACGACTAATTTTTTCAATTACTGGATTAATAAATTATTTTCAAATTTTCAAACATATTTAGAAGATATTTTTCAGGTTTAAAAAATCTAATATTTATCTTAAATGTATTCTATACTATTAAGCTTGGTATATTTTCAAATTAAAATATTAACAATGGATATTATTTCTTTATTCACTGAATTTATAAAACAGAGGGTGACCCCCACTCTAAAAAAAGAATGACACCCATGAAATCGTTATTAAAATTCATAATCCTTTCTGCAATACAACCATATTTGGTACAAATAAACTTAGTCTCTGCCTGATTTGTCCACCAAGTTTCAGTCATGAATGTCCAACAGTCTTTGTTTTATCACTGATATCCGGGGACACTTTGGTGATGATCTCATCAATAGAAGGTGTGATCCTGAATGGGCTTCACACTCACCGGACTATCACCCCCAGTCTAATTCATGGCAGTGCCAAGAGAGGAGTGTGTCAGAATAAGTTTAAATTTTGCATGTCGCATCCAGATCCCAAATGTCACTGCATATTATTAAACAGCAATAAAACAAAAACTGTTGGGCATGTATGACTGAAACTTGGTGGGCAAGTCAAGCATAGACTGAAGTTTATTTGTACCAAATATGATTGGATTTCAGAAAGGATTGTGAATTTTATTAACGATTCCATGGGTGACATTTTGGGGTGGGTCAGCCTGTACCTATTTTCATTCAGCTCATTTTCTTCATAATGTATTTGTTTTAATTAAGAAGATTTTTACCTAAAATTTACTTATCTTTTTAATGATATAATTATTTATTTATTTATTCATTTTGTGTAGAATGGTAGTTTTTTTTTTTATTGCGAGAATTATTTGTATTTTCACATCGACAGCTAAGATAATCGTTGTGAATTTTAAAATTTGTTACCTACAAAAGTGAATTATTTGTTTATAAAGCAGTAACATTTTTAAAAAAAAAAAATCCAAATATCACATTTTTATGGTTTTTGCTCAAATTTTCAAAAGGAAAACACATCCAATAAAAACAACATTTAAAAAAGGAAAAATAAAATACAAATTTTTGAAAACATTTACATTTTCATAAAACAAATCAATATGAAAAAAATCAAAACATAATCTAAAAAAAAAATCTATTTTTAATAATTTTCTACAAAAAACAACTCTGTAATAATTTGATCATTCTCTCTGACCCCACCGCTCTCAAAAGAAATTAGCTTAACAGATAGTTATCAACGTATGCCAAAAAGCTAGACTCAGCATTGAACAACACCTGCCGCTTAATCACTGGCTGCCTGAAGCCTACCAAACTGAACAACTTGAATCTCCTCACTGGCCCTTCAGATGTGAGACGGGAAGTTGGCCAGCCGAGTAGAGATCACAAAGGCTACCAGTGATGAACGCCATCTCCTTCATGGATGTGAATCAACGGTCAAACAACTGAAGTCAAGAAGAAACTTTCTCAGCCATGTCGAATCCCTAACAACATCTCAGGAAGAGACCAGACTACAGCTGTGGACCAGACGGCTAAAGAATGGCACCTCTCCTACTGACATAGAAATCCCCCCCCCCCCCGGGTTCAGAGGCACCCTGGTTCTGGTGAAAAACACTCACCCGCCTGAGAACGGAAATGGGGCGATCACAAGTTGGTATGAGTAGATGGGGTGATAAAACTGACCCAACCATCTGTGAATGTGGAGGGGAGGACCATACGATGCAACACTGCCTGATCTTCTCTCTACTGCCCGACCGGTGCAGCTTGAAAGATCTTGCAGAGTACAACAATAATGTGTAAAAAAAATGGAAAACTGTCGTATGACCTCGTGCTTCAAAGACACACAAAGATGAAAAACCTAACACATCCTAGAGCATATATTCAACAAAAAGCTAATAAAAAAATTAAAAAAATTATAAGTTTAAAGTTTCTACCATTCCGGACCTTTAAATATTTAGCAGTAAGCCCACCATTTTTACAATTTACTGTCTTTATATTTAAATATTTTAAATATAAATGAATTGATCGGCGATTTACCGTCTCTTGTCATTTATTTTTGTTCATCCCATCTTCCACCTTCCGGTTTTCAACATTGCCTGGTGATACCAGATCAGGCTGCCCTGTGGCTCCCTGAGACGAAATTCACCTACATTGACGTTTTTTTTTTTTTTGTTTTTTTTTTTGTAAAACTTAATTATGTTCTACAAAACCAAAAACAAAAACAACAGCCCCTCTCCCTTTCTCCCTCCCCTTTTTTATTTTATTTTTAGAACTTGAAGCATAAATCTTTTACTATAATGACCAGATTCGGCATTAAATAACCCAAAAAGGGTTGATATGCCGTAAAACAAAACTACCTCAACATTGCACTGCTTCTGCCTCGGAATTCTCACCTTCATATTTACTATAAATAAATGGCAAGAGACGTTAAATCTCAGATCAATTCATTTATATTACACACATTTTTAATATAAAGACAGTAAATTGTAAAAATGGTGGGCTTACTTCTAAATCCATTCCGGACCTTTAAACATTTAACAGTAAGCCAACCATTTTTACAATGAATTAATCTGAGATTCATCGTCTCTTGTCATTTATTTTTGTTCATCCCATATTCCACCTTCCGGTTTTCCAATATTGCATTGCTCCTGCCTCAGAATTCTCACCTTCATATTTACTTGTTTACCAGCAATGCTTCAAGCAAACTACCATTTCCTTTTATAATTTTTTAATTAAAATAAAAATTAGTTGAAATTAGTCCACGTCTGCGACAAAGATTCTAGCCTCTTTATGTAGCTAGAGGGTATGGATACCCTCTTAAAAGGTGTCTGCATGATAAAAAGTTTATATTGAAGCAATGGTTGCGCAATCAGTAACAGCCCTTCTCCTGGCCTGACATTGCTTCAATCCAGTGACAAGGGAAAAATTAAAGAGAATTCTAAGCAATGTTGGAATAAACAGCGAAAGACTGGTTTTATTTCGATCCTTCACCTAAACTAGTTGCACTACCAAGGCTTCAGAGTCTAGTCTATCTTACTAGTTGATTCCATAGATTTGAGTGAAAGGATAACTTTCTCAAATATATCAGTGTGAGATTTGAACTGTTAATTTATTGGCAGGACTTGAGTTTCTTTCGGAAAATGGGAACGTTCATTAAGAAGGTCCAGGAATTGGGATTCTTCCGGAGCTTCAACAGTTATCGCAAAAACAAACTAAACCGACTCTTTTGGTGAAGCAAATTTACGTTAAAAGCCAGAAAACGCTGAGTCAAACCGAACCGTCGTTAAACAGTCACCCCCCCCCCCCCAAAAAAAAACCTCATCTGAATGTATTTTTCTTTATAAAGGATTTATTTCGGACGATGGTAAACAGTGAAACAACTTTTCCATTTTTTTCTCTCCCGAGAAATTTATTTAATCATTTTAAAAACACTCGTCCTTTTTTTTTTGTGGTTGCTGTTTGAAAGGCTCTCGGTCATCGGCAAACAGTCAATTAGTAGATAGGTTAGGGTTAGGTAGGGTAAAAAAAAAAACAGTCGTCCTCTGTACATTTTTTTTTTCCATTCATATGTCTGCATTTTTTGCAATTTTTTTTTTTATTTGCTATAAGGTTTTTTCCTTGGCAAAATTCAATTACTGCTTAAGGGGACTAAATGTGTTAACGCGGTTAGATTAATTTTAGGTTAGACGTTGTCTTTAATTGTCGTCTGCCAGAAATTTATTTCATGACTTGTGATTTGTAAAATGTTTTGTTTATTTCTGGCTGGTTTCGAAAATCTGCTTTGGTAATTGTTAGTTTAGTTTGGTTCGTATTGTGTAGAAGCACCTTCTTTTCTATAATCCTTTACCATGAGACATTTACATGTTGTATACTGGGGGCAGTCGGCCCTTGCTTTGCATCCCTCACAAGCTGTGAGTATCCTGTTTATCACGACTCCAATTATGGAAGGGGGGAAAGGTGAGCTGTCTATC
Source organism: Sepiola atlantica (assembly GCA_963556195.1). Classification (NCBI taxonomy): domain Eukaryota; kingdom Metazoa; phylum Mollusca; class Cephalopoda; order Sepiida; family Sepiolidae; genus Sepiola; species Sepiola atlantica. The sequence goes on from OY744535.1 coordinate 26,422,316, forward strand.
CTTCTCTCAACCAATATGGTAGATCGAGTCATAGGAAATGACGTCAGACCCGAAAGAGGAGGAGTGAAGTCTCTTCTATTTCTCTCTCTCTCTTTTTGTTTCTTCTGGAGCTTGGTCTGTGTTTCAACAGTTGGAGGATACCCTCTTTTCCCAGTCACATCAGGGGTCGGGAAAAGTTTGGTGTACTTTAAACAATGACGGTTCACTACTTTCATTTTCTGAAATATAAATAAACTTGTGAACCATACAAAAGATGTTGTTGTTTCTTTGAAAGCTTTTATTCCAGGTCAACACATATGCATGATCTAATTCAAGGTGACTGTCTGAGAAAGTAAGAACTACTGGACGAATCAGACGAGAGTTGAATCATACCATACAGCCAACTCGCACTGGTTATCTTCAAAATGCAACATACAGCCATCGAATTTTCTGACAAGTTGATTCCATATTTTGTGCAAAGAGTCTCGGCCAATTTGGTGCATCAATCTTGTTAAGCAAAATACACAAATGAGTCTAACGCTTTTATAAACCTTTGCAGCGTTAGTTTTAAAAGCTCTTTCAAACCAATCATCGATCAAGGAAGTTTTCAGGAGTTCCTGAAGAACAGTATGGAGATCAAGAGACCGAGCAGGAGCAGGTTCCTCTCTTTTGCCTCAGGCATAATTCCATGTTGTCTTGTAGAAATAACTAAACTTAGAACCAACAGTTTGAGGAAGTTATTCTTTCCAGGCAGTACCTCCTTCCCCATTGCACCAAAGGTGGTCAATCTCTAACGCCTGTGGGGTGCTCCTCCACAAGCGAGCCATGGTTATATTTTCGAACTGCTCTGATTGTTGCAAGGGACATTTCCCTTTAAGCTAATGTTGTTTAACCTTTTAATAGGGGTTAAGTGGATGTTTGTTGTATAACCTTTTAATAGGGGCTAGGTGGATGTTTGTTGTATAACCTTTTAATAGGGGCTAGGTGGATGTTTGTTGTATAACCTTTTAATAGGGGTTAGGTGGATGTTTGTTGTATAACCTTTTAATAGGGGTTAGGTGGATGTTTGTTGTATAACCTTTTAATAGGGGCTAGGTGGATGTTTGTTGTATAACCTTTTAATAGGGGTTAGGTGGATGTTTGTTGTATAACCTTTTAATAGGGGTTAGGTGGATGTTTGTTGTATAACCTTTTAATAGGGGCTAGGTGGATGTTTGTTGTATAACCTTTTAATAGGGGCTAGGTGGATGTTTGTTGTATAACCTTTTAATAGGGGTTAAGTGGATGTTTGTTGTATAACTTTTTAATAGGGGCTAGGTTGATGTTGTAAAACTTTTTAATAGGGGTTAAGTGGATGTTTGTTGTATAACTTTTTAATAGGGGCTAGGTGGATGTTGTATAACCTTTTAATAGGGGATGTTGTTTACTAACTGCGAGGGAGCAATTGATGATGCTCTTCGGATAGTTCTCTTTTGTGCAGGAATATGATCATACATGAAGAAGGAGACAACGACAAGACACATTTTTAAGTAAATCCTTTGTGTTTTCCTTAACTATGAGTTTCTTCTGGCTGGATCATTCCCAAGGCAGTATGACTGCCTCTATCTAGCAGGACCATCTATTGGTCATGTCTTTATTTACATACCTCTTTACGAGGACAAAATAAGACACAAGGTCGGCTTTTCGTATAGGGTATATCCAGCTCCCAAGAAAGAGGCAATCTGAACAGGACAAAAATAAAAATTACCCATGCCAGAAAGGATTTCTCCTCTGATTGAGGACAAAACAGATACTACACTTTTCGGGTTATTTAATGTCAAATCCAGTCATTTTGGTAAAAGTTTTATACTTCAAGTTCTTTATATCTTCGAATATTTATTCATGATGATTGATTTGTTTTTGTTTTTGCAGAACATGATTGAGTTTTGCAAAGGCAAAGAAGAAGAAAAAAACTATAACATCAATGTTTGGTGCATTTTAAGTCAGGAAGCCGGTATTTTCAGACAGCCTGATCTGGTAGCACCGGACTTCAGGAAGGAGGTTAGAGCCATACCTCAGTCGGTTTGTAAGGATGCCATGGACAAATTTGTGTTTCGCCTCAAGCAATGCACAGAGTCAAGTAAAGGACATCACAAACACATGAAGAAAAAAAAGTTTAAAGACTCATGTTTTGGTATTAAACATAATAAATCAGTTATCTACAAAGTTTCATTTAATTTGTGCAAAAAAATTAAGAACTGGCGCCCATCAAAAGTTGGGGACTTTTTTGGGGGGGAGGGGGGAGGGGGGGGGGAGTGACCCAGTATATAACAATAACATTGGGCTAAACTTTTGTGGGGAGCTGAGTAAACAGCCTTGACAGAACTTGAACTCAATATGCTCAATCCACAGACCGTGCCAATAATAATTTCACTACTTACACTTCCGACCTCCCCCCCACATCATATGAATAAACTAAAATTAACAGTTACCAAAAAAATAACCTAAATTAAAACGGTATCTGACACTAACCCTAACCCTAAATTAAAACGGTATCTGACCCTAACTCTAACCCTATATTAAAACGGTGTCTGACCCTAACTCTAACCCTATATTAAAACGGTATCTGACCCTAACTCTAACCCTATATTAAAACGGTATCTGACCCTAACTCTAACCCTATATTAAAACGGTATCTGATCCTAACCCTATATTAAAACGGTATCTGACCCTAACTCTAACCCTAAATTAAAACGTTATCTGAACCAAACCCTAAATTAAAACGGTATCTGACCCTAACTCTATATTAAAACAGAATCTGACCCTAACTCTAACCCTAAATTAAAACGGTATCTGACCCTAACCCTAACCCTATATTAAAACGGTATCTGACCCTAACTCTAACCCTATATTAAAACGGTATCTGAACCTAACCCTAAATTAAAACAGTATCTGACCCTAACCCTAAATTAAAACGGTATTTGACCCTAACCCTAAATTAAAACGGTATTTGACCCTAACTCTAAATTAAAACGGTATTTGACCCTAACTCTAAATTAAAACGGTATTTGACCCTAACCCTAAATTAAAATAGTATTTAACCCTAACCCCAAATTAAAACAGTATCTGAGCATAACCCCAAATTAAAACGGTATTTGACCCTAACCCTAAATTAAAACAGTATCTGTACCTAACCCTAAATTAAAACGGTATCAGTCCCTAACCCTTACCCTATATTAAAACGGTATCTGACCCTAACCCTAATCCTATATTAAAACGGTATCAGTCCCTAACCCTAACCTTATCTTAAAATGGAATTTGACCCTAACTCTATATTAAAACGGTATCTGACCCTAACCCTATATTAAAACGTAATTTGAACCTAACCTTAAATTAAAACGGTATTTGACCCTAACCCTAAATAAAAATGGTATTTGACCTTAACCTTAAATTAAAACGGTATCTGAACCTAACCCCAAATTAAAACGGTATTGGACAGTAACTCCAAATTAAAACGGTATCTGAACCTAACCCTAAATTAAAACGGTATTTGACCCTAACCTCAAATTAAAACGGTATCTGAACCTAACCCCAAATTAAAACGGTATTTGACCCTAACCCCAAATTAAAACGGTATCTGAACCTAACCCCAAATTAAAACGGTATTTGATCTTAACCCTAAATTTAAATGGTATCTGAACCTAACCCCAAATTAAAACGGTATTTGATCCTAACCCTAAATTTAAATGGTATCTGAACCTAACCCCAAATTAAAACGGTATTGGACAGTAACTCCAAATTAAAACGGTATCTGAACCTAACCCCAAATTAAAACAGTATTTGACCTTAACTCTAACCCTAAATTAAAACGGTATCTAACCCTAACCCTAAACCTTAACCCTAACCCTAAACCTTAACCCTAACCCTAAACCCTAACCCTAACCCAGCACAAGAACTTACCTGTATGTATCATCTGGTGCCGTTCAAGGTGAGTGTTGAGAGAAAAGCGTCTCCCACAGTCGCGGCACTCGTACGGCAAATCGGAGCGATGCATCATCATCTCGTGGGCCGTGAGGCTGCTGCTGTAGAGGAACGCCTTGGAGCAGTGGGAACATTTGAACGGCTTCTTGTCGAGCGGAACTATGCCAGGATTCGACGGCGTGGTGGCCGATGAGGAGGCTGGCACTGCAGTCGACTTGGGGTCTGGAAAGACGTTTGGCGCGAACGACTCGTTGCTCCGCATGAACATGTAGGGATCGTCGGTTTGCATCATGCTGTTTTCAAATGGGATCCGCGGAAAGATGATGAACGGGTTCTGCACTGTGTCTTCGATGGCTGACTTGCTCAGACGAGAGGATTGAGAAGAAGGAAGAGTTTACAAAGCATCAATGAATTTTTCGCTCCAAGTTTCTTTCTCTCTCAGGTGCCAAAAAAACCCACAAATCTCTCTATCTTTCTTTCTCTAGGTCAGCAGCACATCATATATATATATATATATATATATTTAGATATAGATATATCAGCCAACTATAGACTTCAGAGCATCAGCTTGCCGAAACCTGAAATGAAAATCAAACAGATTCTCTGATGATATCTTCCATATTAAATCATATAAAAACAACATTAAAATCAATATCGAATTTTACAAGAAAACTAGAAATTATACCAATCTCAGGATGGATAAAACAAATTCCCCAAACAGAACAGTTTGGCACCACTTTTATGTCCCCCCCCCCCTATGAAGGTTGAAATCAACATATAATTCTACCAAAACTTATATCTAGAATTCTTATTCCAATTTTTAATCAAAATCCATTACATGATTTTGATGCTAGAAAATGTCTAAAGCTTAAGGGTTCTGAAATTGAAATTCAGGGAATCTTGCTTAATTTGTGTCTAATGACTATGGATCAAATTCAATGCAAATCTGAAATATTTGAATTTTCAAATAGGGGGGTTGTGCTCATATCATGCCCTTTAAAACCCTTTAAAATACTCCTTAAAAACTGAAATGTGTTGAATATTTATTAATTGATGTCTAATACCTATTGTTAAAATTTGACAAACATCGGAAGTATCTGAATTTTCATGAAGTGATTCCATCCTCTCTTTGCCCCCTTTGCATGAAACTAAATATATCCCACATTATTCACACCCTCGCCTAGCAACTGTGTTACAAAAATAATAATGATCGATTAATTAGTTTAGGAGTAAATCCTGTATATACAAATGTATAAACATATACACATACCAAACTTTATATCAATAGAGTTTAAGAAAATTGTTTCCCTGAGGGCTAGAATATGGTCATCTTGAAATCTAATATCAATAAACACTTGTCATAAACCGTCCTCGTCAAATTTTATTAATTTAATTAATTTTTTTCAATCCTCTCATAGTATTTATTATTATTATTCTACTGTCAATCTATCCATCTCATTAGCAATTATCCTCAAGTGGTTATTGGCCTTGATAATTAGAATCTATTCATTTACTGATGAAAATGCTATTTAAAACTTAAGCATGACAGACCGATGAAAATGCTATTTTAAAATTAAGTGTGACAGACCAGTGAAAATGCCATTTTAAAATTAAGTGTGACAGACCAATCAAAATGCTATTTCATTTTGAAAATGCAATTTAAAACTAAGGTGTGACAAGCTGACAAAAATGCTATTTTCAAAGTTAAGAATGAGGGACCAATCAAAATGCTATTTCAAAATTAAGTGTGAAAGACCAATCAAAATGCTATTTCATTTTGAAAATGCAATTTAAAACTAAGGTGTGACAGGCTGACAAAAATGCTATTTTCAAAGTTAAGCATGACGGACCAATCAAAATGCTATTTCAAAATTAAGTGTGACAGACCAATCAAAATGCTATTTCATTTTGAAAATGCAATTTAAAACTAAGGTGTGACAGGCTGACAAAAATGCTATTTTCAAAGTTAAGCATGACGGACCAATCAAAATGCTATTTCAAAATTAAGTGTGACAGACCAATCAAAATGCTATTTCATTTTGAAAATGCAATTTAAAACTAAGGTGTGACAAGCTGACAAAAATGCTATTTTCAAAGTTAAGCATGACGGACCAATCAAAATGCTATTTCAAAATTAAGTGTGACAGACCAATCAAAATGCTATTTCATTTTGAAAATGCAATTTAAAACTAAGGTGTGACAGGCTGACAAAAATGCTATTTTCAAAGTTAAGCATGACGGACCAATCAAAATGCTATTTCAAAATTAAGTGTGACAGACCAATCAAAATGCTATTTCATTTTGAAAATGCAATTTAAAACTAAGGTGTGACAAGCTGACAAAAATGCTATTTTCAAAGTTAAGCATGACGAACCAATCAAAATGCTATTTCAAAATTAAGTGTGAAAGACCAATCAAAATGCTATTTCATTTTGAAAATGCAATTTAAAACTAAGGTGTGACAGGCTGACAAAAATGCTATTTTCAAAGTTTAGCATGACGGACCAATCAAAATGCTATTTCAAAATTAAGTGTGACAGACCAATCAAAATGCTATTTCATTTTGAAAATGCAATTTAAAACTAAGGTGTGACAAGCTGACAAAAATGCTATTTTCAAAGTTAAGCATGACGGACCAATCAAAATGCTATTTCAAAATTAAGTGTGACAGACCAATCAAAATGCTATTTCATTTTGAAAATGCAATTTAAAACTAAGGTGTGACAGGCTGACAAAAATGCTATTTTCAAAGTTAAGCATGACGGACCAATCAAAATGCTATTTCAAAATTAAGTGTGACAGACCAATCAAAATGCTATTTCATTTTGAAAATGCAATTTAAAACTAAGGTGTGACAAGCTGACAAAAATGCTATTTTCAAAGTTAAGCATGACGGACCAATCAAAATGCTATTTCAAAATTAAGTGTGAAAGACCAATCAAAATGCTATTTCATTTTGAAAATGCAATTTAAAACTAAG
>OY744535.1:26434234-26449234 GCA_963556195.1 Sepiola atlantica
AGAAAAGATTTTGATTTTTTTCATTCACCCAAAACAAGGCACATTTCCACCGAGACGGAAGGGGCTACTGTGAATTAGGGACCATACCTACAGGGACCTCTTAAGTAGGGAGTTGAGCAGCGAGATGTCTGTTCACATTACATTTAAATTTCTGCATGTTAGTACAGTCAGGGAAGCATGGAACAGGGAGGGAATTCCAAAGGTTAGCAGTTCGAGGGAAGAAACTATCAGAGTAGAAAGCTTTCCGGCATCTGTGAACCTCTACGGTGAAGGGGTGGGATATTGCTACTTGTCGGGGGTATTTACGTCGAAGAGGCACCAGTGCCGCGAGTTCATTGGAGCACGTTCCATTGAAGTACTTGTAAAACAAGCACAGGGATGTAACATTGCGGCAATGGGACAGGGGTTGGAGCTTGCTTGACAGTGTGAGACCTATTAGATTGGAGACGTTTTTGGACCCTGTCTAATAGGGAGAGACTAGTGGTTGATGCTCCAGCCCAGATGTGGCAACAATACTCCATGCATGGGTGAATAGTGGCTTTTGTAGAGGGATAGGGTACTGGCAAGTGTGAAAAGTTTTCTAGCCTGGTAGAGGGAGCCCACCTTCTTTGCAGCAGCCTTGGCAGTATCTTCTATGTATTTGTTCCAATTCATATTGCCGAGGAGTTTGAATGATGAACTCTCAGATAGGGTGCTATTAGCCATGGTAATCGGTGGTTGAAAAGGTTTCTTATAATTGTTAAAGGAAAGGATCTTTGTCTTAGTAGGGGTGGGACGTAATGGGTGAAAATAGGGGTGGGACGTAATGGGTGAAAATAGGGGTGGGACGTAATGGGTGAAAATAGGAGTGGGACGTAATGGGTGAAAATAGGGGTGGGACATAATGGGTGAAAATAGGGGTGGGACGTAATGGGTGAAAATAGGGGTGGGATGTAATGGGTGAAAATTTCAGATTCATGCGAGTAGTATTTTTTTGTGTTCATTTATACATAAATAACACTAAGCAATCAAACATTTTGAAAATTTTGCAAAATTCAGAAGGTGCAGGCCAAAAATAGCCGTTAGGGCTCCACGGAACTCAAAATCCATCATTTTTCGGTGAAAAAGTGGTTTCATGCGACATTGCAGGTCCTAAAACATCCTCAAAAGCTATGAATGGATATAGATGGTTAAATCTGATATAGTACTTTAATTTAGGACCATTTTCAAGCTGTGAAAGGGTTTTCATGAATGTAAAATAGCCAAAAACTATTGGTCTGCACCTTCTGAATTTTGCAAAATTTTCAAAATGTTTGATTGTTTAGTGTTATTTATGTATAAATGAACACAAAAAAATACTACTCGCATGAATCTGAAATTTTCACCCATTACATCCCACCCCTAGTCTTAGTAGCATTAAACATTAGCATCCATCTTTTTCCCCTATTCCAATTTCAGCATAATTGAGATCTATTTCTTTTTGTATTCATGCGCAATCTCTTGCGTAGTGATTAGTATGTGGTTCGGTCAGCTAGAACAGGCATGTAAAAACTCACGTAGAAATACATCGGGCGATTCGAACACTTCTGCGCATGTCTGCCTTTTCCCATTTCCGCCCAACTATTTGCTGCGCAAATATGATTAGTTCCAGTCGAGACGCCAATGTAATAGACCACTATTTCCTAGCTCGTCTCTCGTTAGTCATGATGAGAGGCGAAACGAGATCAGCAGACCTGGGCTCCTTTTCTCTAATACATGCCGGCCGAACCAACTTGTTTTATATTCCTATGAAGGTGACCCCTTTTTTTTCTTCTTCTCCTTTTCTCTAATACATGCCGGCCGAACCAACTTGTTTTCCTATGAAGGTGACCCCTTTTTTTTCTTCTTCTTCTTTTCTCTAATACATGCCGGCCGAACAAACTTGTTTTCCTATGAAGGTGACCCCTTTTTCTTCTTCTTCTTCTTTTCTCTAATACATGCCGGCCGAACCAACTTGTTTTATAATCCTACGAAGGTGACCCCTTTTTCTTCTTCTTCTTCTTTTCAAGCAAGCCCCGTCAGATGAATACAGACGCTACTACAAAATGGCTATCTTCGTAGAAATTTGAAAGGAATTTGGAAGCATTTAAGCTATCGAATACGAAGTCATTTCTGGCTTTAAAATCCTTAACAAATCTTCATCTATTAAAAGATTGAACGTTTCTTTTTTCTGGAAATCGCTCCGTACAAAGCATGAAGCCACTTGATTTAAGGAGCTAAAAAAAAAAAAAATTACTACTTCAAGGTCAAAAATTAGCCAACGATAAGTGTTAGATGGATAGATTCCGACCCAGAAAACAGCATTTCTTTCCCCTTTGTCAGAAACATCGCTCATGGCACAAGAAGGACAAAATAAGGGAAATGAGAGTTACAAGGTTGCAGAAAGTAAACCCAAGTTAGTCACTTCCTACTCTCCTTGAAGCTATTTGGAAGCTTTTTATATCCAATAATTTTATAGGGATTAACAACATTATAATAACACAATTAGTCATAGTTATTTTTATAGGGTTCAATTTAATGACTAAACTATACTGTGATAATTAAATTTAATTTTCAAAATCCTATTTTTTAAAAAAACGGCATATTTAAAAAAAAATTTGAAAGTATTTACGGGATTCAAATTTCAACATTCAGATGTCCGATCGATTTTATTGTAAAACCGATTTATTTTTTTTCTGTTTTGTAATAACATTCATTGAATTTCTTTTCAAAAATGTAAATATATATTTTTTCAATTAATTAAGCAAGAAGACAGGGAATGGAGTGGGAAGCAATGATCGAAACAATAACGAAAGTAAAGACTCCCGGGCAACACCGGGTTGGTATAGTTATTTCATTATAACGTTTTGCAAAAATCGAGCATTCACCAACAAATGAAAAAGAAAGACGGAAAACAAATTCAGGGAACGCCCACAATTTTTAAATTGAAGAAAGTGCGCATTATTTAGCATCAAATATTTTCAGTACTTTTTTTTTTTTTAATTTTTTTTTTTTTTTTAATTTTTTTTTTTTTTTTAATGAAAACTTTTTTTTTTAATAAATTTATAATTTGTTGTGTGTATGTTTTTTTAAAAAAAAGTAAATAATAAAAATTATTTTTTAATTGGTGTTTAAAATGAAATTGTTTTAATTTTAGAAGGGGGTTCAGTTTGAGATTTTGCAAAATGTTACACTGACTATAAAGTAAGTTCTCATGAACGTATAAAAATGAATTGACCCCTTCCCCCACCCCGTTAAAAATGGATTTTTTTTAAAAATAAATAGTTTTAACAAAACACAAATAATGAATTTATTAAAAGAAATGTTGTTTTGTATTAATTTTCAATTTTATTTTATTTTCTAAAAAAAATGACGATGTAATGTTTAAGAAATTGCCTGTTAATTTTAATTAATTTTTAAATTGACATTTAAGAAATATTTGGAATGGGGAAAGAAAAACTTTTTTTAAAATATTCAAAAAAATAAATGTTTCAAATATCTAGGGCGAAAAAACTTCTTTTTTTTTGTTAATTAGAACATTTTTAAAGAACTTTTCCAAGCATTTTTTGGATAAAAAAGAATAATTTCTTAAAAATTAAAAAAAATATTTTCAAATGAAAGATGAAAAAATAAAAACTTTTCCAAATATTTCCGGATAAAAAGAATAATTTCCTAGAAATGAAAAAAATATTTTCAAGTGAGAAATTAAAAAATAAAAACTTTTCAAAATATTTTTGGATAAAAAGAATAATTTCCTAGAAATTAAAAAGTGTTTTGAAATTAGAAATTAAAAAAAAACTTTTTCAAATAATTTTGAATAAAACAGAATAATTTTTTAGAAATTTAAAAATGTTTTGAAATGAAAAATAGTAATTTTCAAGAAATATTTTGGGTAAAAAATGATAATTTTATGAAATTTATAAATATTTTTGAATAAAAAAATGTGTGATATATCTTGAAATGGAAACATGTTAACAATACAAAAAGTTATTTAAAAAAATTTTTTTATTAAGAATAATTCCCTTTAAATGATAAGACTTGAAATTACTTTTATTATTAATCAGACTTACACAGTGATAAAAAAGTGATAAAAATCGGGTATTGAGACATAGAAACTCTCTTTCTCTTTTAACATAGAATCAAATGTAACCAATTGTTAGATATTAAAGCTTTTTAATTTTCATAATTTAATAATTTTTCTAAACATATCATTTTTTCATTTTCAGAAATATCCAACTTACATTTAAAATTCAGAGAAAGCTTTTTATTATTATTATTATTATTATTATTATTTAAAAAAAAACAATAATAAAAAATCAATTAAAAACAATTATTTAATTATATTAATATACTTTTCTTAAACAATTTTCTTAAAATAAAATTTAAAAAATAAAAAAACAAACAATTTAAAAAAAGAATTCTTTAATGATGTTTAACACTAAATTTCATATACTTTTATTTAAACATTAAGAAAAAATATTGTGAATATTATAATGAAAAAAAAAATCATGTTTATCTTTTTAAAGCATTAAATTCACAATTCCATACTGTGAAATCTTTTTGTTAGCTCTTGTTTGGTAAATTAATGAATAAAGAAAAAGCAAATAATAATTTCTGATAATCAAATTAAAATACAGGAATTTTATTTAAATCACAGAATTAACCAATCGATCAAAAAAGTAAAATGTACATCATAAAAAAGAAAATAATCCTAAAGAAAAAAAAAACTTTTTATGTGTATATAATAATAATAATAATAATAATAATAATAATAATAATAATAATAATAATAATAAATGAAACGTATTAGCATAATTAATATTAATGTCGAAAGGACAATGTTAAAATATTCAAACGAAATGACTTTCTAAAACGAACGTAGACGGCGAAAGACACACCCACACGGAACTTTTTACCTGTAGAAACTTTTTGTTATTAAAAATTAGGATTTCTTTTAAAAAATGTATTTCATCACAATAAAAACTACTCTCTTAAACAAAAACAATAATAATAATAAACTAAAATAAGCAATATTAAAAAACTAAAAAATAAGAATTAAAAAAAAAAATCATGAAAAAAACTTGCGCGCTCAACAAGTTGTTTGACTAAAAAACTTTAGGTTTTTTTTCACGATGGAGTTTAAAAAATAATAATTAGATGAGAAAAAATTAAATAAAAGGAAAGATAGTCAACGTAAAAATTTATACAAGAAAAATATTGTTTATTATTAATTAATTATTATTATTATTAAATAACAGTTGAGGGTTTAAATAAAAAAGATCATCTTTTGAGAGTAAGAAAAAAAGGAAGAAGAAAAAAAAAGAGAGAAAGAAAGAAAGAAATGAAGATGCTCCGTCCCTACCAGAAATGATTCTTCTCTCCCGAACAATAAAGAGAACGCCAATAATGACCAGAGCTAAAAATAGCTGATTGAATCATCAAATATGCATTGCAAATCTTATTTGAAAGGATAATTTTTCCAGAGAATTTTCCAATTCCTCTTCTTCATGGAGATGTAATAAATGAGAAAAGTGTGTGTGTGTGTGTGTGTGTGTCTGTGTGTGTGTGTGTAGGCACACCGACAGACAGCACTGCTACGCAACTATTACATCACATCACACAATGCGTAATTAGCATAAAACAGTGGAAGAAGATGAGATTTGTAGTTGCCTAAAGACGTGACAATATATTTACTGCCAGTAAAAATGAAAGAAAGAAGAATCTTTAATCTTTTAAAATTTACAAAATCATATGTAATTTGTCGCGGAAAACAACAACAAAAATCTAACAATACTTTTTTTTAAAAACGTTATTCACACCAAAAAAAAAAACAGTTTACAAAAAAAGCAGAAATTAAACCAATTTAAAAAATTATTTGCCATTGACAAAATAATTAATTATGAATGAAACAAAAATGAAAAATAAAAGCTACTTTTTTATATATAATTTTTTTTTTCATTTTCAGCCGTCATAAAAACTTTTCATTGATGTTAAAAAGTTGCTATCGAAAATTGGATTGAGGACAATGAAAAACTTTTTTTCTCTTTCTTACCGTGATTATTTCTGGAAGTTTTTAGAAATAAAATAAAACAGAGATAATTGATGCATGCATTTTTTAAAATTAAACAAAGGAAAATTATCAGAACAGTAATAAAAAGGAAAAGTTACATTAAGGATTCATTTTTTTTTAATATAGAGCTTTTTATTGGGAAGTTCGATCTGAAAATAATTTTTTTATGTTTGTATTTTTTTTCGCGAACTCGATGACGTCAAAAAAGTTTCGCCAATCAAAAACTTAAAAAGTATATTTTAAAAAAATGTGAAAGATTGAATAACACGATTTTCTTTGTTTTAAAAGAAAACTAAAGGCATTTATCTTTTTCAAAAGAAAGAGCAAGTTTAATTCTTCCGAGTTATTTCTAGTTCAATGTGCGGCTTTTTATTGTAAAGCTAACAAGGGGACATTACCAAGTCCGCGCAAATACGCTAGCACATAGATAAAAAGAGAATGGGAGAAAGAAAGAAAGAAAGAAGTAAAGAGAGGGGAACGGGACAGAGAAAGAGAGAAAAACGGGCGGGGATTTTTTTTCTAGACTCCTCCTCCAAGTTGAACCATCAAGAAAGCCGAGGCGATAGCGAAAATGAATAAATGGATGAACGAAAAAAAATTTTTTTTTTACTATAGACATTTTAATTCAGAAGAAATATAAGAATGTGAAATAATGGAGTTATCGTTTTCTGCGCGCAAATAGATGAAATAAGTTAGAAATGTTAGATGGGAAGCGTCGAGTTTTTCGAGCGACAAGAGAGAAAAAAAGAGAGACGGAGGCAGGGTTATAAAAAAAAAGCGGTCGGCCGGAAGGGGGGTGCGAGTCGTCAAGAGGGAGGTGTCCACGGCGGCGTACCATGTGCGTTTGACGCGCATAAAAACAACATTAGAAAACCACGCCATAATCAAAGACGAACGGGGAGGGAAAAAACGCGCTCTTTTTTTTCTTCGTCACACGAAGTTTCGGACGCAAACGAAAAGAGATGTTTTTTTCCGCCTCTCCTCAACGTTTTTGCCGATATACCAGATAAGTAAACCACCTAATTACAAATGGTACACACAATTTTTTTTTTTAAGTAGGATTATTTAATTTTTTTTGGTGCAAAAAAAAAGAAAAGAAAAGCAATTTAACAAATCACGGAAAACCAAAAAATAATAACTTTTTGAAAACGGACTAAAAAAAAACCCTTTGAAAACGGACTAAAAACAACACCTTTTGAAAACGGACTAAAAACAACACCTTTTGAAAACGGACTAAAAACAACACCTTTTGAAAACGGACTAGAAAAAAGAAAAAGAAACTAGCATCACAGACCTTAAAGCTTTTACCACGCAATATTTTATTTTTTTACAACTATCGTCCATATTTGGTCCATGTACGACATTTTCGAAATTTCTTGTATTATTCTAAATTGTAATTTTAATGGAATTCTGATTTTTTAAAAAAAAAACAAAACAACAACAACAAAAAACCAACAAAATAAAAGAATACGCACGAACATTGTTTTTCTTCGAAATAGAAAACCTGTATGTTGGTTGGAAAATGAAAATAAAAGAAAGATAAAATAACGTTGGAGACGGACATCTTAAATAAATGAAAGGAAAATGCCAATATTGGCAGTTATTACACAATGTCATTATTAACCCTATAAGGACGGCTGTTACCTCAGAATTTTACACAGAAGAAAACCTTGCAAAAAATAATAATAATTAAAACAATTAAATTGATAAAAGGCCAAAAGTTTAAAATAACGATCCAATTTAATTCCTAAGAAAAAGACGTTTTATTTTCCGAGGAAAACAAGGAACGTTTGTCGGTATTTCCGCCTCTTTCGGTTTCGTTCATTCTTTGCTAATCTTCTCCCGCTATGGAAATGACGAGGAAGAAAAGATTCGCTTCCTTTGTCTGTAAGATATTATAAACGTTAAATGAAAAAGTGTGAGTTTTCACTTATTTCTTTTTTTTTGCAATTAAATCTTTTTATTTATTTTAAATTTCAACAAGAGAAATAAGTTTTTTTTATCCCTCCTCCTTCTCCCCTCCTCGCCGCTTTTTTTCCGTATGATTTAAAAGTCCGATGGAATGTTGCTCTTATTTACTGACTACGCCAACAAAATAGAAGAAAAAAAAAATTATTTGAGGGAAAATGTCTTAAAATAAGAGCTTTAAATTGTTTTACAGCCAGTATTTGTTTGATTTTTTTTTTTTCATTCATAAATTCAAACAAGGGTGGGGATGGGGTTGATATTCCCATATTTCCAGCAAGTTGCGAAAAAAAAAAAAAGGGGCGGAAAATAAAATTTAAAAAAAAACACACACACAAACAATTTCTCTTACTTTAAACTCGGAAAAAGTAAAACTTTTTTTTTTTTTTCGGAGGATACTACTTGCTGAAACGGATATTTTTAAATTAAAATAATTACATCATTTTACGACGATTAGTTTTTTAATTTTTTTATTATTTTGTATGTTTGTTGGAGAAGCGAAAAAATCCCCGAGGAAAAAAAGGGGAGTGGGTGATAGATCTTACTTTTTCTTGTCACCCCTTTTGGCGTTTTACCATATTGCGTAACTTTTTTTTTTTTTAATACATAAAAAAAATTGATTTTGTTGAAAAAAAAAATATTAGTAGCTGAATATAGAAAAATAGAAAGAGAAAAAATAAAACAAACCCAGACGAACGTACTTGATCGTATGTGGGGGAAATTATTGTTGTTGGTATACTCGTCGTGTTCGCTACTTTTTGGTCTAAGTAAATAAAAACAGTGGATACAGCATGGATTGTGGGTGGAAACCTCCTGGGAACAAGATGACAGGTTTTCGTTCTTCAAGAGTCAGGGGGAAATAGTTGGACTCGGCTTGGTTCAATAATGCCCCACTTTTAGCAAAGTGGAAACTGTAGGTTCAGACATAGATTGGAATCTGTCTGTCTGTCTCCGGTTTTATGTCTGCAGAAGGAAGACGACACACGGAGCTGCTAGTAGCCAAACTAAGTCTTGGAGAACGCACCAGGCAGACAGACATACAACGCGTACCTAAACTGAGGGATCAATCTACAAAATAACCACGTTCAAAAACAGACCCCCAGTTTACGCCCATCCTGTACCGAGATCTCGCGGCTTTTTCATCATTTTTTTATACCTAACTTTTAAACGGTAAATCAAATCTGACTGAAAAAAAGAAAATACTTTTATCTCAAAATGGCGTAAAAACATTTCAATAGTTATGCAACGGTTGTTTTTTAATTCGGTTTTATTTTTTTGTTTTCAAATGTTAGTTTCAAAGGAAAAAAAACGTGTTCAGGTTTAAATGGTTTTGCTGTCATGTGTACAGAGAGAGAAGGAGGGGCGGGGTGGGGGGTACAGTTGTAGACCCTCCTCCCACTCCTACCACCTCATAATTATATCCTCATCCCTTCACCTTCAATCACGTCCTACCTCTTTTCCTCACGGATCGTCGATGCACTCAGGGCCCCCTCCCACTATGTCACTTTCATCTACTCCTCCCCTGACCCAACTTTAGCACTCTTCTTCTTCTTCTTCTTCTTCTTCTTCTTCTTCTTCCCCCCTCTCTCTTCCATAAACACTTCCCCACCACCGCCATATAGCAACTCACTTACCTGACCTACATCCACACCTTCCAATGGACATTATGCTGCTGGAAAATCTCCAATGGACCAAAAACACAACCAAAACAAACGACCTCGGAAATTCTTAAATTTTTAAAACTTAACATAAAAACTTCTTTTTTTTTTTTCTTTCTTTCTTTTTTTTTTTTTACTTACCTTCGTCGCCCCAAAACAGCACAAGCGACATTAATGGAAAAATATAAAAGTGAATTCTGTGTCAGATCGGAACATGGACTTTCGTATTTTAAAAATACACTTAGTTTTTGTGTGTGTGTGTATGTGCTTTTTAACTTTAAAAAAAACTCAGTCTTTTATGAATAAATGTTTTTTCTTTTTCCCTTTTATATTGAAATAATACTTTCGAGGTCGGGATTGTGAAGGGGGCTAAAACACAAGATTGTGTAGAGATGTTATTCGAAAACGCGAACAGGAACGCGTTAATGGTAGGCCGTCTGCTATTGATTTTGTAAAAGAATTGTTTGTGATCTCGGTGCTTTTAAAAATGGTTCCGCTGAATTTAAACTGTGGTACATTTATGATCTAACAAACGACCCTCTGAGTGGCACTGCTGACGTCTATCTATTCAGCCGAATAAAAAAAGGAACCATTTGATAATGTTAGTTTTACCATATTCTCACTCAACACTCACAGACAAAAAAAGTTTTGCCAACAAATTTTCATGCGTTTTCATTTGCTGCTGCTGAGAGCGGCATTTCTGATAATATATGCGTTTGTTGAGTGAAGCAATCCGTACAAAAGTCTTTCGAGATTCAAGGAAAATGGTAAAACAAGAACCAAAAAAAAACTTATATATCAATATTTCACGATTGAAAACTGACACTTTTTTAATATTTTTATTAAGTTTAATCTTGTTTATTTAAGGAAAACGATAAATTATTATTATTGTTTTTTTAATATTCGCATGGAAAACAGTTGAATTTTGGTATAAGAGTTAATGACGCACCTGACTGATAGTGACACGATATAATTCCATTAGGAGCCCATGTAATTATTTAGTTATAAATTTAATCACATCTGTACGAAAATATATCCGATTGTTGAAAGATTTGAAAATTATTTTGAAATAAAAAAAAATCCTAACCATGTAAAACGAGATTTCAGTACACGCAAATAAACACATACTTGCATGTATACATACATGCCATATGTACACACATACACACACACACATATATATATATCACATATATATGCAATATATACACACACACACACCCACATATATATATATCACACATATATGTCATATGTACACACATATATATATATCACATATATATGCAATATATACACACACACCCCACATATATATATCACACATACATGCAATATGTACACACACACACGTATATATCACATACATGCAATATCTACAGATATACAACATATATATATATATATATATATATATATCACATACATGCAATATCTACAGATATACAATATATATATATATATAGTAACGTATGAAAATATATTTATGGCAATTAAGCTACACGGAGGAGTCCACGTTTCATCCTTGCAGGGAATCGTCAGGCTAAGTGCGATTTCTTGCAGGGATGAAACGCGGAAGCCTTTGTGTAGCTTAATTGTCATAAATATATTTTCATACTTTACTAATAAACTCTACTCAGGTATTGAGCACTGTTGAAGTAAATAATGAAAATCTATACACAATCTATTATATCCCCTTATAATACTATATGTGTATACATGAAACAATAAATTATATATAAGTGTGTGTGTGTATATATATATATATATACACACGCGCACGTGCGTACATATATCTATATACACATGTGTACATATACATATATGCATAAAAGGTTTCCTTTTAGTCTCGAGGGATAATGAATACTCCCCCCCGCCCAATGTGTAAGAGTGCCTGCGTGGGGAGTATATAGCGAAGCAATCCCAACCGCCTCTCTGCTGAACCGGCATTGCTTGAGTCTAGTGACAACAGAAAAATCGAGGACGACTGAGAACAATGCCGGAGTCAGCAGAGAAAGACTGGTGTTATCTTAGAGTTTTTCTTCTCCTAGACTAGTTGCTCAACCGAGGCTTGAGAGTCTAGTCTACGCTACTATTTTATCCATAGCTGGAGAACAGGGCTCGAACTTGGCATGTCGAGCCCACGGTCACGCCTGAAATAACTACGGCGTTCCACTTACATACACATGCATACATATACCTGTATACACATAAATACAAGTACAAAAACTATGACAGATTTACATACATGATAATACACATACAGACAGTGTTTGTTATGTGTATGCGCGTATAACAAATATATATATGAGCGCATACGCAGGAATTCGTTTTTGCGTTGTTCAGGGTTTAATAATCAATTATTTTTAATTTTTAAAAATAAATAAAATAGAGCAAAATGATATTTACACATTATGGGTGTTTCTAGTTAACATATGAAAAGCCTCATTTTACGTTTTGTTTACGTGAAGAAGAAATATACTCTCATAGCAAAACGGCTGTAAGAACGCAATGGACACACATCTTGGCCTTTTGGCTAAGATCAAAGTGTAGTATCTGTTCCGATGGATACTGCACCCCATAGACTGGTATTGTCTTGGCCTTCAGGGCTTGATTTACGCCGGTCTATGGGTCTGTCCTGTGCAGTTCTAGGAGGTCCACCCTCCCAGGCTTCGCCTCCCCTCTTTGGGGAGGGGTAAGTTAATTGCTTACTGCCTGAGGCGCCCCTACCAGGGAATGCCGACGGGACTGCCCAGGCAATTTTTAAACCCCACTTTCCCGACCCGACCTTGGGTCACATCTTACTTGTGGGAGTAAGATAAAAACTGGCCTTGTGCCTAACTCCTGGAGAGGAGTAAATCAATACCCTTTCTTCTTCTCTACACCCCCCTCTCTCACTGATGTGATGTTGCTAGTCTCAGTCTTTTCTATAAATACTATTATGGCATGTGTTCTTTAGAATTATGTGATCTATTCCCTGCTTCTTTTGTTTCAGCTCGTTTGACTCGTTGGTCTAGTGGTCTCCATCAATTCGCTATTTTGATAGCTCATTGTAGTACAGCTTCCTATTCCAGTAGCTTCTTTCCAAGAACCGCAGGCTTGTGGAACTCTCTTCCTGCTGACTGTTTTCCTCCTACCTATAAGCTTTGTCTTTTCAAGACTAAAGCCAATAGGCATCTCCTGTCTTTGCGATAATCATATTTCGTTCTTGTTAGCTCCTTACATCAAGTGGCTTCATGCCTTGTCTGAAGCGATTTCCATAAAAAAAACAACATACATATAAAGTAAAGTACCATTTTGTGTTTTTATATATATATATATATATATATATAGATAGATAGATAGATATTGTGTGTATTTAGGCAGCACATTTTCATTTAAGCAAACATTATTAAATAACACGGAGTGTTTTCTCTTGATAAGACTTTTCTATATTTTTTTCAATTTTCCGAACGTAATCACGCTCTCATGTAACATCTCAATATTACAGACGCTTCTTTTAAGTTGTAAATTACTGGCCGTTACAATAAAAAACTCAACAGTAAAGACATTTTTTTAAAGACACCAAGACTAACACCACCTGACGATGATTTGCCGAATCAAATCGCAAAAAAGGAAAGAAAATGGAACAAGAAACGCATGGAACTTACATCTCCGCCGTCGCGTTAGATTCGGCAGGTGTTTGGAGAAGATGCGATGTGTAACACAAATTAAGGAGTGGTTCAACCGATTCAAAAATGGCCGCACATCAGCGGAGAGTGACCAGCGTTCTGGCAGGCTCCAAACTGCTCGGGGTACAGCTTTTGTGGAGAGGGTGCGAAAAAAGAGATAATGCGGAACGCAACGGCGGAGATGAACCCCATTCATAAAGAAGATTTCCAGAGGTGTTTCCGGCAGTGGATGGATCGGTGGACTAAGTGTGTGCAAGCACAAGGGGCCTACTTTGAAGGGGATTAGGGTCTCAACCCCGTCACGTATTTGAAATATTTTTTCTGGCCTACGGTCGGATACTTTTTAGACAAGCCTCGTATATATTCAGCTCTATTTCACTAGATATTGAGCTACTATTGTTTACAAGTTGATAATTGATCTTTGTAGTCAGCTCAAAGAAAGCTTTTTCTAGTTTATTTAATTTGAAATTGTATGTGTATATGTATATATACATGACTTTCTCTAATATATATATATGGTTATTTTTATTTACACAGACATGTACAAAATCTGCGACATTGGCATGTCGATGTTATCAGTCAACAGCTGTTATAAACTGAGATCTCATCAGGCAGAGTTAAAATCCGATCTTAACCTTAGATCATATTTGGAAAAAATCTATATATAAAAGCTCTATTTGATATTGAGCACTTTTTATAAGCCCGGTTGAAATTCTTTGGATTACTATCCTGTGGATGTTTTACCTGGATTATTATATATATATATATATATATATATATATATATATATATATATATATATATATATATATATATGTATGTATACGATTAGTTCTTTTTATATAATAATATATTGAGTTATACGTCTGCACCGGATATCAATAAATATCAAAGGCAATGTTTTAATTTATTTAGAAAATTCAAAAACAAGAATTAAAATCGTAATATGAGGTTCAGGGATAGGAGCTGGAGTACACAGGCATCCACATTCATTCATGGGCGCCGCAGGGTATGTTCATACTATATATATATATATATATATATATAACATAAAAATGAATTTCTCAAAATCGTAATCGAGCCGAATCACAGCAGCAGATCTTGTACGCACAAAATGTTTGGTATCTTTTTTTTTTTTTATACTAATGAGTCACCACTTATCAAGGCCAAAAGCCACTCGAGGATAAGGGTCAATGAGATGGATGGATTGTCAGTTTGAATGATGAATAATATTATGAGAGGATTGAAACTGATGAATGGAACGAATGAAATTCGATGACTTATGAGGACGGTTTATGACATTTGTTGACAAAGAGGACCTAGTTGTAGCCCGCAGGAAAGCAATCCCATAGTAACGTGTTCCACAGATGAGAAGTTCTTGGAAAGAAACTCCGCTCATGGAAATTCCGTTTGATGTTAGGCACACGGAGGAAGAAAGAAAAGTTCTTTTCGATTGTGGTAGGAAGACATGTTTTACAAGAAGACAAATTTTTATTTACTAATGAGTCAACACTTATCAAGGCCAAAAGCCGCTCGAGGATAAGAGTTAATGACATGGCCGGCGGGACAGTTATGAAAGTGGGGGGGGGGGGGCTTCTCCTAAAAAGTGTGTGTGTGGGGGGGGGGCTTCTCATAAAAA
>OY744535.1:26454234-26466734 GCA_963556195.1 Sepiola atlantica
CTTCAGATTTCCACATGTATTTACGCTATTTTGCTCGCTAACAATCTTACTTATAAATTATAATTATTTATTTTATTATTTTCATATATATATATATATATATATATATATATATATATATATATATATATATAAATGAGCTACGTAGTCAATCTATCTACTGCGAAACTGAGTGAACAGTTAGCGTTACTCCATTGAATCGGTTACCTCCCTCTGATTATTCAGTATGGACGCAAGACAGGCGCTTTTTTTAATGTAATCAAAACGCTGGCATTTACCGTGTTACTTCTACTCTGATTTTTTTAATTAAAACGTTTTGAGTTTGTTTATTTTCTTAATCTTATAAGCCATTACGTTTTAAAACACACATTTATTGAATCAAATTGTTTAATTTAAATAATAATTGATTTAAAAATTACTATTTAAAAACACACACACACTATAATGAATTTAGTTTAGGTAAACTTTTTTTTTCGAAAGCATTTAAAAAAACTATTCGTGTTTACTGTATTTGATTTTTTAATAGTTTTATTTCAGGTACACCTTTTCTTCCGATTTTAAAACTTTCCAATATTATAATTTTCTTACGATCTTAACTGTGTTTATGATTTCGGTTTCACCTTTTACGCCATAATGCTGTTATTTACAAACTGTTTTTATTATTCCGTGTTCTATTTATTAAAATAAAAGATGTGATTTTTTTTTCTTTTCTGTCAACAAAAAAATTAACACATTGTACTGGAAAACAATATAACTGATTTTAGAATCAAATTGTTTAATTAAAAAAGGTCATTTAACAAACACACACACACACATTCTAACGAATTTAATTTACGTAAACTTTCCTTTCCGATAGCATTTAAATAACTAATCGTGTTCACTGTATTTGATTTTTTGGTGCTTTTTTACTGTAGGACCTGCGCTAACTTTGACCCCGTCGTTAGGGTCAGGGTCAAAGTGGGGGTTAGGGTTTAGAGTTAGGTCATAGTCAAAGTTAGCGAGTCCTACAGTACAATAGTACCGATTTTTAAAATTTTTTTATTTTAGGTACATCTTTTTAGATTTGAATAATAGTGTTCGCTCTATTTAGTTTTTTAAATTGTTGATTATAAAAAATTAATTGAATCAAATTGTTTAATTAAAATAATAATTAATTTAAAAATTACTATTTAAAAAACCACACACATTCTAATGAATTTAATTTAGGTCAACTTTTTCTCGAGAGCATTTAAATAACCAATCGTGTTCGCTGTATTTGATTTTTTTACTGTTTTATTTTAGGTTTACCTTTTCTTCGATTTAAAAAACTTCCAATTTCTTCATTTTTTACGACCTTAAGTGTGTTTAGGATTTCGGTTTCACCTTTTACGCCGTAAAGCTTTTATTTACAAACTTTTTTATTATTCCGTGTTTAATTCTTTTCTCTTTTTGTCAACAAAAAAATTAACACAAATTTTGTTTTCTTTTCTTAACTAACAATATTTCTAAGTATGGGGGAAGGGCAAAAAAAAATTTATTTTATGAATAGAAATATTTCTATTTATCTTGGAGGGTAAAAAAAAATTTGGGGTCGGGGTCGAAATTTTTATTTTATTTATTTTTAACTAAAAATATTCTTCGTCGGAAACAAAGAAAATCAATGTCTAACCAGGCAAGAAATATAACTGGGGCTCCCTCAGTTTACAGGTGAGCGTTCATTTCTGACGCAGCAGCCTAGCAAAACTATGCGATCGGAGGGAGCATGTATTTGCTAGTATATACAATATATATATATATATATATATATATATATACAATATATATATACAATATATATATATATATATATACAATATATATATACAATATATATATATATATATATATACAATATATATATATATATATATATACAATATATATATACAATATATATATATATATATATACAATATATATATACAATATATATATATATACAATATATATATACAATATATATATATATATATATATATACAATATATATATACAATATATATATATATATATACAATATATATATATATATACAATATATATATACAATATATATATATACAATACAATATATATATATATACAATATATATATATACAATATATATATATATACAATATATATATACAATATATATATATACAATACAATATATATATATATACAATATATATATATACAATATATATATATATACAATATATATATATACAATACAATATATATATACAATATATATATATACAATATATATATATATACAATATATATATATATACAATATATATATATACAATATATATATATATACAATATATATACAATATATATATATACAATATATATATATACATATATGTACAATATATATATATATACAATATATATATATATATATACAATATATATATATATTTATACAATATATATATTTATACAATATATATATATATATACAATATATATATATATATACAATATATATATATACAATATATATATATATAATATATATATATACAATATATATATACAATATATCTATGAATATATTTACAATATATATATATATACAATATATATATATACAATATATATATATATATATACAATATATATATATACAATGTATATATATATACAATATATATATATACAATATATATATATACAATATATATATACAATATATATATATATATACAATATATATATATATACAATATATATATATATAATATATATATATATATATACAATATATATATACAATATATATATATATATATATATATACAATATATATATATCATATATATATATGTATATATCATATATATATCATATATATATGTATATATAATATATATATATGTATATATCATATATATATATATCATATATATATATGTATATATAATATATATATGTATATATCATATATATATATCATATATATATATGTATATATCATATATATATATATATATGTATATATATGTATATATCATATATATATATGTATATATCATATATATGTATATATCATATATATGTATATATATATATGTATATATCATATATATATATGTATATATCATATATATATGTATATATCATATATGTATATATCATATATATGTATATATCATATATATATATATCATATATATATATATATATCATATATATATGTATATATCATATATATATGTATATATCATATATGTATATATCATATATATGTATATATCATATATATGTATATATCATATATATATATATCATATATATATATATATATATATATCATATATATATGTATATATCATATATATATATCATATATATATCATATATATATGTATATATCATAAATTATATATATATATGTATATATCATAAATTATATATATATATCATAAATTATATATATATATATTATGTATATATTATCTATATACTACTAAAACTCTATTGTCTTGTATGTTTGCAATCAGCTTTCAGCTTTCCGGTTTTCAACATCCGGTTGCGCATGCGTAAATAGCATCGTCTCAATCTGTTATTTCAATTCCGTTAATCACTATTCTGATTAACGAACGCATGAAATTTTTCATTCTGGAAATGTTTATATCGCTTTTAATATAAAACAATTACATTTAATTTCATCAAATAGTTTTTTTGTTTTCTCCACGGCTAAAAACATTCAACGGCAGGACTTTGTAAAGTCTGCCGCAGTTTCAAAAAAGCTCCTCCCTTTTAAAAAACAAAAACAAACAAACAAAACAACAACAATCATTATTAATATCAATAGCGGCGGTGAACGAAACCACCTCCCACTTTTCCTCTCACAGATTTCACCACTCCTACTCCCTCTTTTTTCGTTACGTACGCGAGACAGCCGGTTGTACCCCCTTCCTTTCTCAAATCGCCTGTATTTTACTGTACTATCAACTAACAATTTCATTTAAAAGATTATATATAAAAATTTGAATTTAACTATAATAAGTATTATGATACCTGTTCAGTGCATATTTACCTATAAGTATGGCCAACCACTTATAATTCAGTAACTGTAATTTAAAAAAAAACAATTATAATAAACAGAACGACGCATAGAAATCTATCTATATTCTTTTTTCAACAATTACATTTAATTTCATCAAATAGTTTTTTTGTTTTCTCCACAAGTGTCACGCACATACATGAATTCCATAGCTAATATAACAAACTGACCCAACGGGTCACGGGTGGTCTAGTATATTATATATATATAATATATACACATATATATATATGATATATATATATATATATATATATATGATATATACATATATATATTGTATATATATATTATGTATATATCATATATTATATATATATATATTATGTATATATATTATGTATATATAATATATTATATATATATATGATATATACATATATCTATATAATACTAAAAGTCTATTGTTCTTGTATGTTTGCAATCAGCTTTCAGCTTTCCGGTTTTCAACATCCGGTTGCGCATGCGTAAATAGCATCGTCTTCAATCTGTTATTCCAATTCCGTTATTCTCTATTATGATTAACGAACGCATGAAATTTTTCATTCTGGAAATTTTTAAACAATTTCATTTAATTTCATCAAATAGTTTATTTGTTTTCTTCACGGCTTAAAACATTCAACGGGAGGACTTCGTAAAGTCTGTCGCAGTTTCAAAAAAACTCCTCCCTTTTAAAAAACAAAAACAAACAAACAAAAAAACAACACTCATTATTAATATCAGCCATACTAGCGGTCGGTGAACGAAACCACCTCCCACTTTCCCTCTCATAGATTTCACCACTCCTACTCCCTCTGTTTTCGTTACGTACGCGAGAAAGCCTGCTGTACCCCCTCCTTTCTCAAATCGCCCCTAACCAACCACTTATAATTCAGTAACTGTAATTAAAAAAAAAACAATTATAATAAACAGAACGACTCATAGAAATCTATCTATATTCTTTTTTCATTTTAATATACTTTCATAGAAATGCTTCTGTTATGTAAAAAAAAACTATTTTCTTTATGTCACAAGTGTCACGCTCATACATGAATTCCATAGCTAATATAACAAACTGACCCAACGGGTCACGGGTGGTCTAATATATTATATATATATATATAATGTATATATCATATATTATATATATATATATTATGTATATATATTATGTATATATCATATATTTTATATATATATATTATGTATATATCATATATTATGTATATATCATATATTATATATATATATATATTATGTATATATCATATATTATATATATATATTGCATATATTATATATATATTATATATATATATATTATGTATATATTGTATATATTATATATATATATATTTATATATATATATTACATATTTATATATAGATATTATATATATATTATATATTTATATATATATATATTATATATATATATATATTATATATTTATATATATATATTATATATATATATATTATATATATATATTATATATTTATATATATATATATATATATATATATATATATATATATATATATATATATATATGTATATTTAACATGGTTCACCCCAAACAAGACAGGCCGTAAGGGGCTACTGAGAAAAAAGAAAAGGGGAGAAGGTTGGGGGCAACCTAAATTGTGATCTGCGCAGTGAGATGTCTGTTCACATTAGTTTTAAATTTCTGCATGTCAGTACTATCGGGGAAACAGGGGGCAGGGAGGGAGTTCCAGAGGCCAGCAGCACGAGGAAAGATGCTATTTGAGTAGAAGGTTCTCCGGCATCTGGGGACCTCTACAGTGAATGAATGAGATTTAGTTGATTGTCGAGTTAGTCTAGTTAATTTACGTCGAGGGGGCACCAGAGTAGCCAATTCATCGGAGCATAATCCATTGAAGTATTTGTAAAACAAACATAAGGATGCTACATTGCGGCGATGGGACAGGGACTGGAGCTTGGTTTACAGTGAGAGACCTATCAGGTTGGCGACTCTTTTTTGGACCTTGTCAAGGAGGGAGAGACTAGTAGATGATGCACCAGCCCAGATGTGGCAAGAATACTCCATGCATGGGCGGATGGTGGCTTTGAACAGATACAGGATAATTTCAGATGTGAGGAGTTTACTAGCACGGTAGAGGGAGCCAACCTTCTTTGAGGCAGCCTTGGCAATGTCTTCAATGTACTTGTTCCAATTCATGTTACCTGTGAAGGTTAGGCCGAGGAGTTTGAATGATGAACTCTCAGGTAGGGTGTTATTGGCCATGGCAATCGGTGGTTGGAGAGGTTTCTTGTAGTTATTGAAGTAAAGGAGCTTTGTCTTTGCGGCATTAAAAGTTACCAACCATTTATGACCCCAATCCACTACAGCCTGGAGGTCATTTTCTAAAGATTCAGCCATTGCCTCGGATATGATCGCGTCAGTTTTACCAACATGGCGAGAGTAAAGCGTGGTGTCGTCAGTAAATAAACCAATCTCCGACTCTATGTCGTCAGGGAGATCATTTATATAGATCAGGAACAACAAAGATCCAAGGATAAATCCCTGGGGTACACCTGCATTTATGTCATGTTGCTTAGATGAACGGCCATCGAGGACAACCTGGATTTTTCTTTTGTTTAGGAGGATCTAATTATATTAAGTAGTTGCCCAGTAATACCGTATGAGCGTATTTTCAGGAGAAGCCCTTTATGCCAAACCTTGTCAAAGGCCTTGGATATATCAAGCGCTACTGTCCTAGCTTTACCTGCCTTGTCGAGTGTATGATACATGCGTTCAGAGATGACCGTTAGGATGTCTGCAGTAGATCGTGCTTGTCTAATCCATACTGGCGGTCAGATAGAAGTTTAGCATTAACTAAGTGCCATACTATCGCTAGATTGATTAAGGATTCAAAGATTTTGGGAAAAATCGGCAGTAGACTGATTGGGCGGTAGTTCTGAGGTCGGTTCTATTCCCAGAACTCTTGTAGACAGGTACCACAGAGGCAATTTTCCAGCTATCGGGGAAGCAAGATTCAGCTAGGCATTTATTAGAGAGTTTGGAGAGGACAGGGGTCAGTTCAGCAGAACATTTCTTTATTACTATTACAGGTATAAGATCAGGCCCACAAGATAATATATATATTAATATTATATATATATATTGTATATATATTATATATATATATATTATATATTCATATATTATATATATATATATATTATATATTTATATGTTATATATATTATATTTTTATATATTATATATATATATTATATATATAATATATATATATATAATATATATATATATTATATATATATTTATATATTATATATATATATATATATATATATATATATATATATATATATATATATATATATATATGAGAGAGAGAGAATATGAATTAGACACTTAATTTATGAGTAAACTAACGGAGTATAACATTTTCTTTATTTGTCCTTTGAATATGCCAAACAAGTTTCCCACCCCATAAACATACACATGTATGGAAAATATCGTTTGTTTTTTTTTAATTTCTTTTGCGTATTTGATTTCTACATTTTATTATTTATTGATGAAGATATTCAAATAAATATTGTTGATTTAAATTCAAGCTTAAAAAAGTTTTAATTTAAATCAACAATATTTATTTACATAAAAATCACACAACTTTTCCGAATATTAATTTAAATAGTATTAAACTATTTATTTATAAAATAAGGATGCAACAAAAATAAGGATGCAACAAAAATGAGGATGCAACAAAAATAAGTATGCAACAAAAATAAGGATGCAACAAAAATAAGGATGCAACAAACATAAGGATGCAACAAAAATAAGGATGCAACAAAAATAAGGATGCAATAAAAATAAGGATGCAACAAACATAAGGATGCAACAAAAATAAGGATGCAACAAAAATAAGGATGCAATAATCAATTATCAACAAAATAAATGAAATAAAATTTAACTTGAAATTTAATCGTTTTGATTCCTTGTGAAATCTTATATATAAAATAGTGTCAGTTTTCTCCTGTACTTTTGACTTCAATAACTTTTTAAATACAAAACTACGTACTTAAAACTGTTTAATCGGTCAGTTTTGACAAATATTGGTCCGTGTTCTTAAAGACAAAAACTTTATTTCCAATTGATTTCATCGCATTTCATATTTAATCAGATAAACAGTTTTTTATTACTAACATTATAGGGAAAGTTGGAGGAGCTAACCCACCCACACGCTAGACTCTTCTGTTCGTCCCTCATAACACCTGTTCGCCTTCCTAAAGCTGGCCAACACTTCTTAACGCTCACTATTGATCATGATTGGCCGTTTATTCTCATCTTTTGACATGCCCAACTTTTGACTCTGATGGCCCGCTTCAATTCAGGAATAGTCTGTTTTAATAGACATTATCTTTGAGAAAATCCCACAGATAAAAATCTGGGTGGTTAACGTCCGGTAGATGCGAAGTTTATTTAGGATAACACGATCACTAAAGTGTTCCCGCATATTATTGAACAGCAATAAAACAAAGACTGTTGGATATTCATGACTGAAACTTCGTGGGCAAGTCAGGTATAGATTGAAGTTTATTTTTACCAAATATGGTTGGATTGTAGAAAGGATTCTGAATTTTATTAACGATTTTATGGGTGATATTGGGGGAAGGGGCACAAAGGGGGCACATTATCTGTGTACAATTATCAATATTGCGAGTCCCGAGTCTAGTAATGTATCGAAAAAGGGGTCCGAAAAAAATCACTATTCTGAACTAAGAGTATAATTAGGGGTGGGACGTAATGGGTAAAGGGGTCCGAAAAAAATCACTATTCTGAACTAAGAGTATAATTAGGGGTGGGACGTAATGGGTGAAAATTAGGGGTGGGACGTAATGGGTGAAAATAGGGGTGGGACGTAATGGGTGAAATTAGGGGTGGGACGTAATGGGTGAAAATAGGGGTGGGACGTAATGGGTGAAAATAGGGGTGGGAACGTAATGGGTGAAAATAGGGGTGGGACCGTAATGGGTGAAATTAGGGGTGGGACGTAATGGGTGAAAATAGGGGTGGGACGTAATGGGTGAAAATAGGGGTGGGACGTAATGGGTGAAATAAGGGGTGGGACGTAATGGGTGAAAATAGGGGTGGGACGTAATGGGTGAAAATAGGGGTGGGACGTAATGGGTGAAAATAAGGGTGGGACGTAATGGGTGAAAATTGGGGTGGGACGTAATGGGTGAAAATAGGGGTGGGACGTAATGGGTGAAAATAGGGGTGGGACGTAATGGGTGAAAATTTCAGATTCATGCGAGTAGTATTTTTTTGTGTTCATTTATACATAAATAACACTAAAACAATCAAACATTTTGAAAATGTTGCAAAATTCAGAAGGTGCAGGCCACAAATAGCCGTTAGGGCTACACGGAACTCAAAATCCATCATTTTTCGGTGAAAAAGTGGTTTCATGCGACATTGCAGGTCCTAAAACATCCTCAAAAGCTATGAATGGATATAGATGGTTAAATCTGATATAGTACTTTAATTTAAGACCATTTTCAGGCTGTGAAAGGGTTTTCATGAATGTAAAATAGCCCAAAACTATTGGCCTGCACCTTCTGAATTTTGCAAAATTTTCAAAATGTTGATTGTTTAGTGTTATTTATGTATAAATGAACACAAAAAAATACTTGCAAAATTTTCAAAATGTTTGTTATTTTGATGTTTAGTGTTATTTATGTATAAATGAACACAAAAAATACTACTCGCATGAATCTGAAATGTTCACCCATTACGTCCCACCCCTTCTGAATTTTGCAAAATTTTCAAAATGTTTGATTGTTTAGTGTTATTTATGTATAAATGAACACAAAAAAATACTACTCGCATGAATCTGAAATTTTCACCCATTACGTCCCCACCCCTTCTGAATTTTGCAAAATTTTCAAAATGTTTGATTGTTTAGTGTTATTTATGTATAAATGAACACAAAAAAAATACTACTCGCATGAATCTGAAATTTTCACCCATTACGTCCCACCCCTTCTGAATTTTTGCAAAATTTTCAAAATGTTTTGATTGTTTAGTGTTATTTATGTATAAATGAACACAAAAAAATACTACTCGCATGAATCTGAAATTTTCACCCATTACGTCCCACCCCTTCTGAATTTTGCAACATTTTCAAAATGTTTGATTGTTTAGTGTTATTTATGTATAAATGAACACAAAAAAATACTACTCGCATGAATCTGAAATTTTCAACCCATTACGTCCCACCCCTTCTGAATTTTGCAAAATGTTCAAAATGTTTGATTGTTTAGTGTTATTTATGTATAAATGAACACAAAAAAATACTACTCGCATGAATCTGAAATTTTCACCCATTACGTCCCACCCCTTCTGAATTTTGCAACATTTTCAAAATGTTTGATTGTTTAGTGTTATTTATGTATAAATGAACACAAAAAAATACTTACTCGCATGAATCTGAAATTTTCACCCATTACGTTCCACCCCTTCTGAATTTTGCAAAATGTTCAAAATGTTAGATTGTTTAGTGTTATTTATGTATAAATGAACACAAAAAAATACTACTCGCATGAATCTGAAATTTTCACCCATTACGTCCCACCCCTTCTGAATTTTGCAAAATTTTCAAAATGTTTGATTGTTTAGTGTTATTTATGTATAAATGAACACAAAAAAATATTACTCGCATGAATCTGAAATTTTCACCCATTACGTCCCACCCCTTCTGAATTTTGCAACATTTTCAAAATGTTTGATTGTTTAGTGTTATTTTTGTATAAATGAACACAAAAAAATACTACTCGCATGAATCTGAAATTTTCACCCATTACGTCCCACCCCTAGTATAATTAGTCAAAGTCTGGGACAAGAAGGCAATAGTGATAAAATATATAGGGAAAGAGTCTTAGGGAAACAAACATTGATTAATACAGTTTTAGTATAAATAATCGATTTATTTATTTATCTATTTTACTTAGGGAATCGGACCAATATAAACGGCTGGGACCACACGAAATGGTCCTAAAGGGTTAAGCAGGATGAAAAGAACAAGGAAATAGAGCACTAACCAGACCTCCACTGAAGAGACTTATTTCCACTCACATTCCAGAGAAGGGCAACAGTCGTTATCAGCTATAGAAATCAATGGCAACCAAAATGATTTGCAACAGTTATGGAAAGAGGCAGGAAGTGGTGGAAATCTTGGGAGACTTGTTGTCACTCAGACTCCAGGGAACACTACAGTCATTATAGCAATCACTGATAATGACTCATATGAGAACTTTTAGTCAGTAAAATCTAATAATAATAATGATAATAATACCACACAAAATTGTTGGAGGGTTGAAAAACCGAGGAGGGAAAGCACCAACCAGACCACCACTGAAAGGGTGCGAGAGTACTGAAACGTTAGGGAGGCTTATTTTCACTCAAATTCCAAAGAAGACACAACGGTCGTTGCTAACGAGAAATCAATGGTAAGCAGCTGTTGCGATAAAGTAAAATGATTTGCAAAGTGTATCGAAAGAAATGCAGAGTGCTGGAAATCGGAGGACACTGATTTTCACTTGGACTCCCGGGGAACACCACTGATTCTTGTCAGTGAGCAATCACTGAACTCCTAGTGAGTAAAATGATAATGATAAAAGTAATAATTTGGAACCTTAATTCCACTCAAATTTCAGAGAAGACCAATGGTCATTGCTGGGGAGAAATCAATGGTAAACGGCTGTTGCGATAGTGCAAAGTGATTTGCATTGGTTATCGAAAAGAGGTGGAGAGTGTTGGAAATCCGAGGAGACTTGTTGTCACTCAGACTCCAAGGAACACCAATGGTTATTGTCAGTGAGCAATCACTGATAATGACCTGTGTGAAAACTCTTAGTATTATTATTTGTACTCACTAGGAGTTCTCACACAGATCATCGTCAGTGATTGCTCACCGACAACAACCAGTGGTATTTCCTGGAGTCTGAGTGACAACAAGCCTCCCCAGATTTCCAGTATTCTTCACCTCTTTTCGATAACGATGTGGTATCGCAACAGCCGCTTACCATTGATTTCTCGCTGGTAAGGATAATTGGTCTTCTCTGGGATTTGGGTGGCAATAAGCCTCCCCAAGGTCCCAGCATTCTCTGCACTTTTTCAGTGGAGGTCTGGTTTGTGCTGTCCCTCCTCGGTCTTCTCATCCTCCTCGACCCTCTACAAATATTTTGTCTGATGTCAGCCTAGGCCGGCACCATTTAAAAAAAAAATTTTTTCAATCAATTCAAGAAAATAAATATATATATATATATATAGAGAGAGAGAGAGAGAGATAGAGATAGAAGAAAAAAGAGTGATAAATATGCGACGATTGTCCAAATTTATTTCAAATTTCAATTGTTCAATGCAAGGTGTATTCAGTAATAAAC
>OY744535.1:26476734-26774234 GCA_963556195.1 Sepiola atlantica
TTAAACTTTTTCTCAAATATTCTCCATACATAGTAGTTCAAAAGTTTGAGATCTGACCAGCTAGGAGGTCAAATGTGATCATGAAAATTTTCCACCATCCATTTCTGCTTCCGTAGTTCTTGTGTGGTGGTTCTTTTACCTTTTCTGGTGGAAAATAACCTTTACTCATCACATCAGATTTGTATCCGATGTCTTTGTGAACAACATTTCAGACTGCTACTTTTGACACACAGTGTTCTTTTGCAATCGACTTGATGGATTTTCTAGGATTACTACCAACGGTGTGCTGTATTTGACAAATAAGTTCTAATGCTATTAGTATGTCTGAAATATTCATAGTCACGATGATAACTGTGTCCCTCTTCATTTGTTATGTAATTATAGAGGATGCCATTGATAATTCTGAAATATAGAAAATATAAACTCAAATAATATTCTTCTGATAGTAAAAACTAGCATAGCTATCCGGCGTTGCCCGGGGGGGGGGGGTTGCATAGACAACAAAACAGAAAAGTTAAAAAGTGTGTGTAACATCTTTCTTTTAAAACTTATCTCTCTCCCCAATCAAGTAGGATCTTCCTCCCTCTGACAAATAATTGAACAGATATCACACTTTGATCCTAGCCCGATGGCCCAAAAGTGTATTTTTGAGTCCGAGTATCACTCTAAAAGTCGATTAGAAAAAAGAAAAGAAAAGTAGTTCTTGTGTGATGGTTCTTTTACTTTTTCTTTATTCATCACATAATCATTTTATCTGATGTCTTTGTGAACAACATTACAGACTATTACTTTTGACACACAGTGTTCTTTTTCAATCGACTTGATGGATCTTCTAGGATTACCACCAATGGTGTGCTCTACTTGACGAATAAATTCTAATGCTATCAGTATGTCTAGAATATCACAAACTCACTCTCCAGTTCACAGGGTTCAGCGGGTCAACTGTCTCCAAATTCCACTCTGTGCAGTCTTGTCTAATCACTTGCTTCCAAGTTTTCCTTGGCAGGTCAACTTTCTAGGATTACCACCAACGGTGTGCTGTACTTGACGAATAAATTCTAATGCTATCGGTATGTCTAGAATGTCTCTTACGTTCTCGTAATGGCGACTCCATTCCATCTTTTCTTCTACTTCATTTGTGAATTTTGGAAACAAAAGATGAAGCGACTTTTAAAAATGGTTCTATTTCTACATTGTTATATTCAGCTTTCATAGTCAAGATAACTCTGTGAACTACTACATTTGTTGTGTAATTATTGGGGATGACATTGATAATTCTGAAATACAGAAAATATAAAGTCAACTAATATTCCTCCTATAGTAAAAAATAACGTATGTCCTCAAATACTTTACACACTCTGTATATGAAACAACTAGACGTACCGGTGACCCGTTGGGTCATGACCACTACCATCATTCATTCTACTTTGATTTCATTCATTCGAAAATGCATAAACTGTGACGTCATATCTGTTAAGACATTCTTCTTGCATAACTAAAAATAATAAATCTCGTTAGTTCTATATTATCCTTATTATCTATATATTAATACGATAGCGTGTGTGTTCGTGTGTCACGCTTCCGGCAAAAGCTCTGCGCATGCGTGCTGCACCTAAATTTTGAAAAACATTCAACTAGCCTGCGTTTAGGTATATTCATATGTTTATCCCTCTGGCGCAATGGTTAGCGAGGTGGTATTTTTTACTTCGGCCCGACTGGTTTATAGTTCGATCCCAACCAACCTCTAAGATTTTTATTCTACATTTCGAGGGGAAGGGGAAGAAATAATACATTTTTTTATTACCTAGTTAAAAACTACTTTTTTGTGTTGCTTAAAACTTAAAACTATTTTTTGTTTTTATGTTGGCGTTTTTAATGGCATTGTCTATTTAATTACGTTGACTGCTTAAAAAGTAGGGTATCGGCCAGTATTATTTTGTTGTCTTTTTTTTTTGAACGGATGGCATATCAACCTTTTTTAGTAGATATGCGCAGTGTCCATCGTACACGAGTTACTATTTCAAACAATTATTTCACTTTTATCTAGAAGGGGGTGGCTCATAATAAAGCAAGCGTAACTTACTAACAAATAGAAGGTGCTTTGTTACATTAGGACCCGTATTGAAAACATCATTTCGTGTAATTTACACGGGTTCCGCTAGTGACTATTATTACAGAAAAGTATTATTATTCTTATATATAAATAGATTTATTATTTTGCCATCTAATTTACATATGTGTTTGTGGTGTGTATAGACACATGTATGTAAATTTGATAGCCACGTTTGGAAAAAAAAAACCGGAGTCACTCTTTTTCTAAATGCTCACGAAGAGATTAAAGAATGGTTGAATCAATATAGAGTGAGAGGGGCAAGATAAATATAGAAATAGCTAAGAGAGACAGATCGGCGGCGTGTTCAGTTAATTATAAATTACGGCTAATTAAAAACATTTCTTTTTCAAACATAACTCAATCCCAGAACTAAGGTATATGTTAGCATGTATTTTGTGTTATAAAAATATATTAAATCTTCACGGCCGCTTTCTTACAAAAGGGACGTTGCTAGTCTTTCTCTATGCTAGCATTATTTCCATGGTATGTGCCCCCCCCCCGCCCCTGTAAAACATTCACAGCAAGAACTCGTCATGCTACCACCACTGCAAAGAAATTTCGTGGTACTCTTATAGAGAACACACCGCATTTCCGTGACTTTGCGTCGTCAACGTTCGGGCAAGTGTCGGAAGCTCTCGAGAGTTGATGAAACTTTTAACCAATCAGGTTGCAGCATGCATTAGACAATCAGGTTCCAAGCAAGCAGACGATAACTTTTGGAAGAAATTACTATCTAGGATCTGCAGCGCGTTAAAAAAAAGAAGAATTTCTACGATCTGTGTAAGCGCGTTGAATCTCCCGGAAGGACTCATTGAGTTCTGCCAGCAATTTTTCATAAACAGATCATTATGAATTTTAGAATATATATTCTCGGCAACCCAGTGAGTAACATTGGCACAGTATTTTTTTTTGTAAACGTTACCATTTAGGGGGTGCACCCATCCAAATTCGCCCCCCCCCCCCCAAAAAAAATGTTTTAAAATAATTTAGACAGAAAATATTTAATGGAGAAAATAATTTTGCTTTATAAAATGTTGAGTTATATTAAGTAATACATTTTTTAAAGGATCGGTGCATACGCGTAAGCGTCAATAATGTATATTCTTGATAAAATCCTAAACTATTGAACATATCATTATGAATTATGGAATAAGTATTCTAGGCAACAGGGTGAGTAATGTGGGCATATTATTAATTTTTTATGCAAACTTAACCATTTAGGAGAGTGCCAACGAAACTTTACCTACCATATCCCCCAAAGAAAGAAAAAAAAACCCATTAAAATGTAAAACTAATGCTATATTTATTGCTTATACCCATCCTGGGACGGGTATTCGACTAGTTTAGTATAAACAATCTATTATAATAGATTGTTTATACGGCTTCATATAATAGATGTGTCCATGCATCTCCATGTAAGGCTCTGTCCGTCTGTCGCAGCATTTTTTTTTTTATGACTGATTGAAAGGACGTATCTTAAGACTATCTGTTCTGGTTAAGAGTGAACGGAACAATTTGCTTTTCCCAATATTTAGTTTATTTTAGAATCGTCAATTCTGAACATATCAATTAGATGAACTGAGTCACTTCGAGAGATAGCCATATTTATGTGAAGATCACTTGATAAGGAATCAACTAGCTATGATGAGGGGCTTGAGTATACTTTGCTTAGCATAACGTGATAGTTAGAGAGAGATAGAGAGAGAAGAGGAAGAAGAGGGATAGAGGGAAAGATAGAAGAGAAAAGGAGAGATAGACAGCGAGAGAGAAAAAAGGAGATGGAGAGATAGAGATAGAAGGAGAGATATATAAAGAGTGGAATAGAGATAGATAGATTAAGAGATACAGATAGAGAGAGAGAGAGAGAGAAGGAAAGATAGATTTAAAGAGATAGAGAAAGAAGGAGAAAGAGATATAAAGAGAGAGAGAGAGAAAAATGAAGGAAAAATGGATATAAAGAAAGAGGTACGAGATAGAGAGAGAGAGGAGGGGGAGAGAGAGAGGTGTGCGAGATAGAGAGAGGAGAGGGGAGATAGAGAGAGGGGGTGCGAGATAGATAGAGAGAGAGAGAGGGGGGGTGCGAGAGAAAGGGGAGGGGAGATAGAGAGAGGTGTGCGAGAGAGAGAGTGAGAGGGGGGAGATAGAGAGAGAAGAAGAAATAGATATAAAGAGAGAGAAGGAGAAATAGATATATATATATATAGAGAGAGAGGGGGGGAGAAAGAGAGAAGGAGGATAGATATATATATATATAGAGAGAGGGGGAGATAGAGAGAGAAGAAGAAATAGATATAAAAAGAGAGAGAGAGAGGGGGTGCGAGAGAAAGGGGAGGGGAGATAGAGAGAGGTGTGCGAGAGAGAGAGAGAGAGCGAGAGGGGGGAGATAGAGAGAGAAGAAGAAATAGATATAAAGAGAGAGAAGGAAAAATAGATATATATATATAGAGAGAGAGGGGGGAGAAAGAGAGAAGGAGAAATAGATATAAAAGAGAGAGAGAGAGAGCTTCCATCTGCATCCATGTTACACCCATTTTTTAGTTAACTATATTCGCATCATATCAACTAACCTGCAATTGC
The DNA here is from genome assembly GCA_963556195.1 of Sepiola atlantica. Lineage (NCBI taxonomy): Eukaryota > Metazoa > Mollusca > Cephalopoda > Sepiida > Sepiolidae > Sepiola > Sepiola atlantica. The sequence goes on from OY744535.1 coordinate 26,481,425, forward strand.
TTGTACTGCTTGTCGCAGCAATGCATAGATGTGCAATTCTGATATGACTCGCGTTCAGTTCGAAAGAATGCACCGAGGAAAAAACAAAAAAAAAAAAAAGAACAAAACGAAAGATCCATGCAGATATGCTGCATGTGAAAGCGAAAATACATCAAGGTGACACATTTTCTTTTTCAACCATAGGATGATTTGTTCAAAATTCGTTCCCATAAGAAAAACAAAAAAAAGAATTGGAGTGAAGGCCAATATCTTTTCTGTCTCTATTGCTTACTAGAAAGATTCGTGCCCCGTTGGATCAGCCATTGAACTCAGGTTAGCTTGTTTAGATCAGGAAGAAGTGAGTTTGCAAAGCCAGTTAAATATAGAAATTTAATTCTTTCTGAAACAATAAATATTCCCCTGTCTTCTTACCGTAAAAATAATTGTCAGCTAAATATTCTTCAAATCAATAAAACGAATGTCATTTTTTTTAAATGCGTTTATTTAAAATTCTACTCTTTCAGTCACCGGAGCGACATAATTTGATTTGGGAACAATTCATTTTAAAATGGGTAAAGTCGGAATTGTTTACCTTAGCGACATCAGATTTTTTTTAAAATGGAAATCCATCCAGACAAGGCATGAAGCCACTTGATGTAAGGAGCTAACAAGAACAAATATGATTATCGCAAAGACAGGAGGTGCCTATTGACCTTAATCTTGAAAAGGCCAAGATTATAGGTAGGAGAAAAACAGTCAGCAGGAAGAGAGTTCCACAAGCCTGCGGTTCTTGGAAATTACCATCTTTACAGATCAGACGATCTCATTTTTTTTTTTAAGCGTTTGAAAGGTGATAATATACATACGAACATTAAATAACTTAGCGTATTATTATAGATTTTGTATTTTTTATTTATTTATAGAAACTGAACTTGCAATTATTTCTATATGAATAAAAAAAGGTTACTAATAAATGGTTTTCCAAAATGCGAGTAAAAACAATATATAAGTAGACTAGAAAAAAATCTGACTTTGCAAAGCCAGTTAAATATAAAAACGAAAGACAAAATCCCAAATTTGCCTCCTTCTGCTCTTTCTCTCTACAGCTCCAGGTCAAACTAATATTACTACTTGTGGTGATATTCCCTTTTGTTTATAATTGACTATTCGAATCTTTTTATTCTTTCCTTTATGTATTACCTGTCAATAAACAGAGAGAGGGAGGGAGATGGAGGGAGAGGGAGAGTGATGGAAACAAGATTGATAGATACTGTATAAAATAACAGGGAGGGGGGGGGGAGCGTTAACATCATAAATGGAGAGATGGTGAGAGTGATAGGAACTTATTAAGAGTAGTCCCTACTTAGAACAATTAAAATGGAAGCTTTACAAACATAACTCAATCCCAAAACCAAGTAATATTTTAACATGTATTTTGTGTGATCTATTATATAAAATGCAGTTGTCTGTGTGTATGCATGTGTATGTCCAGTTAAAGGTAAAACAAACTACAAAACAAACAGCCACAAAGTTGGTATATTCTTGATCGGCGTTGCCCTGGGTGAATAACATCTAAGATTAAAAAAGTTATTCATTCTTTGGAGGCCAACTGGGTCAGGTTTCACCAGGGTGGAGGTCGTTTTTTTTTGCGGCCATTTTCAATGTTATCTATTACATAGAGAGGTGAATGACTTACATTATTAGCATTATTATTACGGTGAGTTAAACAAAAAAGCAAGAGAGAGGGGAATGGGCTGGGCGGAGGTTAAAGAGGGTGGGGGGGAGAGGGATCCTGAAAAACGGTGGAAAGAGAGAAAGATCAAGAGACAGATTTAAAGAGGTAGAGCGATAGAAGTTTTAACCTCTTCTATTTTACTTTATTAAAACCTACAAGCATCTCTTTGCAACGTAATCATATTTGGTGTAAACAACCTGCGGTTTATGACAAGTTTCAGTTATGAATGTCGAACAGTTTTTGTTTTATCTCCATTGATAAGCACATAAGCACATATTTGGGACGGTTATTTTCTCACTTTTTTTTCATTTTAATTTAGTTTATCTAAAGAGATCAAGGGGACCCCTCTTGAGGCTAACACTTGATTTCCCTATGAGTAAAATTTATATCTGAGGACTCTCTTAAGGATAGATGTTGTTCCTTTTAAGGCTGCTATCTGTACTTCCCTACAATTTGGTTTTCCGGGGATTGTTTCTAAGTATTTACTTAGATTGTTTTTTTCACCAGACCAGTTGCCCCCCCACTACAACCGGTATGATGTTTATTTCATCGAGGGACCATGTTATTTTTAGATCATTTTTGAGATCTTGGTATTTTGTTATTTTTTCCCGTTCGGCTCTATTGAGGCCGTAGTCATTTGGGACGGTTACATCAATGATGAGAGCAGTTTTATCTGGTTTGTTCCAGATGACAATGTCTGGTTTGATGGCCTTGTCTTTTATGTATTTGCCCGCCTGTATGTCTTTATCATAGAACACTGTCACTTTTCCATTCGATGTTATGGGTGGGGGTTCATGTTCCCAGATGTTCAGTGATCTTTCTAGCTGCATCTCTCAGCAGATCTTCCAATGTAGGTTATCTCTATTTTTTTATTTTTCTTTTCATTCATTTGCTGGGGACGGGGCATTCTTCCAAATGCCATACGATCACCCGCTATTTACAGACTCCAACCGAGAGCTCTTTTCAGGATTCTGGCTGTTCCCTTGAGTGCAGTTGTGTGCTTGTATGTTCAACTAAAGGTAAAAACAAACTACAAAACAAACAGCCACAAAGTTGGTATATTCTTGATCGGCGTTGCCCTGGGTGAATAATATCTAAATTTAAAAAAAAGTTATTCATTTTTGGGGGGGTCAACTGGGTCAGGTTTCACCAGGGTGGAGGTCGTTTTTTTTGGTGACCATTTTCAATGTTATCTATTACATAGAGAGGTGAATGACTTACATTATTAGCATTTTGTGTGTGTGTCCATCTCAAAGTCAAAAATTACAAAACAAACACCCACAAAGTTGGTATATTCTTGATCGGCGTTGCCCTGGGTGAATAATATTTAAAATTAAAAACGAACAATTATTCATTCTTTGGAGGTCAACTGGGTCAGGCTTCGTCATGGAGGATGTCGTTTTTTCAGCCATTTCCAATGTTATTTTTTTAATTTTTTATTTTTTTAACGTAGTTCACCCCAAACAAGGCAGGCCACCACTGTAGACGTAAGGGGCTACTGAGAAGAAAGAAAATGGAAGAAGGTTGGGGGGGGGGGTCAACCTAAACTGGGATCTGCGCAGCGAGATGTCTGTTTACATTAATTTTAAATTTCTGCATGTCAGTACTGTCAGGAAACAGGGGGGCAGGGAGGGAGTTCCAGAGGCCAGCAGCACGAGGAAAGAAGCTATTTGAGTAGAAAGCTCTCTGGCATCTGGGGACCTCCACAGTGAATGGATGGGATTTAGTTGATTGTCGAGTTGGTCTAGTGAATTTACGTCGAGGGGGCACCAGAGTAGCCAGCTCATCGGAGCATAATCCATTGAAGTATTTGTAAAACGGAGAGCCTTCTACTCAAATAGCTTTTTTCCTCGTTCTGCCGGCCTCTGGAACTCCCTCCCTGCTCCCTGTTTCTCCAGTTCTACTGACATGCAGATATTTAAAACTAATGTAAGCAGACATCTCGCTGCACAGCTCACTACTTAGGATGACCCCTAAGACTTACTCCCTAATTCTCAGTAGCCCCTTACGTCTACAGTGGCATCCTGCATTGTTTGGGGTGAAATATGATATAAAAAAAAATGTTTTTTTAATGTCTATTTATAAAATGATTGGATGGAAATAGCTTCCAATCATTTTAACACTTTAGGATTTGCTAAGAATTTTAAAGTTTATTCAAAGATAATAAAGAAAGGAAAGAAGAAAAAGACTAGTTCAGTTCATTATAAACAAAAGGGAATATCACAACTGGCAGTAATACTATTCAACCCATGGTTGGAGAGGAAAAGAGTGTGAGAGAGAGATAGTGAGCAGAGAGAGGCTAATTTTGAATTTTGTTATATTTTTTATATTTAACTATCTTTGCAAACTCACTTATCCTGATTTTTTTTTTTATATGGAAATCGCTCCAGACAAGGCATGAAGCCACTTGATGTAAGGAGCTAAAAAACAAACAAATACGACTTCAAGGTCAAAAACTAGCCAACAATTAGAGTTAGATGGATAGATTCCAACCCAGAAAACAGCAATTATTCCCCCTTTGTCAGAAACATCGCTCGTGGAATGTGAGGACTAAAGGACAAAATAAGGGAAACAAGAGTTACGAGGCTGCTGAAAGTAGGCCCAAGGTCCCCTTTCTACTCTCCTTAATATTCTAGAAGAGAAGATTCTAGCAATTTAACCAGAGCTCAATGGGTGACCCAATGGATCAATTCGACTTTATTTGTCAACAGAGTCTGCTTCTAGTTTAATGCACTGAAAGAATTGTGAAATGAAAAAAAATGCACAGTAGCGCAAATGGTTGTGAACTCCCTAGCCGCATAGCTCTCCTGATCTGCGATTGTTCAACTCCACTGGAAAGGATAAATATAAGATGTCTGGAAGCAACGTTGCGATAAAAACTGTTGTTATTTTCTTTGTTCTCCTTCTTCGGGACGAGTTGCCCTATCAAAGTTTGAGAATCTGTTTAATTCTACTATTTCACCCCTTAGCTGGCAGGTTGGGTGCTTTGAATCAAGCCTCTGCCTTCAACTGACTGCCTTACCCCAAACGTGAATGACATGATTCTTCTTCTTCATCTTCTTCGGGCCGTGTCTAGATTTCTAGTGTTGGCAGTAGCAGGGCATAAAGCCACTGTTCACAATTTACATGCATAATAAAAACAACACAGATACAGACATTATATACAAGCGACTTGTTGAACACGGGTGTGTGCGTGTCGTTGGGGTCCCGTCAATAGTCTCTATATCTGAGCAAAACCTCCCATCTTTCAAGTTCAGGATATAAGCTTAAACTGACTCTGACATCTATCACAGTCATCATTCTCATCCGTGATCGTTCACTGTCGAGCTCTGTCACCATTCTCTTCTCAACAACCAGTGCCCTCCCAATATATTTACTTTTGACCAGAAATCACATATGTCAGGTTTTCCTTCAGCTTACTTCTGAATTCTCCATCTTGACCGTCCGGTTGTTAATGGCTAGCAGTCCATGGCGTCACCTTGTCTGTAAAGTTCAATGGCTTTTTCATTGTCATTCCTTTCCTAGCTAATCTCACCCGGTGGTCCTCGCTGTGAGGGCACTCTATACTATCACAGAAGGTTCATACCATTTCCAAGGTTTTTAGAGTAAATGACTTTACAGCTCGATGAAACCTGAACACGAAATGTCAAAATCATCATTTTCATCCCATGATCGTTCAGTGTCGGACTTTGTCGTCGTTCTCTCCTCAACAATTAGTGTCCCTTGAATATATTTACTTTCCACTGGAAATCACACATGTCAGGTTTTCTTTCAGCTTACTTCCTTTACAATATTGAAGCACAGAAAGGATCTGGGTTAGAGTTAGAAATTAAACTCCTGTCATTACTAACTAGCAGAGCGTTACCACTGTCGACCAAGGGAAGAGTCTATCAGACATGTTTATGGAGTATGGAAGTGAAATCTGTCGAGTGGGGGTTGAAGATATGTGTTGCATGGAACGAAATGATATGAGAATGATATGATGGATGTATAACGTGAGTCTTAAATACAGGCATAGATCTGATGACTTCAGAGGAAGATTAAATTTGTACAGTATAGGAAGATGTGTGCAGAACAGTAAACTTCGTTGGTATAGTCTCATTGAAAGAATGGATGAGAGTTCTTGAATTAGTAGATGTAGACCAGTTGAGTTAGAAGGGTCAGTAGGAAGGAGAAGACCAAGGAAAACATGGGAGAAAATGATAAGTATGGATTTGAGGAAAAGAGGGATAAATAAAAACCTGAGCATAGATAGGTTAGTTTGAAAATCAATTTCTAAAAGTCGTCCAACACATGCCAACATGTAAAACAGACGTTAAACTCGATATGATGCTGGTGATGATGGTGATAAATGGGTTAGGGTTGGTAATACATTGATGGAAGTTCTTCATGCCTCTTCGTGTCATCTCAGGTAGGATTGCATTGATTCCTTCTCCGATCCTGTCTTTTAAATACTCAAGAGTTCAAGGATGATGTCAAAAAACATTTTCTTTTAAATATCCCCAAAAGGTCACAAGGGCAGGAATTTACTGACCGAGCTGACCATTCCACGTTCTTCTTAGAGACCAAATGCCCAGGAAACATTTCTCTCAACACTTCACCATCGCTGATGTGATGCTGTTACCCCGAGTGGACGTCGGCATAACGGAACCAAAGCTGAACTCTCCATTCATTCAAAAAATTCTTGAAGAGTACGTTATGAAATGTTATATTATTGTCAATGAGCACTTTAGTTGGTGAACCACACTCATAGAGTAAGGCTTACAAGGTGTGGTGATACTCGCTGCATCTTGTCATTTCAAATGACGCCGAACAGAGAACCGTATAGGTCTGCAATCAATAAGCGTCAACAAGTGTTGACCTTTCTAATGGATAATGTCGATTCTCATACATTTCCATGTGTCACTGACCTCCCACTTGCCCTTTCTCCAACGTGTGGATGGCGGGTTTATAGACTGGCACTCCCTGCAATTCCATATCACAGTTCTCACCGATGCCTTAGAAATCGCGGGTTTGATCTTCCTGGCAAAGTGCAACATTCACCTTACGCCAGGATGACCACTTTGCTGATGGATAGAGCTTACCAAATCGGGATCGGATCTGCTTGTTCTCATCGGCACATACACGACTCTGAGGCACGGTTGCCTTCCTGAGCAACTTAAGCCATCGCAGTTGTATTTTTGTAAGAGCATCCAGCTGGTTGTATTCTGACTCGTTCACCAAAGTTTGTCTAGCAACAATGCGTACTTGTTCACCAAAATCATGAGCGCACTGACTCATCGTCTAATGTGCATCATCTCGCTTGCTGCTTTTCTATGCACACTGACCGTTTCATTGTATATGCGCAACTTCATGTCCCCGTCAGTGTCATGTAAACACGTTTCAACACAGAAACTCTTATATGGCAAAGAATATGTCCTTTCGGTTGTTGCTCATTTTGGGGTGCCTCAAATCAATTTGATCCATTATTTTTCCAGGTTCGTAACAATTATTAACCCATACATACAAGCTCAGTAACCATTAACACAACACTTGGTACACTCTTGCGATGATTTCCTTCAACTTTGTTCATTATATTGCCCCAACCCTTTGTAATTTCCACTGCCCTCCTCTTGATGAATGCCGCTATCACGCTGAACCATCTTCCTACTGGCAAGTTCCGCATCAGCTTTCCACACGGTGAAAAAATACATCTGAGAACATGCTGCAGATATGGAATTCTGTTTCTTCGTTTCCATTTCAGGACGTTGTACTCGTGTCATGCACCCTAACCCGCCCCACCCTCGACCGGCAAGCTAAGTATACACATGCACCATCACGCAGTCGATCCTTGCTCATTAATCCAAAGTTGATGAGATGCTGCCTCACTGTAGCTGTGGATACTATTCTACCGCTGGTTTAGACGTCATCACTGTATTCTAAGTTGCATGCTGGATAGTGTCATCTTGTGGTAATACTCGCATGATTAATGGTGCTACATTGACTCCGAATCTCACACGCATCAAACGGTACCTTTTTCCATGAATGATCGCTGTTTAATACAGCCACAAGGACTGGTGTACTTGCATTTGTGTAATCGCTGCAACCGCGTTTCTTCTTTCAATCTTTCTAGATTCTGTTACAAAGAACTGCGAACATCCTGAATCCACTGTTTGTTCGTATTAATCAAAAACTCAATCACAAATCGTTTTGGGAAAAACTAGGGCACTTCTGCCGTATATATGAAGCAGCTGCCGATTAAGAAATCGAAATTGAAGAGTTCCGGGTTTTTTTTCTCCAAGTACCATTCATTCAGAATTCACCGGAAGTTGAATTTAGTATTTAGAAAATGGAGTTAAATGAGATTAATCTTCGAGACATTGGTAATTTAATGAACCAGCCGCAAAAAACAATAGATTTTTTACAGGCACACCGCCTGATTTCTTAGGGTTAGGGTTTAGGGTTTAGGGTTAGGGTTAGGGTTTTTTATTAAAATTTTTTTTACTTCATATAATAAAAAGAAGAAATTGTTAATTGTTTCTTGTTACCCAAAAACAAATCAGTCTTGCATTTTTTTTTATGTTGTAAAAAAATCACTTCCGGTTGAATTACCTCCCTTTATTTTCAGTAGAAGGACAGAAAATCTGCTGCTTCATATATACGGCAGAAGTGCCAAAACTAGCACTGATGACTGATTCTCTTTTCTATTTTTTGGACACTAGGATACAACACGGCTTATCTTTCTGCACATAAAGCAGTGCATTTTTACTTGCGCTATTTGCATAGGTCTACTGCGCCCCTCTCCATGCTAATACTGGCAATCCCTTGCGAATTGCATCTGTAACACATAATATTGTGACTGGCAGATGCACCAGTTGAAGCAGAGTTGGTACCAAGCTGAACTGATTGTGCAATTGCTGCGACAATGTTTCCTCTTTCGCCCGGAACGTTTGCCTTTGGAATTCTCTCCCTGCTCCCTGTTTCCCGACTGTACATGCAGAAATTTGAGCGTAATGTGAACAAACATCTTGCTGCACAAATCCCCACTTAGAATGCCCCTTACAAATATGGCCACTAATTCTCAGTAGCCCCTTACATCTCAGTGGAAATATGCCCTTGAATAAGAATTAAAAAAAAAAAAAAAAAATCACTACTTCTTCATAAATATACAAACCTCTTAAGAAAAGGACGTACCAAACATCGTCTGTCTCCGCACAGTATAACATAGGTAATAGTATCAGCAGCAGTTTGGAGAAAGTTGACTGTGACGTCACTGCTCACAAGTAGTCGGAAATGAACGGATCTGGAATTAGTTTCCTCCACAACTCCCTGGTAGCTGGAGACACCAGTTCTCGATTCGTACTGTCGTTCACAAAAGCTTACAGTACGAGCCGATACCTGTGCATTCTGCTCTCCTCAGTGAAAACAAAAAAGTTCATAAACGTAGATAGCACTTGGGTTTTTACCCCGCCTAATAAACCGGTATCGTCCGGGCCTTTGGGTCTGCATTTACGCCGATCTATTGGGGGTTGTCGGTCCTGTGCAGTTCTAGGAGGTGCACCCTCCCAGGCTTTGCCTCCCCTCTTTGGGGAGGAGTAAGTTTATTGCTTACTGTCTGAGGCGCCCATACCGGGGAATGCCGACGGGGCTGCCCAGGCAATTTTTAAACAGCCAGAATGCTCAAATTCTCGAGCGCTGGTTCTTTCCCACTTTCCCGACCTTGTGTCACATCTTACCTTGTTGGAGAAAGATAAATAGAAGCACTTAAAACCCATCGGCATACCTCTTGCCAAGTTGAACAATCCCAGGCAGGCTCTTCTGGCCTCTGCGGAGAGATGTTACATTTTCTTGAGAGTAGAGTTAATGTAGTCTCCATAACCCTCACCCTAACCGTTTCTCTTTTCTTTAACTTGTTTTGTCCCAGTGATTAATTTGCCATAAAGGATTTAGAAAGTGGCAGATCATCTGTAAATGCTGTGAAACTGCAGCACCCTATCTTTAGAATAATAAGCTAAGGTAATTAAATGTTTGGACGTGCGTTATCACCCATCTCCACTTTTTTTTTTACGATAGGGATCACCTGATTGCCGACAATACAATGCGAAAAATAAATTTTTTAAACTGAGATTCGTTTTATTTATTTAAAGAATAATTAGCTGACAATTATTTTTTACGGTAAGAAGAAAGGAAGTATTTATTTTAAAACGATTTAAATTGTAACAAATAAATCAAATAAAAATGTTAAAATTTTTGTTTTATTTAATTTAAAGGATATTTAGCTGATAAATATTTTTTATTCTGTTTTTTTTTTTTTCGAACACCGTCGGAGTAATCTCGTTACACTAGTTCTTAAATTTATAAATAAGAAACTAAGTGACAGTAGTGCCAAATCAACACTCAGGTCGATGAATCGATGGGGGGCTGATTACGTGACGAATGCAGGGGGGGAACTGGCTACATAGTGTCAGCCTTGTGTGTGAACAAAGGGGAAAAAAGTAAATATGAATGAAGCTCGAATTAGGATGTTTAAAAATCATTTTACTGTACACTATTGAAATTTTGATTTCAATAAATATTCGAGTAACAGTAAATAAATAAAGTAATCATTCGATGTGTAATTATGGAAGTTACGTTGACGCGAGACATTTAAATGTAATGTGAACAAACATCTTGCTGCACAACTCCCCGTTTAGCATGCCCCTATAAATATGGCCCCTTATTCACAGTAGCCCCTCACGTCTCAGTTTTTTTTAAGGGTGAATACAACTAAAAAAAAATACAAACACGATAAAATTATCCTACTTTCAATCCTTGTCCCAAGCTTAAGATTATAAAAACAATCACAGTCGCATTCCAAACGCGACGTCTACCGACACCCATGACCTACATCTTTTTTACCAATAGGTTATAATCATGGCCATCCCTACTACAGGCCAGGCAATCGTGCAACTGGGGTCTTTTACTGGGGGCCATGTGAATTTTCTTAAATATTCGATATAGAAGTTGCAAACTATATCATCAACTGGTGCAGATCCTTTTTTTTCTTTTTAACCACAATATACAAGTAATGATCTTTTGACATAAGTACAAAATCTCTAAAAAAATCCAACATTGAAATAAAAATTCTTCATTGAAATATGCATTTGCCTTTGTTTATTCAAAATTACATGTCTCTTCATTTATAGGAATTTGTCAATAATTGTAAAATTTATCAATTAGCTCATTGTGGTTCTTATTATTTGGTATGTAAAACACATAAAAACATCAAACTAATCTCACAGAGGAATTTTACCTTTGTTTGCAACTTCTATATCGAATATTTAAGAAAATTCACATGGCCCCCAGTAAAAGACCCCAGTTGCACGATTGCCTGGCCTGTAGTAGGGATGGCCATGGTTATAATTCTTATTTCTTACTGTTTTTCGATCACCCACGGGGTAACACTAGTCTTTTGTTAAACTCTTAAATTTATAAAAGAGAAACTAAGTGACAGTAGTGCCAAATCAACACTCAGGTCGATGAATCGATCAGGTGCTGATTACGTGACGAATGCAGGGGGGGGGGGACTGGCTACGTAGTGTCAGCCTTGTGTGGGAGCAAAAGGGAGAAAAAATGAATATGAATGAAGCTCGAATTAGGATGTTTAAAAATCATTTTACTTTACACAATTGAAATTTTGCCGAAGAGCTTTCTACTCCAAAAGCTTCTTTCCTCGTGCTGCTGGACTCTGGAACTCCCTCCCTGCTCCCTGTGTTGCTGACAGTACTGACATGAAGAAATTTAAAACTAATGTAAACAGACATCTCGCTGCACAGCTCCCAATTTAGGATGCCCCCCCTTCCCCCCAAAAAAAACAAACAAAAAAACTCTCACCTTTTTTCTTAGTAGCCCCTTTCTGTCTACAGTGGCGGCCTGCCTTGTTTGGGGTGAACTTTGTTAAAAAAAAATTTTTTTAAATAAATAATTAAATAAAGTAATAATTTGATGTGTAATTATGGAAGTCACGTATATGCGAGAAAAAAAAAAACACACCTGAGAATTTATTTCATCTATATAATAATATGCTATGACAATTTCATGTTCGTACGTACGTACGTTATCACCAGGCAACTGTTTTTTCAAAAGATGAGTTCGCCCGATTGCCAAAGATTTATTTATTTAAAAAATATATAGCTGGCAATTATTTTTACGGAAGATAATATTTATTTTAAAACGATTTAAATTGTAGCAATCAATAAAAAGGTTTAAATTTTCGTTTAACATTTTTAGCTTCTTCTTCGTCTTTTGATTATCGCGCAGGATTGGGGACAATGTCCGCACCAACCCAATATATGTATAATTTAGACATTTTAGACTATAATCAATAATAAACCCTCATTTATAAAAATAAAAATAATCGTGGAAGGCGCGAGAGCGCTCTATCTCTTAATAGACTTCACAAATGGTCTATGCTGGAAATCTCATTTCTTTGATCAATCATAACTCAAAAACCAATAAACCAAATTAGTTAAAACTTTGCAATAAAATTTTTTTTTGATAGGTTCTATAAGTGTGTAGAATTTCAGCATCATTAGTCAAGGCAACCCAGAGATCCAGAAAGTTCAATCATGAAATCATGTTATCTGTGTGTACGTACGTACGTACGTACGTATGTGCCATCTTGTATCTCATTAACTATTTGATGGATTTAGCTGATTTTTGACAGAGATAGAGGTTTAAGGTCTAGTTGATGGCATTTTAATTTCAGTTTACCATATACCTTAGTTTTCCAGAAAATTCCAAAAAACCTTAAAAATGACCAGTATTCATACACTTTATTCTATATCTTATCGACCATTTGATGGATTCAGCTGATTTTTGGCAAAGATAGAGGTTCTAGTGTCTAGTTGATGGCATTTTAATTTCAGTTTACCATCTACCTTGATTAGTCAAACTACCAACTATATCAGTTATGAGAAGACATTGTATTGAGGCATAGCCTTTACAAAAGTAGTGACATTCCATGAAAAATTGCCAGTATACTGAAATCATATGCCCTTAATAGGGTTAAGATGAAAATTCATATACACTAAATGTACAAAAGCAAGGAAATTCCCACATTTTTACACTTTTATTGTCATTAAGGATATGCGAGCACAACAGGGCTATGTATTTTACTGGTAGGAATTTTTCTCTAGCGCACCTCACACACTTCATCCACTCAAGCATAGAGATTTATACTGTAGTGATGTGATAATGAAATGGTTTGGTTGATATGTAGTCATACCCTTAATGACAAGAAAAGTGTAAAAATTTGGGAATTTCCTTGCTTTTGTACATTTAGTGTATATGAATTTTCATCTTAACCCTATTAAGGGCATATGATTTCAGTATACTGGCATTTTTCATGGAATTTAATATAGTATTTAAAAAATGTGGCTTACTTATTTTTATTTATTTTGTAAAACATTTTAATTAATTTTTTTAAATTTGAATATTCTATCATTATTTCCACGGAAGGTGCTCGACTTGTAAGACATTCACAGCAAGCACTTGTTTTTTTACCAGAACGAAAAATACTTTTCTTTCTTTCCCTGTGTGCCTAGCATCACGCGGAATTTCCACAAATAGAGCTTTTTCGTAAAGGATACTCATTGGTGGAAAACATTATCACAGGACTGCTTCCCTGTAGATTACAACATGGTCAACTCCAAATCCAATGTCAACAGATTCCTGTCACGAACTGTCCCCACAATTATTCAACCTGGTTTCATTCAATTAATCATTCTCAATCCTCTCATAGCATTCTTCATCTTTCAACTGACAATCATTTCATCTCATTAACCATCATCTTCAAGTGGCTTTTAGCCTTGATAAGTGATGATCCATTAGCAGTAAAAACATTTTTAAACTCTTTTGAAAGGTTAATATTTAACTTAAAAAAATGTATTTTACTCTTTTGAAAGGTTAATATTTAACTAAAAATGTTGTTTTTTTACTCTTTTGAAAGGTTAATATTTAACTAAAAATGTTTTTTTTACTCTTTTGAAAGGTTAATATTTAACTAAAAATGTTTTTTTACTCTTTTGAAAGGTTAATATTTAACTAAAAATGTTGTTTTTTTACTCTTTTGAAAGGTTAATATTTAACTAAAAATGTTTTTTTTACTCTTTTGAAAGGTTAATATTTAAATAAAAATGTTTTTTTTTAACTCTTTTGAAAGGTTAATATTTAACTAAAAATGTTTTTTTTACTCTTTTGAAAGGTTAATATTTAAATAAAAATGTTTTTTTTACTCTTTTGAAAGGTTAATATTTAACTAAAAATGTTTTTTTTACTCTTGTGAAAGGTTAATATTTAACTAAAAATGTTTTTTTTACTCTTTTGAAAGGTTAATATTTAACTAAAAATGTTTTTTTTACTCTTTTGAAAGGTTAATATTTAACTAAAAATGTTTTTTTTACTCTTTTGAAAGGTTAATATTTAAATAAAAATGTTTTTTTTACTCTTTTGAAAGGTTAATATTTAACTAAAAATGTTTTTTTTACTCTTTTGAAAGGTTAATATTTAACTAAAAATGTTTTTTTTACTCTTTTGAAAGGTTAATATTTAAATAAAAATGTTTTTTTTACTCTTTTGAAAGGTTAATATTTAACTAAAAATGTTTTTTTTTACTCTTTTGAAAGGATAATATTTAACTAAAAATGTTTTTTTACTCTTTTGAAAGGTTAATATTTAACTAAAAATGTTTTTTTTTACTCTTTTGAAAGGTTAATATTTAACTAAAAATGTTTTTTTTTACTCTTTTGAAAGGTAAATATTTAACTTAAAAATGTTTTTTTTTAACTCTTTTTTAAGGTTAATATTTAACTAATTTTTTTTTACTGTTTTAAAGGTTAATATTTCACTTATAAATTTCTTTTACTCTTTTAAAAGGTTAATATTTAACTTAATTTCTTTGTGTTTTTTAAAACTTTTTTAAAAGTAAAACATTTTAAATAAAGCGAAGAAAAAGTTGCATGAATTTTTTTACAAAAATAAATTAGTAAACAAAAAAAAGACTTAAAATTTTGTTAAACATCAGTCCGAAAACACAGTCATCATTCAGCTCTGCATTTGGACACAAAGAAAAAAAAAAGAAAAAAAAAACACTGCATTCAAGAAAAATATTTTATTTAAACGATTATTTACAGTCAATAAGAAAAATAGTAGTTTTTCAATCATAAAATATTTAATCTTGTTAAAAATCATTTTTTTATGTTTACAAGTATTTGTTAAAAAAATGGATTTTTTTTAATATTGTATTTTTTTGTATGATTAGAAATGGACTTAATTCACATTAACAAGTTAGATTTGAGCAACAAAATTTTAGAAAGTAAATTCCAGACGAAAAAAATAAATAATTTAAAGCCTACAACAACAATAACAAAAAAATTATTATTATGCTTTTGTTTTCTCCATATTGGAAGAATGGTGACGGTTGTTATTCACCAACATAAATGAAAAAAAAAACTTAATGGAAGTATAAAGAATTTTCATTTTTTAAAGAAATAGAAAAAGAAAGATTTTTTTTTTTTACTGATTTGTATAATTTTATTGGAGGAATAGTTACGGATTTTATTCACCAACATAAATGAAAAAATTTTTTAATGGAAGTATAAAGAATTTTTATTTTTAAAGAAATAGAAAAAGAATTAAAAAATTTTTTTTTTTTTATTGATTTGCATGATTTTGTTTTTCTTACAGGATAAATGGTGACGGTTTTAATTAAAAAATATGTTAATGAAAGGAGAAAGAAGAAAAAAAAAGAATAAGAAAACAGAAAAGTAAAAGAAAGAATTTTTTTTAGATGATTGATTTTTTATACTTTTTTTTATATAGAAAGAATCGAGACTGGTGTTATTCACCAATAGAGTTTTTACAAAATGAAACAAAAAGGTAGAAGAAATTTGAAAAAAGAAAGAAAAAAAGAAAAATAAAGAAAGAAACAAAAATGTGTTTCTACATGAAAAAAGGAAAGAAACGAATGAAAAAAAATGAAAATAAAGAAAGAAACAAATAATAAAAAAAAGAAACAAATAAAAAAAACAAATGAAAAAAGAAACAAATGAAAAAAGAAACAAATGAAAAAAAAAGAAAAAAAAGAAACAAATGAAAAAAGAAAGAAACAAATGAAAAAAGAAAGAAACAAATCAAAGAAAAAAGGAAACAAAAAAAAGAATAACAAAAAAGGAAAACTTCATTGAATTAAGTTAGGAAACAATGTTATTCTTATTCTCAAAGATTATTTTCTGTATAAAATCATTGTTAACTGTTTCTACGAATTTAGGAAAATTGGGCAATGGAAAATTTTGGCAAGGTAGGAAAATTGAGCAATTATGGAATAAATATCTATTGAAAATAGATTTTAGGGCCGTTCTTGAGGGGGTATAGTTGTAAAAAGGGGTTAAACAAAAAAAAAATTATATTTGAAAATAAATATTTTAGAATATTTCCTGTTGTTTTAAAGCAAATAAAATCGATTTTTCTAAGTGTTCATTCTAAGAACACGCTTCTTGTATTATCTTTTCCAATTGTTATATTCATAAAAAAGGTAGTAAATTAAAATACTATTACAAGATTAAATAATGCATTTCGGTTTCTTCATAAACAAGTCAGCCATTTTAATATTTTGTTAATAGTTGAAAAAAAATCAATTACTTTGTAACTATTCGAAATTTGAAAGTATTTAAACTATTGGTAGAAAGTCATTTAAATTAAACTGGATTTAGAATTCTTAGCAAATCTTCATGCATTAAAAGATTGAAAGTTTTGGAAGCTATTTACATTCAATAATTTTATAACTAGAGATTGAAACAACATTATCTTGAGAAAAATTTGTTATAACGTTATAACAATATGGTGTATGCCTTAAGATTGACAACCTAAACAGTCTCTTTAAAAAGTTTAATAAAATTAGTGTATCGACGATAATATGTATACATTTTTTAAAGATTATGGCATTAAGAACGTTTTGGAATTAAAATCAATTTAGTATTATTACGTAGTAATAGAAAGAAAAAAAAGAGACGTTTTTATACTTTTTTCGTCTTGAGCAATACAAAAAAAAAACATGGCACCATTAGGTAAATGCACTACTTCCGGTTCTTTTTTATTAAAATCTCGATTATTCTAGCATATTTACACATTTCAAACATGTTTTTCTTCAGATTACATGCATCGTTTGGCTAAGATCAAAGTGTAGTATCTGTTCTGATGGATACTGCACCCCATAGACTGGTATTATCTTGGCCTTCGGGGCTTGATTTACGCCGGTCTATGGGTCTGTCTTGTGCAGTTCTAGGAGGTCCACCCTCCCAGGCTTTGCCTCCCCTCTTTGGGGAGGAGTAAGTTTATTGCTTACTGCCTGAGGCGCCCCTACCGGGGAATGCCGACGGGGCTGCCCAGGCAATTTTTAATGGCCAGAGTGTTCACCTTCTCGGGCGCTGGCTTTTCAAACCCCACTTTCCCGACCCGACCTTGGGTCACATCTTACTTGTGGGAGTAGGATAAAAACTGGCCCTGTGCCTAACTCCTAGAGAGGAGTAAATCAATACATGCATTATACTAAATAGATTTTTTTTAAATCAACATAAAACCATTTTTATCCCTTCTACACAATTTTTCATCGCACTTTATTGTATGATCTTAACGCTTACCCAATTTAGTTCAATTAATAATTTAATGACCAAACGATATTGTAATAATTAAATTTACTTTCAAACAGACAGCGTAGTTTAATAAAGCAAAAAAAAAAAAAAAAAATGAAATTAAAAAGACTCTTGGACAACGCCGGATAAATACAGCTAGTTTTGAACAAAATTGATTTTTATTCTTAAATTGTATTTCTTGTCATGAAATAAATTTCTAATTTACTTTTTCAAGTCTTGAAACTGTAACTGCAATTCAGTGTTTTTAATCGCTGGGGGTCATGTTGGCTAAAAATAGATTTAACTAAAACTATTTACATTTTTTTTCTTTCAAATAAATCATTGTATCACATTTTATCTTGTTTACGGAGAAACCGGAACGCATTGTGGTGGATTTAATTTCATAACAGGATTTTAATTTACTAATTTTTTCTATTGATATAATAATTTTAAAAAATGATACAAGAGCAGCCATATTGTTTTATCATTTTTGTTTTGAAAAACAAGATGGCTGCTCGTTCTGGGTAGCGATTTCTATGTCTCTCCTCGAGAGAAAATGTAATCAGTGTGATTTTTGTTTTACTTCCTCGCTACGGAAAACATTTTGGTTTCTGAAGAGTCCATAGATGAAAGATCCGAGATTGACATACTAATGTTGTATGTTCTTCTGTGAACGAAATGGTCCGTTAAAATATACCAAAGTTTTTGTTTTGAAAAAAAAAAAAAATGATTAGTAAAATGAATAAAATCTTAGTCACTGGAATGTAGCCTAATATTGTCTATTTATATATGCTCTATTGTTATCATCGAGCTTTTACCTCGAAAAGATTGGCCTATTAAAAAAATAGGTTTGGTAGTTTTGTTTTACGGCATATCAACCCTTTTTGGGTTATTTAATGCCGAATCTGGTCATTATAGTAAAAGATTTATGCTTCAAGTTCTAAAAATAAAATAAAAAAGGGGAGGGAGAAAGGGAGAGGGGCTGTTGTTTTTGTTTTTGGTTTTGTAGAACATAATTAAGTTTTACAAAAAAAAAAAAAAAAAAAAAAAAAAAAAAAACGTCAATGTAGGTGAATTTCGTCTCAGGGAGCCACAGGGCAGCCTGATCTGGTATCACCAGTAAAAAAATAGAAAGTATATGCAAAAACATATTTTCCCACATCTCTCTCTCATATATATGTAATTACAGAAGATTAAGACAACATCGGTACCGTCGGTTTCAAATCCAAACAAAAGGGACAAATAGATGGTCTCCTTATGCTGGACTCTCTTCGGCCTCTGTTTATGTCTGTCTCCAAGACAGAGGCTGAACTCCGGCATAGGAGGCCATCTATAAGTCCCCTTTGTTTGAATTTGAAACCGACGGTACCAATGTTGTCTTAATCTTCTGTAATTACATATATAAATAAATATTATGCTCTTAGTTTTGGATTATTTCTTAATAATCGAGCACTCTGCTGGGGTTCTCTCCCACTAACCGTACATATATATATTAGAATTAGAAGAAAAAAAAACATGAAAAATATTATTCACAGATACATATCCCAATTGACAATAACAATAAAATTAGACTTATTTACTATAAAAAATTTAAACCCTCCCCCAATCCCAAAACCACTAGAAAGAACCAATGTTATTTATAAGTTTAAATGCCCTTTGGGAGAATGTAACTCCCATAATAGTAATAAAGCTAATAGCTACATTGGTTTTACAAGCACTACCCTATCCCGCCGCCTCACCATGCATCTTGTAAACTCTAGCTCAATTAACCAACATCTACAAAAACATAACTGCCCCCCCCCCCTCTGATTTAAGGCAAATTCTAGTCAATAACACTAAAATTATACATTCTGAAACCAATTTAAAAAAAATTAGAAATACTGGAAGCTATCTACATAAAAACACAACAACCTAAAATTAATAACATCACATATGAAACCTGTGTTAACATTTTAAAATGCTTAACGTAATGCGATTTTGTTCTGTGATGCCATTCCAGCGTTGCTGAATTTAAATCGTCAACGACTTTCCTGGAACAATGCGAAAAACGTTCTTTGCGCATTTCTCCACCATTTTTCTAAAAAATTCTCTTCTTTCTCCACCATTTTTTTTTAAAATTCTCTTCTTTCTCCATCATTTTTTAAAAAAATTCTCT
Source organism: Sepiola atlantica (assembly GCA_963556195.1). Taxonomy (NCBI): domain Eukaryota; kingdom Metazoa; phylum Mollusca; class Cephalopoda; order Sepiida; family Sepiolidae; genus Sepiola; species Sepiola atlantica. Next base: position 26,500,941 of record OY744535.1, read on the forward strand.
TCTTTCTCCACCATTTTTTAAAAAAATTCTCTTCTTTCTCCAGCTTTTTTTTTTAAATTCTCTTCCTTCTCCAGCTTTTTTGTTCATTTGCTTTTGATACCTGAGGATTATTCGACGAAGAATCGAAAACGTTTCTGAAACCTATGGAACATTTTTTAATGTTTTTGATTTTAATACAAAAAAGACCATCAGGAAAATTGAAAAAATAAAAAAGGTATAATTAAACAGCCGAATTCTGTTATTTTTAACAATGTTTGCATAAATGAGAAAATGCTGCCTAGATACACACAAATATATATATATATATATATATATATAGATAGATAGATAGATAGATAGATATAGTTCTTGAATATTACCTCATGGTTACTTACAATTAGCACTTTCCATATCAAACTAGTTGGTGATAAAAACTTTGCATGCAATTAAAAGTTCAAGGAAATATTGTTGAACTTAATAATAGTGGGACAGTTGAAAAATACTCACTTTCTTTGGTTTAGGGATAGAAAAGAACCGTAATACTTGACATTTTTCTTAAAACTTTATTCCTAGCCAGAAATTACATTCAAATCGATATTTTAAAGGTTTTAAGATCATTTTCAAACTACAAATTAATCACAGGCATGGCCATTTTACTTGATTATTTACAAAAAAAAAAAAATGGTCATACCATGCGAAATTCAAAATTAATTTGTCTTTTAACTTTAATTAAAGGCAAAAGTTAAGTATTATTGGTTTTTTTTTCTTGAACCAAAAATAAGTATATTTCTGTCGTGCCACTATTGTAAATTTAGAGCTGAAAGTTGGTTGAGTCCAATAACCTTTTAAAGAAATTACCAGATCCCCTTTTTTAAGATAGTTATGAATTCATTATTCAAAACAAAGTTACACTTAATAGAATGATCAATTTGTTTAAGTTGAACAAATACACAGATCTTGGATTTTTAAAGGTCACCGCTTATCAATTCCCAAAGGCCACTCGAGGATAAGGGTTAAAGAGTTTAACTTGAAGATAGGGGTTTAAAGAGTTTGACTTGAAGATAGGGGTTTAAAGAGTTTGACTTGAAGATAGGGGTTTAAAGAGTTTGACTTGAAGATAGGGGTTTAAAGAGTTTGACTTGAAGATAGGGGTTTAAAGAGTTTGACTTGAAGATAGGGGTTTAAAGAGTTTGACTTGAAGATAGGGGTTTAAAGAGTTTGACTTGAAGATAGGGGTTTAAAGAGTTTGACTTGAAGATAGGGGTTTAAAGAGTTTGACTTGAAGATAGGGGTTTAAAGAGTTTGACTTGAAGATAGGGGTTTAAAGAGTTTGACTTGAAGATAGGGGTTTAAAGAGTTTGACTTGAAGATAGGGGTTTAAAGAGTTTGACTTGAAGATAGGGGTTTAAAGAGTTTGACTTGAAGATAGGGGTTTAAAGAGTTTGACTTGAAGATAGGGGTTTAAAGAGTTTGACTTGAAGATAGGGGTTTAAAGAGTTTGACTTGAAGATAGGGGTTTAAAGAGTTTGACTTGAAGATAGGGGTTTAAAGAGTTTGACTTGAAGATAGGGGTTTAAAGAGTTTGACTTGAAGATAGGGGTTTAAAGAGTTTGACTTGAAGATAGGGGTTTAAAGAGTTTGACTTGAAGATAGGGGTTTAAAGAGTTTGACTTGAAGATAGGGGTTTAAAGAGTTTGACTTGAAGATAGGGGTTTAAAGAGTTTGACTTGAAGATAGGGGTTTAAAGAGTTTGACTTGAAGATAGGGGTTTAAAGAGTTTGACTTGAAGATAGGGGTTTAAAGAGTTTGACTTGAAGATAGGGGTTTAAAGAGTTTGACTTGAAGATAGGGGTTTAAAGAGTTTGACTTGAAGATAGGGGTTTAAAGAGTTTGACTTGAAGATAGGGGTTTAAAGAGTTTGACTTGAAGATAGGGGTTTAAAGAGTTTGACTTGAAGATAGGGGTTTAAAGAGTTTGACTTGAAGATAGGGGTTTAAAGAGTTTGACTTGAAGATAGGGGTTTAAAGAGTTTGACTTGAAGATAGGGGTTTAAAGAGTTTGACTTGAAGATAGGGGTTTAAAGAGTTTGACTTGAAGATAGGGGTTTAAAGAGTTTGACTTGAAGATAGGGGTTTAAAGAGTTTGACTTGAAGATAGGGGTTTAAAGAGTTTGACTTGAAGATAGGGGTTTAAAGAGTTTGACTTGAAGATAGGGGTTTAAAGAGTTTGACTTGAAGATAGGGGTTTAAAGAGTTTGACTGGTGGATGATGAGACAGCATCGCGTTCACCGGCACGATGACAACCATCAGGGCAGAAATTGATTATTTACGAGGACGGTTCAACAAGAACTTGTTTACATTGGAATTGAAGACGACCATATTGTAGTCAGCAGGGAAGCAGGCTCGCGGCACTGTGTTGCACAGACGAGCAGTTCTAGGAAAGAAGCTCTGCACATGGAAGTTTCGTTTCGTCTTGGGCATGCAGAGGGAGAAAGAGAAATCCTTGACAGTGGTCGTAGCTAGGCGGGTTCTTATTGTGAATGTTTTACAAGGAGGGACCATAGATTTGAGCTCAGTCGATCACCTGCTATGAAAATAAAGGTAGATCAAATAAAGATTAGCAATATCTCTTCTGTGAGAGAGTGACTGTAGGGAAGAGAAGAGGACATCCCCCACTAGATTTCGAAGTCGATTTTGGGCTATGTCAAGGCAGATTGGCTGATACATGGACTTGTTGGAAGACATTAAACAATTGGGAAGACTGGCCACCCAACAAGAAATAATGCATAGCGCAAGTTTTGTCATTAATTAAACAAAAGATTTTGCCTGAACTATTTTTTTATAATTTTTTACTTGTACAAAAACTAAATGAAAAATGCAGGTTTACTAGAAAATTCGGCCACTGCATTTATAGTGTCGTTTTTCTTGTTTCTTCCAATGGGAAAGTCGTTTTTCTTTAACTAGTCAGTAAAAAAAAAAACGTTTTCCTCATTTTCATTTCAAAACAAATAAAAAAATATTCTTGTTTTTTTTTCTAAATAAAAACCGATTGCTGAAAAAAAAAAATCGTTGTTAAAATCAATTGTTGAAAAAAAAAAAAAAAAAATCTAAAAATAAGTTGAGTTATCTCCCTTGATATGGCAAGTAAAAAGGGGCCAATAATTAAATATTTATATATAATTATTTAAAAATAATAAAAGATCATTTTCAATTTGTTGCAAGTACGTTACTGATAATATTAAGTATAACTTATTGCATCACACAGGGATTGAGTAGCCAAAGGCCCCCTCCCCAAAAAGAAGCTGAAATCGAAATGAATTTCCAAACATCACCCCACCCGTGCGTGTGAAGAGGACAGTGCAAAAAAAAACAAAAACTTTCTTTTCTTACAAAAACTCAAATCAGTTTCAACCAAGAAATTCAGAATAAAGAGAAAGACATTAAGTGTGCATATGGGGGGGGGGGGGAGGGGGGAGTAGGCAGCAAGTCATTCTCTGATGAAACAAAAGTTATCTAACTACCCTACCCACTTCATGAATCGCTTGAAGTCTTAGCCAACATTTTCAGTTTTCAGAGAGAACTGTCATTAAAAGGAAAAGAAAGGCAATGCAAGACAAGACGGAGAGTGGAAAAGGGAGAAAGAAAACAGGAAAAGAGAAAATAAAATCCAGCCAAATAATGGCAAAAAAATAAGGAGGTAAGGCTTTAGTAATTTGGCAGAAATCAGCTTTTTCTTATTTAAAAAAAAAAAAAAAAGAAAAAAAAAGTGGATTTCTACCAAAAAGCTGAGCACTCACATCCACGAGGCTCTAGCGATTTAAGTGGAGGTTCGCTTTTTCTGGATTTAAAAAAAGGAAAAGTGGAATTCTGCTAAAAAGCAAAGAACTCACGTCCCTGATCGCAATAGGTTCCATAGTAAAACAGTAAAAGAAAAATTTATGACATTTTTTTTTTGTTTAAAACACATCAAATTTGAGCTTCCCTCCTATTTTCCGTTTTGTTCATTTATTCTTATGACCACAAAAGGGCGAGAGCAAAATATTTTGGAAATGATTTTCACAGGGAGGTATGTAAAATTTTAGAGGACGGGGAGAGGTTTAGAAAAATAGTTTTTGATAGAGATTTTGAGGAGGGTAGAAAAAAAATTTAAGAAGAAATTGGTCAAATCCGAAGAAAAGATTCCATTTCAATATCTTTGTCTTCAGTTTTGGTTACCTTGCTCCCGTCTCTTTCTGATAGCAATAATAATTTCCTTTGCTGTAACGCGAGTTAGTAACTGGAGGAGACAAGAAAACAAACGCTTTAGCTTTTTTAAAAAAAATTTTTTATTAAACTTTAATAAACGATTTTTAAAAAACACATTTTACAGAGAATAAACTCTTAACCCACCAAAAAAAAAAAAAAAAAAAAACATTTTACAGAGAATAAACTCTTAACCCACCAAAAAAAACAAAAACAAAAAAAAACCCCAAACAAACAAAAAAAGTTTTTTTTTGTAAACGAAATCCCTAAAATAAAACAAGATTTTAAGTTCACGACATAAAACCAAATATTTCAATTTTTTCCTGCAAAGAAGGTTAAAAGTAAGTATTCCGGTGCACATTATATATAAGTAGACTTTATATTTGACAGAATATATAAACAAATTAAAAAAATGAATTAAAAAAAAAAATATTAAAAAATATTTTTGATATGTAATGTTTAGTTATATCAAACTTATCTTCTGACATGCACACAACAAATGGAAACAGGGTTGTCATGATGGTTAAACTCATTATCATATTAACAAACATTTTATAAATAACAACAAAAAAAAAAATGTGTGATATGTACAAGAAAATAATGTTGAAAATATAATTGATTTTAAAATTCGAATATTTTTTGAAAAAGAGAAAATGTTTCTCTACGTAGTTAGATCGTCCATTCAAGCCTATTTCATTAAATAAAATAGATTCACTGTCATGGAAACTAAAATGATCCGCTGGATCTCGGGAGTTACACTGTTCGACTATCTCTGTAATGACGACATTCAAAGGTGCTACAGTGTCATGCCAATTGAGTTGAAGATGAGGGAATGGCGATTCAGATATATCCTGTGGGTCAACAATGATACCATCCCAAAACTTATTTGAAGTCGTTGGGAAGCGACCGAGAGGAAGGCCAATGATGAGATGAAACAAATGGATTTTGTTGACTAGAAAAAAAAAAAATGCTTTCCCCCCATTTACGCTTTTTATCCCCTCCCCTTTCTTCTTTGGGGGAGGGGGGGGATTAACCTTTGACACGACACTATTAAATCCCGTTTGAGTTAGAAGTTGATGGTTTAACATTTTAATTGGTAAAAAAGTAGCCCTGCACCCTTTGCTAATTCAAAATGAAATTCTACTTTTTTTAAGCGGTTATATGAAAAAGTTTTACGTAAAAAAGTTAGCGGTAAAGAGTAATAATAATGATTAAAAAAAAACAATATTTTAATGGAGGATAACTTTCGCGTATAAATTTAGCGTGAAATGATCACCCACGGGTTTTTTTTTAAAACTGAAGTTCACCCGAAGTTCACCCGAAGCAAGGCACAATGCCACTAAGACGTAGGGGGCTACTGTGAATAAGGGGAATCCTATACGGGGAGTTTTGCAGCGAGATGCTTGTTCACATTATATTTAAATGTCTGTATGTTAGTACGGTCAGGGAAACAGGGAACAGGAAGGGAATTCCAAAGGCTAGCAGTACGAGGAAAGAAGCTTTTAGAATAGAAAACTCTCCAGCATTTAGGGGACCTCAACAAATAGCTTTTTTAAGGATGTATAATTAAAAACGCTACCTGATTCGGAACTGGGTGATCATAACCACCTGGGCTCCTGGAACTGGGTGATCATTTTACGTTAAATTTAAATGCGAAAGTGATCTCCACTCTAAAGTCTAAAATATTATTGCGTTTTTGTTTTCTTTATATCACCTACTTTTTCAGGCTGTTTACATGTAATCGCCTAAAAAGAGTAGAATCTCATTCTTACTTTTAGGAGAATTAGAACAGGACTATAATAATACCTTTTGATCTTTGTGTGCGAGAAGAGAAATACTGAAAATTTTTTTTTTGAGATAAGGGCAGGTTTCACTTTGAGGACGTTGACAAGTTATGAACGAAAACAAGAAAACAATATGTATATCTGCCAGGAAGAAAAATTACTCATTTTGTTTTAAAACAAAAGTAAATGTCTTCGAAATTTTTATTAAAGAAATTACTCGGCATAAAAGTGATTAGACACCGTAAATTTCATTGAAATAAAAAAATTCACAGATTCTGTTTATATTTCAAATCACCTGCAGTTCAATTTGGAGGTAAACGTTATACAAGAACCTCTTGAAAACATTTGGTACAATGGATGATAAATGGTGAAAACAATTTTATTATGTTTCATTTAGTTTTACAAAAAAATGGTTTAACCTCTTCCCTTTCACTTTCTTTTTTAATCACCCATCGAAAAAAAAAAAAAAAAAGGATTTTTTTTTTTTTTTATTTGCTTTTATATTTTATTAAGTCAATTTGAGAATATTATTTTTTAAAATAAAATTATCAATATTTTCGAAGTTATATTGATTTGAAATTTAGGTGCAAGTTTAGAATTGGGACGTCATAGAAAAATAAAAAAAAATAAGAAAAAATAAGAAATATTTGTATGATGTACGTACCCGTGACGGAACGCATATATCGTATACCAAAAATCACGTAAAGTATTTTTTATTTTATAAAAAAAAATCAAATTTAATCGGCAAACGAGTATCGTTGATATATCGTCACCATATTGGATATAGTCAAGGGAGATAAGTCAAACTTTTGCGAACGAGAGAAATAGGGTCTGGAATTTTATCGATAAAATTTGATTTTCTTTTGTTAAAAAAAACTACTTGATCAATTTACGTGATTTTTGGTATACGATATATGCGTTCCGTCACGGGTACCGACACGATATTCTTAACTTGCACCAAAATTTATCCTATTATTATCCTGAGTATTATCAGTATATACACACCCACATATATATATATATAGAGAGAGAGTTTGAATTACCTACTGGAGAGTTTGAATTACCTACTGAAGAGTTTGAATTACCTACTAGACACCATCCGCGAGTGTTATCGGTCTCTCTGTACAGGGTTTGTCAGGAAAACCTGACATGAGGATACTTCACCCTACAAGTAAACCCTGACCAAATATTCAAAATAACATAGTATTCAAAGCCCAAATAAGATCCACGCGGTTTAGCTACACACCGGCTTATACGAGGAATGGTGCACCTTCTCCTAGTGATGTTACCTCAAGTAACAACACTTAGCTGGATATTCCACCAGACAAGATGAATTCTTGTCCTGGAATCCGCTAAGACCAAGGGACCAAAAGAAAGATATACTATAACATAGTTAACTGTTCTTCACTTCTTTACAAACTCAACTTTTGAGAAGTAAAGGAGAAGTTTAATGGAACACTCGAATATCTATGTATCTCATATAGAGATCAAATGTTAGCCCCAGGAAAATGAAACAGAGAGGAGCCACACACATATATATATAATATATATATATATAAGTGTCAATATATATATATATATATATGTGTGATTATTTTTATTTATACAGACATGTACATAATCTGTATAAATAAAAATCATCATATATAAAAGCTCTATTTGATATTGAGCACTGTTTATAAGCCCGGTTGAAATTCTTTGGATTTTTATCCTGTGGCTGTTTACTTTACCTGGATTACTATATGCACATATATATATATATATATATATATATATATCAGGACCGGCGACACAGTTATAAAAGTGGGGGGGTGGGCTCTCCTAAAAAGTGTGTGTGTGTGGGGGGGGCTCTCCTAAAAAGTGGGGGGGGGGCCCGGTTAAACACATGCATATATAACTTCATTATTGATGACCGTAAAGTGGGGGGGCCCAAGGCAAAAAGTGGGGGGGGGGAGCTGTATATACAGAATTCAAAGGGAAATAAAATAAAGATCTAAGTTCATTTGTTTTATTTATAATCATGCCAAAAACTTTCATTAAAATTTCTCACAGTATTAGTTTTGAGAAGTAAAATTTTACTTTCAAATAAAATCATTTACATCTATTAGAAAAAAAAGTGATCTTTTTCTCAGTATCCGTTTCAATTTGTAATTTTGAACACAATACAGAAATAAAGTAGTGAAAAAGTATTCTTTTATATTTTGAAAATAGTAAGTAAAACACACCAAAATTAACTAAGAAAAAAAAATGGTGACTTGTATTTAAAAATAAACCTAAGAAAAAAAAATGGTGACTTGTATTTAAAAATAAACATAAGAAAAAAAATGGTGACTTGTATTTAAAAATAAACATAAGAAAAAAAAGCAAGACTTATCACAATACACAAAGAAATAAAGTTTTTTTGAGGCTCATAGAAAACGGGAAATTATCATCGAACAATGCGTCTCGGGCGAGTAAATGTAGTTTCATTGATAGAACGCAAATTGAGCTTGGAAAAAAAAAAGGCTCAGAATGCCTGTCCGATGAATACTTGGGATAGTCAGGGAAGAGGTTAAAGAAATTAACATATTTAGTTTTTGCCAGACAAGTTATACACATTAATCAGGACAGAATACAGAAATAACAATTATCAAAAAAACGTGTTTCATGACCGACTGCATGTAGATACTATCACCGGACATGCTTAATCAATTTTCAGTATATTATATAAATGGTTGAAATAAACAAGAACAGAAGACAATGGAAAAATAAAATGAAATCTACAATTTTTAATCTGTATTTACTAATTTGAAAAAAAAAAAAAATTTGTTATTTTTATTTTATATGTGAAACAAGCAAGATTGCCACTTGATGATGAAAACAAAAAGAAAAAAGTAGATTGGCCCTTCATGAAATAAAAAAATTAGAAAAATACAAACATTTTTTAATTAAAAAAAAAATAATGAACAATTTTTGAATATATAAAGATTTTAAGAAAATTGAAATTGAAAGAAAAAGTAACTCCATTGGATTGTTTAAAGGTACTATATAAATTTTAGTATCTTTAAGTTTAAAAAAAAATTTATTTATGTAATTTCAGATCACTTTATTGCATTTTTTCTTCTTCAATTTTTCAGATTAAATATTATATTTTCAGAATAGGGTTTTTAAAACTTGTGAAATGTTTTTAGTAAATTGTCAGTTGATCCCTCACATTAAACCTACCATCGTGTTATAATGCGAGTGATAGATCTATGATAAAATTATATAGTGAACAGACCCCCCCCCCCCCTGATAAAAATGAAACAATTTTTAGAAAATTGTTTGTGAAAATCTGATGTTTGACTGAAATAATTCAAAGAAATTTAAAAAGAAATAGATAAATAAAAAACAAAAATAAAAACAAAAAAACATTTAAAGTCGGGATGAGAGTTCATGATTCAAAATGTTGTAAAAAATTCAATTTGATTGTTTAATATGAATGTCCCCTGGAAATGTTTGAGGACAAATAAAACGCATTTAACATCAGAAAGATTTTCAAAGTTGAGAAAAATGACTCTATATAAAAATTATCTTTTAAAAATATGTTTATTTATTTGTAAAATCTTAATTTTGATAGCATTGAAGTTTCTTTTTACTAGTAGAAAAAGAAAAAAAATGATCACCAGGAAAGAAATAACAAAAGTAACTTCTTTTTTTTTGTTTCAAATATTAACAAATAGTCAACAATATCTATCTCAAGTGACTTGAATGAAATAAATTGACTTATCAAAGAAAAGATCTCTCTATGTAAAAGTGTTATATATATATATATATATATATATATATATATTAAAATAAACATAATTTGAGTATCCGACAATCTCTTCAGTTCCTCTTCAGGGATATATTGATGAGCCATATATATATATATATATATATATATATATATATATATTAAAATAAACATAATTTGAGTATCCGACAATCTCTTCAGTTCCTCTTCAGGGATATATTGATGAGCCATATATATATATATATATATATATATATATATATATATATATATATATATATATATTAAAATAAACATAATTTGAGTATCCGACAATCTCTTCAGTTCCTCTTCAGGGATATATTGATGAGCCATATATATATATATATATGTATATATATTAAAATAAACATAATTTGAGTATTCGACAATCTCTTCAGTTCCTCTTCAGGGATATATTGATGAGCCATATATATATATATATATATATATATATATATATATTAAAATAAACATAATTTGAGTATCCGACAATCTCTTCAGTTCCTCTTCAGGGATATATTGATGAGCCTTATAATATATATATATATATATATATATATATATATATATATATATATATATATACTAGTGTCGCCTGAGGCAAAGGTGTAAAATATTTCTATTAAAACTTCTCTTTATCCGTCTAACTTTCTCTTCCCCCTCCCTCTCCTCTGCCCATTCCTCTCCCTGGACATACACACACACAACTCTCCTCTATATAGATTCCTCAAGGAATGAGTCGGCATAAGGGAAGTAATTCCTTGATAAAAAATCAGATTACTTCCCTTTAGTAAATTTTTAATTTTATTTATCCAAGGCAAAACTAATCAAGAATATACTAACTTTGTGGCTGTTTGTTTTGTAGTGTTAGACTTTTAGCTGGACATACACACACACAACCAACTACCCTTTAAATAATAGACTAGCAGGCTTTGCCCAAGGCAAAAGTGTAACAATCTCTCCCCCCCCCACCTCGTTGCCCGGAGCATAAGTGTAACAATCTCTATCTTCCTCGATCACCCCCCCCCCCTCCCTCCCTCTCCCAGTTGCCCGGGGAAAAGTGTAACATATTTCTATTATTAAAAGTACTATCTCTGCCCCCCCCCCTTCGATGTATATTTAAGTCATCGTTTTTTTTTTTTTTAATTCTTGGGAGTCGATGGGAATCAAACCATCAACCTCTCGGTCTTTGTTCTTTATCGATAACCGTTGTGCCGAGGAGACAGAGTATAAGATCTGATGAAAAATAGGTCACTTGAACGCTTTTAGAATCAGTGTTTTTTTTTTTTGCACGACGCGCATGCGCAAAGCGTACAAGCGACAAAAAAAACAAAAAACGAACAGGTTTGAGCACCCCCATTACAAATTTTGTGTCCGTTCTACATGAAGAAATCAATATTTTCGATATTAAGCGACCGAAAGATGGGCAATTTAGAAAATATCAAATTCATGAGATTTGTCGAGTATTTTGGGAGTCGTTTACAGACATACACACATACATGCACACACACAGACAATTCTCCTTTATATATATATATATATATATATATATATATATATATATATATAAATATGCTGTGATACAGCTAAACAGTCTGTCTGTAGATGATTAAATATGATCTTCTTGGGTTGAGCTTTCTGATAAGTGAAATAGTGAACTGCCACTAGCGTATAACACAATGCTCTTCGTGTAAACAAATGGAGCTTTCAGCATTTGCCAATATTTATTATTGTGATTTTGCTTACTCTCAGCAGCAGCCATATGATGGCCAAGTGGTTAGAAGTGCCAACTGTCATCTAACCGCACTGAATACACTGTGATACAGCGAAACACTATATATAGAGAGAGAGATAGATATATGTATGTTAGGTATTACGCTGCTTTTTTTGTTGATGATATTGTTTGCGCGGGAAATATTCATGAAGTGAAATAGACAGAATATTTGATGAAGACAAACTGAACAAAGTTTGATAAATAAATCTAAAAAAAAATTAAAAATAAAACTATTTTGACGTCTGATAATATTAGGGGTGGGACGTAATGGTTGAAACTTTCAGATTCATGCGAGTAGTATTTTTTTGTGTTCATTTATACATAAATAACACTAAACAGTCAAACATTTTGAAAATTTTGCAAAATTCAGAAGGTGCAGGCCACTAGTTTTTGGCTATTTTACATTCATGAAACTCCTTTCACAGCCTGAAAATGGTCCTAAATTAAAGTACTATATCAGATTTAACCATCTATATCCATTCATAGCTTTTGAGGATATTTTAAGACCTGCAATGCCGCATGAAACCACTTTTTCACTGAAAAATGATGGATTTTCAGTCCCGTGGAGCCCTAACAGCTATTTTTGGCCTGCACCTTCTGAATTTTGCAAAATTTTTCAAATGTTTGATTGTTTAGTGTTATTTATGTATAAATGAACACAAAAAAATACTACTCGCATGAATCTGAAATTTTCACCCATTACGTCCCACCCCTAATAATATAAAACATTTTTAAATATTCACCGAAAAATCAAAATCAGCAAGGGGAATAACTCAAATTTTGAATTGATGAATATAATAATAGTTATCTACCTTACAAATAAAATTTGAAGAACGTGCAAACAAATAAAAAATTTCATTGCATCCTGGGCAACGCCGGGTAGATACAGCTAGTATATGTACATTGGCACGAAATAAGTCGCAGTTCATTGCATGGATTATTTTTAAACTCTGCTTCATGCAATTTTCATCTGCAGTTTGGGGATGAGGATTTATCATTATTCAGTCAAAGTATCTATCAACGCTGGATTTCTCAAATCTTTCTCTTCTGCACGTCAGTTCAAATGAAAAAAGTTTTTTTGTTGATTTTTTTACTCTAAATTGCAATAAAATAATAATAAACAAGTGTATTATTCAGGTTTATCAATATCAGCTCGGAAATAAATGGAAGGCTATAGCAAAAAAAAAAAAAAAAAAAATTGTCTAGTAATGAGATTTGAACCCTTAAAGATGGCATAAAATATTGGAACTGAAGGCGAATGCTGATCCACACAGCCACCGATCAAACGAAAATATTTTGTATTTTGAACCTAAGTGTTTATGAGTTCAGCATAGGGATACAAACATTGTATGGATCTAATTGTCTTAAATAGTAAATGAATAAAAAGAAGTTCCATTTTTACACCCCCCCCCCAAAAAAAAGGATTTCAAATACGTCCTATCACCATCACCATCAGGGGTTTTGATCCCTCCTGGAGGAGGGACCCCTCCCTGGTTTGTGACACCTTATTGGTGACTTTCGTTCAGGGGTTTTTGCCATAGTCGCCACGCTAGGCACTGCGGGCCGGTGACGCTATTTGCCCTATAGATAGGTGACCACATACAGCGCCTGGTTTTATTTATCTTCCTCCCACAAGGTAAGATGTGACACAAGGTCGGGAAAGTGGGAAAGAACCAGCGCTCGAGAATTTGAGCACTCTGGTTGTTTAAAAATTGCCTGGGCAGCCCCGTCGGCATTCCCCGGTAGGCGTGCCTCAGGCAGTAAGCAATAAACTTACTCCTCCCCAAAGAGGGGAGGCAAAGCCTGGGAGGATGCACCTCCTAGAACTGCACAGGACCGACAACCAATAGACCGGCGTAAATCCAGACCCGAAGGCCCGGACAATACCGGTTTATTAGGCGGGGTAAAAACCCCTGGTTGACTGGTATTCCCAAATAGTTATCCATCTGGTACTGACCAGGCTCAATGTCGCTTAACTTCGGTGATCTAGCGGGAACCGGTGTGCCAACGTAATTATGCCGTATATACGTCCTACGATTTGACAAAAAAAACAATCTTGACTTATTCTTATACATTTATTTATTTTTCTTATTGGTAGTGAAAAGTTTCAGAAGTATGTTATTTGGTCGGCTTGGAAAGAGAAACGCTAAAATTGTCGGAACATGTGTTTCTAATGTTATTTTTACATATTTTTAATTTTGAACAATTAGTTTTTAAAAAAGGTTCAAGAACTTCGTACATCGATAAGGACATCAGACTTAAATGAGTTCAGCGTAGGGATTTTTTTTACCTCTCTGCCTAGAACTAAATCAATCCAATTGTCGAAAATAAATAAACATAAATACAAAATGAAAGATTCTTATTAAAGTAAAAAAATATGTCAGTGAACATTTATCAAATATCTGTTATCCATTTTTAATGATAAAAAGCATAAATGTTTTCTCTTCAAAGTAAACAATATGTAAAATACATATGATGATTTGACGTGACAAGCAGTTGTCTGGCCGGCTAAAAGGGAACGCTGAAAATGTCGGAACATTTGTTTCTGATGTTATTTTCACCTGATTTTAATTTTGAATATTGGGTTTTTAAAAAAGGTTCAAGAACTTCGTACATCGATAAGGACATCAGATCGAATCTGCTGATTGTAAATCTGCGATTAGTTTGGTTCTGAGATCAACCGTTAAACTGTGATGCCACGACACACGCACATACAGACAACTTTGCTTTATATATAAATAGATGATTGTTGTTGTTGATTATTTGCGTGAGTTTGATGTTTCTTACTTATATCGAGTAAGCTGATGATTTTAACGTTTACTTGCAAAGAAAAAAATATATATAGGAAAAACATTACCATAAATGAACAATGGGAGGTGACAGTATTGATTTACTCCTCTCCAGGAGTTAGGCACAAGGCCAGTTTTTATCTTACTCCCACAAGTAAGATGTGACCCAAGGTCGGGTCGGGAAAGTGGGGTTTAAAAATTACCTGGGCAGCCCCATCGGCATTCCCCGGTAGGGGCGCCTCAGGCAGTAAGCAATAAACTTACTCCTCCCCAAAGAGGGGAGGCGAAGCCTGGGAGGGTGGACCTCCTAGAACTGCACAGGACAGACCCATAGATCGGCGTAAATCAAGCCCCGAAGGCCAAGACGATACCAGTCTATGGGGTGCAGTATCCATCGGAACAGATACTACACTTTGATCTTAAACAGTAGCTCAGTGGTTAACGACGCAAAACTGACAACCTGGGTGTGCCAAGTTTGAATCCAGTTCATTCCACAGAAACACTTTAACTTAGGATGTTGGCAACCTTCACATGGTTCCTCCTGTAAGTATCCGATGTCTTTCTAGAAAGAGTTCTAACTAGAAAGATATTGGGGAGGGGGGGGGGGGCAATACCAACAATAGAATCATCTGATTCAGACAAAATGAATGAATAAATGAAGAATGTAATGGAACAATGGCAAAAGGTACACCGGTGAAAACAAGTATCAATGAGGACAATAGTTCAAAGAGAAAAAAATATATAATTTTTACTTTCTTCCAATAAGATGAAAACTAAAAGTTTGCAAACTCTTGATTCACATAGAAAATTCTGTCATACGGACAAAGAAACATGATAAAAATAAATAAATAAATAAAAGCAAAAATAGTTTCATGGTTTTTAACAACTTTAGGTTTTAAAAATCTATAAAGAAATAAGGGAAAATCAAATCCGCATAATAATACGCTTGAACGTGCTATCATCTTTTAAAGAAATAGGTAAAATAAAACCATTCAAACGATTCATATCTGCATAATTATAAATACGCTTCTACTTCTGCGTGTACGTACGTTATCACCTTCCACCCCCATTTTTTTTTAAAAAGTGAGATCATTCGATCGCGAAAGATGAAATGCAAAAAAAAAAATATATATATATATAATTACTGATCAACTGATTTTGCTGTCTACCAAAAAATTAGATCTTAACAATTTTAAAATGAATTGTTTCAAAATCGAAAAGAATAAATAGAAATCAGCCGTCGTCGTAGACTTATACAGTATTTTTTTATATTTATTTTGTAAATTTTAATTTTAGTACATTTAAAAAATGACGTCCATTTTATTTATTTAAAAAATATTGCAGTATAATTGCAAACTGAAAGAAAAAAATGATGCAACTTTATTTTTCTACTGCATTTTGTGATCATTAGGAAATATATGTGGAGAAAATATTAAAAACATAATCTGATTGAATAGAAATATATATTTTTCTATATATTTTTCATTTTTATTTTGTCTCCTGTGAATGCTTGATATTTTTAGCTTTTACAAAAATAGAGCTAATTAATATATATGATATAGGAATTCGGTCTGATTATCAATTTTTGTCATCGATATGTCCATTCCTACAAAATCAATACATCATTTTGAATAGCAAGTGCTTTCTGCCACCATGTTTTTCAGATCATCAAAATGTAATTCGATTTAATTCCTTCTAGAAAATACTTGGATAGGATTTTTTTTTAAAGGGCAGCCATTTAATTTTTTTTATCAAAAACGGAAATTAAACCAAATACAAATATAGTTTTTGTTTGTTTAATAATAATGAATATATTTAAATTAAATACAAATATAGTTTTTGTTTGTTTAATAATAATGAATATATTTCAATTAAATTAAATACAAATATAGTTTTTGTTTGTTTAATAATAATGAATATATTTACGTAAGTATAACATCTCTGTACAGTTTTCTATTTTGATCGTCATAAATTTCGTCGATTAAAACTTGAAATAAAAAAAATGTGATCATTCATTTTAAGATGATTGAGTGTTAAATATTAACAAAACCTACATGTGTGTGTGACACAATGAGGAGTTTGCTGGTGAAAATATTGATTAATTAACTTACATTATTTATGGAATAATCACTTAAAATAAATAGAGAGTCAGCACATTTGAGAGGGGGGGGGGCAAATATCGCAAAATTTGATTAAAGAAACAATTTCATTTAAGAGGTCATCTGTTTCGTATTGGAGTGACAGGTGACGCGAGGACATTTGCATGATTTGAGCAAATTTTCTGAACAACAGTTTTGAAGAGTCACTGATGTTGAAGTATCAACTAGAGAAAATCATTTTTGATTTTAACAGTTGTCAGATAATTTTCAGGATGAATAATAAACCAAATTATGGTTATGATTTGAAAGATCATGAGGATATACCTCTCATTTGATAAATATACTTGTATGTCAATAAATACCAAGGTGTGCTAATTTTGAAATAGGACACAGTCCCTACATTGGGGCTCAGTATTAAGGTTGACCAAAGGTGAAACAAAGGTTTTCATTGTCCGACCAATCATAAAAAAGCAAAAAAATGCAGCACAAATTGTGATTGGGTGGCATATCATAAAACTCATCTCAAGTAAACGTTCCCAATAAAAGAACCGACACTTAAAGTATTCACCGGAAAACTATTGGTCAGTCTGAGAGACAGACAAGAGTCAGCGACTGATCGAAAACAGAAATTTAAAAAAAAAAAAAAATATATCGATCCCTCTATTTTCATTTTCTAACCTACTATTTTTTATATATATTATTTACAAGTTTGCTTTATACTGACAATGACAATGTTTCAACCTATTGGTTTCCTTAAAGCCAAGTTATATTTCATATATTTATAAATATACTTGTATGCAAAAATATATATAATTGAACATATGGCAGTACAATATATATAAATTTTAATAAATGTAACATTTAAAAGGAAAATGTTTTAAAATTTGTATTCTTTTGTAAAAATATAATAAAAGAATTAATTTTTTTTTCAGCTTTTCAAGACTTTCTAAAATGAACCGTTTGAAATTTATGTTTATTCTAATTAGACATATTGAAAAAAAAATGAATTTTTATGTAAATTGAATCTTGGAATGTTTGAAGTCGATTGATAATAAAGATTTGCAAATGGAAATATTTCATAACAAAATAACGATAAAGATAAAACAACTTTTGATAAAAATGTCAGGTAATATAGTAAACACAAAATAAGTCAGAGTTCATTACATGGATTATCAGTATCATTTATTATTATACTAAAGCTGTGTTAATCAATGTTTGTTTCCTGAACGCATTTTTCCTATAGATTTTAATCACACAAAATACATGCTTAGATATTCCTTAGTTTTGGGATTGAGTTATGTTTGAAAAAAAACCAAAAAACATTTCAATCGGTCTAATTAGCCGTAATTTGCAATTAACTCATTAAGTGACCCATCTCTTACTAAGTTTGTGTCTATCACTCTCACCCACTTGCATTGTGTGTGGACTCCCTCACTCTTATTTTATACTGTGCCTATCACCCTCGCTTTTATTTCTCTCTCTTTCTCTCTGTTTATTACTTAAAATTTTTTTTTTTTTTTAACGTAGTTCACCCCAAACAAGGCAGGCCGCCACTGTAGACGTAAGAGGCTACTGAGAAGAAAGAAAAGGGGAGAAGGTTGGGGGGGTCAACTTAAATTGGGATCTGCGCAGCGAAATGTCTGTTTACATTAATTTTAAATTTCTGCATGTCAGTACTGTCGAGGAAACAGGGGGCAGGGAGGGAGTACCAGAGGCCAGCAGCACGAGGAAAGAAGCTCTCCGGCATGTGGGGACCTCCACAGTGAATGAATGAGATTTAACTGATAGTCGAGTTAATGTACGTCGAGGGGGCACCAGAGTAGCCAATTCATCGGAGCATAATCCATTGAAGTATTTGTAAAACAAACATAAAGACGCTACATTGCGGCGATGGGACAGAGGCTGGAGCTTGGTTGACAGTGAGGGACCTATTAGGTTGGCGACTCTTTTTTGGACCTTGTCAAGGAGGGAGAGACTAGTAGATGATGCACCAGCCCAGATGTGGCAACAATACTCCATGCATGGGCGGATGGTGGCTTTGTGGAGATACAGGATAATGTCAGGTGTGAGGAGTTTACTAGCACTTTGTACTTATAATGGCTATCTCCCTGGTTGGGTCGAGCCAAATATAGCGTCTTTGAACATAACAGCCCACTTTTGCCAATCCTCAGGTAGGTCTTATGATATGGCTAGCCAATCCTACTTCCATAATCGGAGACCAACTACGTGTGGGTCTGCTAATGTTGCCAGGTCGCCTTTGATTGTCTCTGCCCAAGTCTTTAACTGGTCACCAGCACGTTTGCGCCAGCCAGATAGAGAAGGGTCAACGAGCTGCATGCCGAACCACGTTTCACAACTATAGAGAAGGATCGATCGCACCCTCACCCGATAGATATGCCCCTTGGTAGCCATTGAGATCTCTGTGTATAAACAGCCAAATTAAATATAAAACTCGATTGGAATAGTCTATTAGAAACAAAAAGGAAATATCTACAAGTAGTAATACTATTAAACATGTAGATGGCGAGGGGAAAAAGATAAAAAGCTAAAGAAAGAGTGATTGGTAAAGCAAGCAGAGTAAGTGCGCATATGTTTATTCAAATATTATAAAGTTATGGATAGATTAGACATGTTATACCTTAGGTTTCAGGAACCAGCCGTGACTGCTAATCTATAGCATGTCCAATCAATCAATAACTTTATAAGACTGAAATAAACACATATTATATATATATATAAGTGTAAATTAGTCGTCCAAGGCTATAGCAATGCGATGTGGTTGCTGTAAGATGGAAAAGTGAAAAGAAATAAACGCAGGGAGAAAGTGAAACTCAAAACGATTTATTAATAATTTCACGAAAACTGATTAAATACCAAATAGTATTTTTTTTTTTTCGGTAAGTAACAGATCGGCAAAGGGTAATCTTAAATTTTCGAAGGAAAAACTTTCATTATCAGAAGACAACAATAGAAGACCGAATGGGTCGAAAGAGAACGGGAAAAAAACCGGTGTCAGATCATAGCAATAGTTACTTACCGAAAAAAAAAAAATACTATTTGGTATTTAATCAGTTTTCGTGAAATTATTAATAAATCGTTTTGAGTTTCACTTTCTCCTTGCGTTTATTTCTTTTCACTTTTCCATGTTACGGCAACTACATTGCATTGCTATAGCCTTGGACGACTAATTTACACTTACATTTACCAGCAATGCTTTAAGCAAACTACAATCTCCTTTATATATATATATATATATATATATATATATATATATATTAGGGGAGGTCGATTTTGAAACTGTAAATTATCGCACTCGAAGAAAGTTGCCAAATAATGTCAAAAGTTACCACAAGAAATATTTTTCTTCAAAATTTTGTATTTATTTGAGCATTGCAACTTTAAGATCAAATAAATCGAGATTTTTTCTCACTGCCGAGATTTCACCGGCAGATGTGTCGCCTTAAATTAAACCCGGGTTTTAACAAAAAAAAGTAATACATTACTTAATAATAAATATTTTAAAGTTTATTATTATTTTTCTTAAGAAATTAAATGTACATATTCAAATTAAAAAGGAATAAAACACTATGATATTTAATGTTATATATAAATAATTATTTGTTTACATAGGCGTTTTATTTATTGGATATTTTTTATGGTATTCACCGGTTGAAAATTCATCGGGCGAATTTGACTTCCCGTGTTGATTGTCTGTTTAATTATCACACATATATATTGAATTGTCGAGCGCTGGCTTATCTAATCCCACTTTCCCGACCTTTTGTCACACCTTACCTTGTGGGAGTTAGATAAATAAAAACTAGTTCAGCCAGGGGGTTTTACCCCACCAAATAAACCGGTATCGTCCGGGCCTTTGGGTCTGGATTCACGCCCGTCTATTGGGGCTTGTCCGTCCTGTGCAGTTCTAGGAGGTGCATCTCCCAGGTTTTGCCTTCCCTCTTTGGGGAGGAGTAAGTTTATTGCTTACTGTCTGAGGCGGCCCTACCGGGGAATGCCGACGAAGCTGCCCAGGCAATTTTTAAATGGCCAGAGTGCTCACCTCTCGAGCACTGGCTTTCTCATCCCACTTTCCTGACCTTTTGTCAATCTTACCTTGTTGGGGGTAGATAAATAAAATCTAGTTCAGCCAGGGGTTTTTACCCCACCAAATAAACCGGTATCGTCCGGGCCTTTGGGTCTGGATTTACGCCCGTCTATTGGGGCTTGTCCGTCCTGTGCAATTCTAGGAGGTGCATCCTCCCAGGCTTTGCCTTTCCTCTTTGGGGAGGAGTAAGTTTATTGCTAACTGTCTGAGGCGCCCCTACAGGGGAATGCCGACGGGGCTGCCCAGTCAATTTTTTAATGGCCAGAGTGCTCACCTCTATAGCGCAGGGTTATCTAATCCCACTTTCCTGACCTTGTGTCACATCTTACCTTGTTGGAGGTAGATAAATAAAACTATTTCAGCCAGGAGTTTTTACCCCACCTAAAATATATGTATTGGAGTTGATGGGAGAATGGATAAGGACACATTGATGTATAAGGAAATTGTGGATGAAAATAGACAGAGAATTATGAAAAAAACTAAGGGACCAGAACACCATTTAACTTTTACAAAAGAAACACCATGTGAAAGTAAATATCTGACACATAGAGTTCTTCCGAATAGTGGTGCAACAGGTGCTGTTCATGCAGATCAAGTGGTGGATGTTTTGCATGAATTCCACAGTGAGAACAGTATCAAGGCTATACTTGTTGACAACACTAATACCAACACAAGTTGCGATGGTGGAATGGTTGCAATTTTAGAAAAAAAACTTTTTAAAACTCTTCACACAATTGGTTGCTCTTTGCATCATAATGAACTACCTTTCAGAGCCCTTTTTAAAAACATAGATGGTTGCGCAAAGGGCCCTACAACATTCAGTAGCCCTCTGGGGAAATTATGCTCAAATGATTGATATGATTTACCCCAAATATCATTTTCCACTATTAGCAATCCTCTAGAGTCAATTTTTAAAATTGATGAAATACATGATCTTAGTTCTGACCAAAGACTCCTTTATGAATACACAGTAGGTATTTCTAGAGGTAAGGTTGACTCTAGATATGCCTCCTGGAAAATTGGTCCTTTAAACCAAGCAAGATGGTTAACTTTGGCCATCAGGCTTATGTGTTTATGGACTCGTGGTGCATACCCACAAAGACACACAACAAAACTACACTATGTAGTAAATTTTATTGTAAATGTGTATGCCACTTTTTGGTTTGAAATTAAAAGAAATAGTAAATTCCACAATCAGTAAGTGCACATTTTTAATATGACCCAGAGGATTAAGGAGAAGCCTCAGGAAATCCAAGATATCACATTTAGAAATATACAAGGTAATACATTTTGTTTACTGCCTGAAAACTTTCTATATTCCATGGTTAAATCTGAGGAGATTGAAGTAAGAGAAGAAGCTTTAAAAAGAATTTTGGCCATTAGGTAAGTAATATTTATTCATATATCTCTGACTCAATTATTTATTCCAATTTATAGAATGATTTTTAAAGATTTTATCTAATTTCACCATAATTATTAAAGCAGTACAGATTGGAATTTTTTAATAATTCAATTAATTAATTTGTTCTTTCAGGAGTGAGGAGTCAACCAGAAAAAGATTAAAAAGAATACTACCTATTAATTTTAATGCCACACATTGGACACAATTAATAGATTTAAAATTATGCGGCATTTTTGAACCACCAATGACGGAAGATTTTACTGAATCTGAACTTCGAGAATCGTTGATGAATGGAACCAAGCTTGACTTGCCAGATTTGCCCTCACATTCTCAGGGTGTGGAACGGGCAGTTAAGTTAATAACAGAAGCTTCACAAACTGTATATGGTTTTGAAGCAAGGCATCAACACATTACAGCCAAAGTTTTGAGTCAGAAATTGAGACCAGCATTTTTGTCTAAGGGGTCTTATATGGAGCAATTTGACTCTCTATATTAAGCTTCATTAAAATAGTGTTAGGTTTTTCCTTATTTCTTTGCTTGTTATATTTTCACTAATAACAGAAAAAATCATTTTTTTAGGTATTCAAATATTACTGTTTAATTCATAACGTTAAAAGGTAGTTTACAAAAGCAGATACTGAAAATGAGGGGGGGGGGGCAAATTTTCAATTTGAAGATTTCTTTAATTCATATCATTTTTATAAAATAAAAGGACATTCCCTGCTTTTAAATGCTAAAATTATTTGGTTTTCACACCAATATTCAAGCAAATCTTGCAAAAACGAGGAATTTTCAGTATATTCTTGTCTACGATCTTTGATACCAAACGCTCAAAAAACCGCTGAAGTTTTTGATCTAATTTTTTGCATGAGTATTTAATAGGTCTATATACAACTTTCGGAACGTGCCTTTTTTTAATATTTAAAAAAAAGTGTAAAATCGACCTACCCTAATATATATATATATATATATATATATATATAAAATCGTAAACTAAAAGTATACTTTTAGAGGATATAACCTATGGTGAAATAGTTTAAGCTCAATATACGAGATAGAGCAATTATAAAGATAAATGAAAGAATACTGAGGACACCTTGCATTGAACAATCGAAGTTGAAATAGATTTGTCATTCGTACATATTTATCTCTCTTCTTTCATTTATCCTTATATATATATATATATATATATACTAGCAGGGCTATCCCATGTCGCTGGGGTTCTAATTTCTGTAAATTACAGAAAAAAATAAAAATAAAAGTAAAACTAAACAATCCACTTAATCTGTAATTTGAAATGTTTAAGTTTAATTTTGGCACAAAATCAGAGTAAAAATAATGATTCCCCAAGTGAGGTTCGAACTCACAACCTCTGTCTCTAAGTACAGCTTACTAACCGATTGAACCACGGGAGTAAGTATGGAATGATGTTGCTATTGAATACATAAACCAGACTGTCATTTTCCATCTCTCCTCCTCCTCTCTTGCCATAAAAATGAATGTAGGTCAGCATGGAGGAGAAGGAAGAGTAATAGCCAACAAAATGGTGAGTATGCAAAAATTGTATTTTCTTAAATTCTTTCATGGTGTTCACAAGGACAGTGGGAGTAGATAAAAGTGAGAGGGTAAAAACTCCCCTCACTTCTTCTATGACTAATAAAAAATAAAATATTGATCCGGATTAAATATTAAAATCAATAAAATTGATTGAAAATAACATTTTTATTTTTAACAACATGGACCAATATTTGCCATAAAATACTGTCAAAGCAGATTTTTTATGTAGCTTGTAGTAAACAAACTATTAATCACAAAAATATGAGGGGAGGGGGGGGGGAAGAATATTCCATTGTCGCTTGAAAAGTTGGCGTTCATTGTGGGCGCTAATGAAACAGCATATATTTTGTCGCAACTAATGGAATAATAAAATCATCAACAAAAAAAACATATATATATATATATATAGTCTAAAGAAGCTTTGAGTTATTTTAAACAAAAAGACAACAACAAAAAAAGGAAAATGCAGTTTAAATTCCCAGAGAAACTAACTAAATCCAAAATAGTGTAGACTTAACATCTGTTGGAAAATTCATAAATAAATAATATATAATAGTAAGTAAATAAAATAAAAAGGGGGATTTAGTATCTAACAGTGAAACAAAAGCAGGAGACCTTAACGTAAGCATCTAATATTAACACGGGGATCTTCAGCTGTTTACCATGAAACTATTTCGGAGATTTAAAAACAGGACAGTTATATGCATGGCTCTCCAATGGTACAGATAAAACTACCATTTCCCCAATAATTCAGCTTAAAATGTTACTTATATATATACATAAATAAATAATAGTATAATAATAATAATAATAATAATATACTACCTTAAAACTACCGTGTGATATGGTAATTTGCATATCAAATAAAATTCTTTATAACAATAGTAATACTAGTAATAATAATAATAATAATAATAATAAAATACTATCTAAACACTACACCTACGAACCATTCTGCGATATGGTAGCTAGAAATAAAATTATTTAGGAATTAAGGTTGCATTAAAAAAAAAAAAAAAAAAAAAAAGCTTTAGTACCTTTGGTACCAGAAAGGCAAATAGATAAGAGGAAGGAAACCTAGCCATACAGATCTAAATACCCAATATATAGTCTAAAGAAGCTTTGAGTTATTTTAAACAAAAAGACAACAACAAAAAAAGGAAAATGCAATTTAAATTCCCAGAGAAACTAACTAAATCCAAAATATCAACGATGGTGAGAATAGTCTGGAGATAGCATCAGTATGTGCAATTTGAGTCCCTATTTACTTATCTCCCCACAAAAGCACAAGGTCAGGTTTTGTTCTAAGTGATAGTCATCTGAAGGTTGAAGGTTCAATCCTCGGTGCGGGTGATACGAAGAATTGCAAATTACTGAAGACTTCTCCCAGTCATGACTGACGGAACAAGTGCATGCTACCCCCGTGGATTAAATAAAGGGTTCCGTTCCAAATTCCGTCCAGATTCCCGAGTTCGACAGAAATATTCCGGAGTTCGAAAAGATACACCTGAAGAAGGCCGGAGGTTACAGCGGCCGAAACGTTGTGATGATAGCACTCAAGATGAGAACAGTAGTCCGAATAATTGAAATTAATCTAATTATTTCCTCCATGTTTTTGACAGTTATTTTCATCGGTCATTGATATCAAAACCTTTTTTTCCTGACTGAGAAGTCATTTACCGGACAAAAAATAAATAAATTTATGCGTTATCAGACTGAAGATCTCAAGGTTTCGGTTTCAATTTCTGATCATGGCATTCGTTTTATTTGTTGGGAATTTATTATTTCGTATTTATGCAATATTTTCCATTTCTAAAAGAAGTTAAGATATTTCGATATTGAAATGTATTTCTTACATTTAAAAAAATTGTGACGGACGGAGAGACAGACAGACAGACAGAAAATGCCTCTGATATTATAAGTGGATATAATATTTTAAAGAAAAATGTCTTTTCTATTAAAAGTACATTTAAGAATTTAATTATTCAATTTTTTTTAGCTTTTCAAAACTATTTCTAAAAATTAATGCAAACAAAAATAAATAATGTGTTTGTTTTGTTTTGTCTAATTGAAGAGCATAGATTTAAATTTATTTTAATTATAAATATGGACAAAATAAATTCAACTTTTCAGCAAATTGAATCTTGGAATGTTTGAAATTGAAGAACATAGATTTAAGTTTATTTTAATTATAAATATGAACAAAAAAACATTCAATTTTTAAGCAAATTGAATCTTAAAATGTTTGGAATTGAAGAGCATAGATTTAAATTTATTTTAATTATAAATATCGACAAAATAAATTCAACTTTTCAGCAAATTGAATCTTGGAATGTTTGGAATTGAAGAGCATAGATTTAAGTTAATTTTAATTATAAATATAAACAAAAAAAAACATTAAATTGTTCAGCAAATTGAATCTTGGAATGTTTGAAGTAGGATTGATAGTAAAAAACAGAAACATTTCATGACATAAAACATTTAAAAAATATAATTTTAATAATACTTTTAAAATTATCTCTTGCAAAAAATAATCTTTTTATTTCATGTTAAGTAGAATAAAAGAAAGAAAAAAAAGACATTTTATCTGGAAACGGTTTAGGTTGTTGCAATGAAAGTTTTGTCTATTTTAATGCAAATCAACCATTTTTGTGTTAATATCGAAAACAATACCCATTGTATTTGATTACTTGAACACAAGTTGCTTTCAGAGAGAAAAAAATTGCTGGTTTATACCTTTTCTCAAGAGTATTAGTATATAAATTAAAACAATACATCTGATAGGATTTGAACCCGGCATAGCTGATTGCATAGGCTGTGATAATATCCATTAGAGGAATCAAACCACGACCCAGAATGAAAGTATTTCATATATAAAAAAAAATAACACCATACCCCACTTTATCATTACCCCCCCCCCCAAAAAAAAAGAAAATTGGATATGAGATTATTTTTTCACCATAGACAGAGATAAGTAGAAAAAAGTGATCCCCCCCCCCCCATGTCACTCATGAAATTGTTAAAAAAATTCAACATCCTTTCAGCGATCAAGCCATATTTGGTACAAATAAATTTCAGTCTCTGCCTGACAGCCCCGAAGTT
Organism: Sepiola atlantica; assembly: GCA_963556195.1. Taxonomy (NCBI): domain Eukaryota; kingdom Metazoa; phylum Mollusca; class Cephalopoda; order Sepiida; family Sepiolidae; genus Sepiola; species Sepiola atlantica. The sequence goes on from OY744535.1 coordinate 26,527,549, forward strand.
CTGACTATAAATGGTGATCGTCTCATCAGTACGACGTGTGGTCCTGAAAGGGCTTCACACTCACCGGACGTTACTTCTACTCTCCTAGATCTTTATCCGTGGGTTAATCTTGAAGATAATGTCTATCAAAACAATCCTCGGACTATTCCGGAACTGAAAAGAGCCCAAATCAGGGAAAAGTGCCAAGAGAGGAGTGTGGCAGAGTAAGTGACATCGTATCCAGTTGTGCTTATCATTGCATGGCGATAATATAAAGACTGTTGGACATTCATGATTGAAAATTGGTGGACAAGTCAGACATAGATTGAAGTTTACTTGCACCAAATATGGTTAGATTTCAGAAAGGATTGTACATTTTATTAACAGTTCCATGGGGGGGGGGGGGGGGTCATTTATTTGGAGGGGGGGGGGCGGTCACCCTGTATATTTCTCAGTTGATAAAACAAAATATTTCTCCTTTTGAGGATTGGGGGACAAAGTGAGGGGGGTGACAATTAAAGTATTATATATATATATATATATATATATATATATATATAATAATAATAATAACAGCCATATATAAAATAAATATATAAAAAACTAACCAGCATATATATATATATATATATATATATATATATATAATAAATAAATTTTGGTCATAAATGTTATTTATTGTGTTTACCCGTTACGTAAATTTTATACGTCATGCAATATTCTGACAGGAACAAATACCACAGCTGTTTTGTTTCATCATTGATGCGATTCAGTCAATATTCAAGTGAAAAATTATTTGAATAACAAATGTTTTTCTTGTTGTTTTTTTTTTTATCTCCCTCCCACAGCGGAATAACAAATGTTGCCAGAAAAGAAAACAGTTTAATAAAAATCATTTTATTCATGTCAGAAAATTGCATGAGATATGAAATTTATGTGACAAATAACATTTATTTATTTATCATGTTTCAAATTTTTTTAGATGAGGATTGCTTATTTGTATTATTTGAATTATTCGGACTACTATTCTCATCTTGGTTTTTTTCTTCATAATTTTTCGCCCAATGTACTTGAAAAACGGTTGGAGGTCATATTGGTTATAATAGTCACAACGTTTCGGCCGATGTAACCTCAGACCTTCTCCAGGTACATCTAGTCGAACTTGGAAAACTTCTAGTCGAACTGGAGAACCTGCACGGAATTTCGAACTGGACCCTTTATTTAAACTATAGGGGTAGATTGTTCTCATTCCTGCTAAAAGTGCTAATTTACATTATTCTTAGCTATTAACGTCCCTAGTGAGGATTGAACCATCAACCCCCTGAATACTGTCACTTAGAACTGATTGATAATCAACGCTCTTAACCAGTAGGCCATGGGTCCATGTGAACAATTCTAGTATGAATTTTGCAAGCCCTAAACCTAATCTCGTCTTAGATGTGTAATGTTACTACTTATTACTATATATATATATATATATATATATATATATATATATATATATATATATATGTATAGTTCGGCAGCAAGTCATTCCTTATGCAAGCGTCGTTAAAGACCACAGAGTTTTCTCTCTTCACGATCTTTCTTGTCAATTTCTCGACGCGGCGAGCGATTCTTCGGTTTTCGGATGTTAATTGGTGGAGTATATATACATATATGTATATATATGTAAATTAATAGATATATAACTAATAATAAAACTATAAATACGCCTCTTAGTAACAATAAGACACATCCTTCTGAAGACGGTCGCGAGACCGAAAGCGCTAGAGGAATGGCCCACGATACAACGTTAGGTGCCATACTCCACTAATTAACACCAGAAAACTGAAGAATCTTTCGCCACGTCGAGAAATTGACAAGAAAGATCATGAAGAGAGAAAACTCTGATCTTTAATGACGCTTGCATATCTATATATAGTTTTTTTTTTATATATATATTTTTTTTTATATATTTTTTTTTTATAATTTTTTTTTTTTTTATATAGTTTTAATGGTTGAGAAACTTCCGAGACTATATATATATATATATATATATGAGAGAGAGAGAGAGAGAGAAAAAGAGAGAGAAAAAGAGAGAGAGATTTTTTTTTCCACATTAGAAGGCATTTTGAAGTGAAATACAATTTTGTTTATGAAATCGATAAGATGCCAAGATTTTTTTTATTGTTGTTGTTTATACAATAAATCAAATATTTCGAACGATCATCGCTCGTTTTCAATGGAACTGAGAATGCGACATTGTTATTATATATATTTTTTAATTTCAGACTTTTCTTTTTTTCATATTAATTTCAGACTTTTCTTTCATCATATCCTAATAATTAACATAATACAGACTATTTGAAAAATAATTTATTTGATTGTTTTCAAAACTTAAAAAAAAATTTCATTGAAAAAATAAACAAACTAGAATAATCTTCTTTGTTTTTTCAAGAAATAATGTTTTTTAGCAACGGAATGTGATTTTTTTTTTTTTTATTCAATGTCTTTTTTAATATTTAGTGAAAATAATGTTTTTTGGGAGGCTTAGGGTTAGGGATTCGGGTTTAGGGTTAGGGCATTTCCATTTCTAAGAAAAAAGTTTGATTCCGGAAGTTACTCCATTTCCAAGAAAAAAGGTTTTCACTATTATTACAAAAAAAAATGTTTTGTAAAACAATCAAATAAAAACAAATACATTATTTTTCAAATAGTCTGTATCATGTTAATTATTAGATTATGATGAAAAAAAAGTCCGAAATTAATATGACAAAAAGGAAAGTCTGAAATTAATATGAAAAAAAAAAATTGTTGTATCACTTTCAGACATCCGTAGACACTTTCTTCAACCCTTTTCCACCGGAAGCCAGCGTTCCTACCTGTTATGCCCATTCGCCATGTCACGATTATGTGATGGTGGTTGTAGCACAAGTAGTAATACTACGCATCTAAGACAAGATTAGGTTCTCAATATTCGTACTAAAATTGGCCACTTGGCCTCATAGCTTAATGGTTAAAGACGTTGATTAACAATCAGTACTTGGATGTATCATATGAGCAATAATTTGAGGAAGTACAAATCTCATCCAAATGAGGAAATTGTAAAAATTGAAAGCTAAGAATATAAGAGTCCAAGCCTACCAGGGTTCAATCTTTACTACAGACGATAATAACTTCTACCTGGAATGAGAACAATCTACCTCCGTGAATTAAATAAAGGATTCACTTCTCCAGAGTTCTAACATAAAGATTCCCAAGTTCGACTATAAGATTCACATGTCCGGAACTTACAACGGCTGAAACGTTGCGAATATAACAGTGAAGATGAGAATAGTCGTCCGAATAATACAAATGACACAAATTCACATTTATTTATTTGTAATTTATCACCCGCCATAAAAAACAACAGCCATCAAAAAAAAAAAAAAAAATTGAAAAAAAAAAAAAAAAAAAAATTTAGAGATTTTTTTAAAAACCCCGGCTAATGAGATTCTTTTCTCATATATAAACATAAGTAGAAAAATATATGATGTGAAAAGAAAATATCATCTCCACGGAGAAACGACAAAGTTACAATGGACAATCAAGTACATTATGTAAAGCACGAGGCAAAAGAAAACTGTTTGGCTGATACGTCCACTTATGAATGGATAGATTTTATAATGAATGTAGCGTGGAATCGAGTTCAGTTCATTTCGGTGATATGCGATGTATGTACTCACCAGAAAAGCAAGTATATCTGCTACTATTAACATTATGAAGACACTGTTCCAACCAAATTTGTCTGAAATTATTCCTGTTAACAAAGGACCAATAGCAGCACCTAAAAAACAATAATGAAAAAAAGAAATTACGAATTAAGGTATAATAATAGTGAAAGGATAGGCTGGTGCATCATCCACTAGTCTCTCCCTCTTAGACAAGGTTAAAAAAAGAGTCGCTAATCTAATAGGTCCCTAACTATCCACCAAGCCCCAGCACCTCCTGTCCCATCGTCGCAATGTTGCATCTTTGTGCTTGTTTTACAAGTACAATATCATTGTGTACACGCGTTTCATATATATTTCATTTTTATATATATATATATATATGAATAAATGGGAATTTTCTCTCCACCTATCCTAACTATATTAACATCAAAACGTCTTACGCTTTTTTAATTCTGAACATAAGATTTTTAAACACTGTATATATAGTAATCTTCAAACACACACAAGCACCTTTAGATATTCCTAATTTGCATATTTATTTTTTTTAACAGTTTCTAATAAATTGATATTCTGTAATATACATTTGTAATTTGCATTGTCATATTTTCTTATATATATATATATATATATATATATATATATATGCAATAGTTTTATCGATAGTAAAACGTCTGATGTCACCAAGGAACCATAAAAGTAATGTTTTTATTGCTAGGCATTTAAAAAAAAACTGATTTAATCTATTATTGTATTATCTTTTAATGGGGGTGAGTAGTGTAGTATCGGTTCTGCTGTCATAAGACTGTCCTTCCAGTAATTATCTCCCCCTATTTTAAGGGGCTGGGGGATATTCTTCCAAGTATTACATCCCCCATTTAGGGGAGGGAGTAATGTAGCATCTGTTCTGTGTCATGAGATCATCTTCTCATTTTTGGGGGGGAGAGAGAAGGGTAGTGTAGTATCTTTTCTGTTGCCATGATACCATACTCGCACACATTACCCTCTCCTTTTATGGGGGATTACCCAGGTATTACCTCCTCTATTTTAGAGGGGTAGTGTAGTATCTGTTCTGTTATCATGATACCATCCTACCAGGCATTACCCCCTCCTTTGTGGAGAAGTTAATGTTTTTGTTCATTATGATACCATCCTCCCAGATATTACCATCACCTTTTTCTATTCCGGGGGGGAGGGGGGGGGGGTATCAGGCTTTATAGCTTCCTTTCAAGGGTAGTGTAGTATATTTTCATTTGTCATGATACATTCTTCCCATGCATTACCTCCTATTTTAGGGGGGGGGGGGCAGTATAGTATATGTTCGTTCCTCATGATATCATCCTTTGATTATTACCTTCTCTTTTTTTGGGTGGGGATGGTGGTGTTGTATCTGTTCTGTTGTCATGATTTCATTGGGCATTAACTCCTCCTTTTTGGTAAGAAGGTGGTGGTGGTGGTGGTGTTTGCTTGTCATGATACTATCCTTCCAGTCATTACCTCCTCCTTTTGAGGTCAGTGTAGTATATGTTCGTTTACCATGATATCATCCGCCTAGGCTCGCAAAAATATATTTGATATATATATATATATATATATTTGATATATATATATATATATATCAAATACTATTATTATTACTACTTATTGTGTAAACTAAATACATTTATTAATTAATGACAATTAGATGAATTAAAAAAAAAACTAAAAAAAAAAAACAGTAAAAAACTAAGAATAAAAACAAACAAAATCAGAGCCCAATGTGTTAACGACCCCCCCCCCCCCCCACACACTACCACCACCACCACGATCATTGCCAACCCAATCTGAGGATCAGACTGCAAATCATCATGTCTCGTGCCCAACAAGTACTCCAGATTGATATTGACAAGTCTCCTGCCAGCAATCAACATTTCGACATTAGCTGCATGTGTCTTTTTTAACTCTTTCTTCCCTTTCCCATTTCTTTACCCTCTCACCCTCTCTATCACCCACTTCCTCCTCCCCTCCCTTTTCTCTATCCTAAATGATTTTATTTCTTAGTTTATCCCATACCATATCATTTTATTTTATCTCTATCTATCTATCTATTTATTATTTCTCTCTCTTTCTATCCCTTCGTCTTTCTTTCTTTCTATTTCATATTTTTATTATTTTTGATTTTGATTTTTAATGATCCCGACAATGTGACTTTTCAAATTTAAATTTTAAATTTCTTTTCTTTTCCCCCCATTTCATTCTTTCCAAATATGATCTATGGTAAAGATCGGATTCTAACTCTTCCTGATGAGATCTCAGTTTATAACAGCTGTTGATCGATAACATCGACATACCAGTGTCGCAGATTTTGTACATGTCTGTGAAAATACAAATAATCATATATAAAAGCTCTATTTGATATTGAGCACTTTTTATAAGCCCGGTTGAAATTCTTTGGATTACTATCCTTGCCTGGATTATTATATATATATATATATATATATATATATATATGAAGCAATCCAACAAAAGATATAAGCATCAACTAATATCTTATATTTAGTGAAACATCCGGATAAAAACTGAAGCTCAATATACTGGATAGAGCATTAATATTATAGTATAAAATGAAGTAATAAAATAAGGTGTCAATCAAATTTTATTAGAATTCAAAGTTCAAGCAAAGTATCCTTAAGTCCTTAGCTCATGAGTTTTCAAAGATAATTCTTCTCTTCAGAGGACCATTACCGCAGTTATACTACTACAGGTAATAAAATTACGCTTTGAAAATATATAAAATTATATACACAAATACATAAAAATACATAACATCAAACATATCAACCCAAAAACATATTTTTTGTTGAATCCATACAGTCCATCCAGGTCATACAAATTGAGAAGCATAATCGGGAAAGACATTACTCCAAGTTACAAACAGCAGTCCATATACGTGAAATTGAAGGGGCCGGCAAAGTTGTCCAGTCGCGAAATGTGTCAATATTCAATGTTAATGATAAATAAATCAAATAATACAGAAAGTCCAATCAAAAATCCAAAATCCCGACATGTGCAACCCAAGTCAAATCAAAGTTCGTTGTTTAATTAGAAACCCCGTTAAACCCGAATTGAGCAAAACAAGACTGAATCTCCGTCGCATCTTGCCAGCAGAGCAAAAAAATAAGCTAATGAGCTAAGGACCTAAGGATACTTTGCTTGAACTTTGAATTCTAATAAAATTTGATTGACCCCTTATTTTATTACCTCATTTTATAATATATATATATATATATATATACACTGAAGAGCAGTGATACAGCAAAACAGTCTGTATGTGGAGGACTACATATACCTCCACCTTTTCATGGTAAGTGAAATCGTCAGCTACCATCTCTAATAATGCAAAGCTATTCGTAAAAACAGAGCTCTCCTAAGCGGCTAATAGTGTTTATATAAACATTAATATTTCACTTCCTTGTCACTCAGACTATCAAAAGAAATGGTTGCGTTATGAAACTTACATGCTAAAAGTTGAACAATTTATAAATATTAATTTATAAATATTTTTTTGTTATAATCTGAATATTTGGTGCTTAATTAACATAACTCCGAAGATTTTTTTTTTTTTTTATTCAAAAGAATAAAATCAAAAAGGGTAGCGGAGTGTGTCATATATATCAAAGAATTATATAACTTGGGAATAGCAAAAAGTAGCACCAGAAAAGATTCAATAAATCAAATGGCTATTTGCTTACCTATACTGCCTGTTCCGTCAATGATAGCAGAGACAGTGGCCAATGCTTTGGAATCTCCATGTAAGCTGCTGTGTGTACCCAAATCGGCGCTGACAGCTGTGGTAATCAGTGCATATGGACCATTTACGAAGAAACCACAAACAATTAATAAGACTGAAAGAAAGAAAAAGAAGAGATATTACAACTATCACACTTATATTGCCATCAAGACGGCTCACCAGTATTTAGATCAATAATACAACATAGTTTTTTGAAATATTGTATACAGTAGGCCCCTACTATTCGCAAGTGTTACGTTTCAGACACACCCACGAATAGCGAAAATTTGCGAATAGATTTTGATACCTCAAATTTCACTAAACATCAGGTTCTTGTACATTAGCATGTGTGTTTTTTTTTTCATAGAAAGCCACCAAATTAACATAGATTAACTCTGTCTTCTTGCAAGTTGGCTATTTTTTTTTTTAATATTTCAGTTTCGTATAAACTTCGCAAAAAGTTGGAATACAATGCTTTTGTATGAGCCGAACTTAATATGAATCCTACGAAATAATTAGCGTTTTTAATTGCGTTTTTTTTTGTCCTATTGGCCTTAAATGATTATCATATTTGTAAGTTCTTCCGAAGAAAATGTTAAGTCAATGCTTATGCTAAAAATCCGCAAATTTGTGAAACCGTGAATAGCAGGGGTTCACTGTATATAGCAGAAAGAAAAGACCCCAAAACAGCTATTTTTATGCCTAATTTGCATAACTATTTTTTTAACAGTTTTTAATAAATTAATGTTTGGTGTTATTCATTTGTAATCTTATTGTACTATTTTTTCCCCTATATATATGCAATAGTCTTGTCGATAATAACAGTAATTAATTAAAGTGATTTAATAAAAAAAGGAATACATTACCAAAACATTAAAATATCATGTTCACTAATTTCCAAGGGAAGTAATTTTAATGAAAAATATCAGTTTTTAAAATGACAATAGATTTATGTAATGATTTATGTAAGATATGTAATCTAAGTTATACATTTAAAAAGAATACTTAGAGCTAGATGAATAGTTCCCGGGTGGTAGGTATATTTTTTGTTTGTAGTAAATAGAACCTACGGTCACCATACAGAGTGATGTCTTAATCATGATTGTTATTAGGGGTGGGACGTAATGGGTGAAAATTCCATTAGGGGTGGGACGTAATGGGTGAAAATTTTAGATTCATGCAAGTAGTATTTTTTTGTGTTCATTTATACATAAATAACACTAAACAATCAAACATTTTGAAAATTTTGCAAAATTCAGAAGGTGCAGGCCAATAGTTTTTGATTCATGAAAACCCTTTCACAGCCTGAAAATGGTCCTAAATTAAAGTACTATATCAGATTTAACCATCTATAGCTTTTCATAGCTTTTGAGGATGTTTTAGGACCTGCAATGTCGCATGAAACCACTTTTTCACCGAAAAATGATGGATTTTCAGTCCCGTGGAGCCCTAACGGCTATTTTTGGCCTGCACCTTCTGAATTTTACAAAATTTTTACAATGTTTGATTATTTAGTGTTATTTATGTATAAATGAACACAAAAAAATACTACTCGCATGAATCTGAAATTTTCACCCATTACGTCCCACTCCTATTGTTATGTTTCAACCATTGTAGCTTCCTGCCTTCAATGAATTTTAAATCAAACTCTTTATTTAATTCTCTGCGATAGACGCTTTCATTACACATTCCCTTTGTTTTAGATATCTTTATATCTTAGTTTTTCTTAAGTTCTTTCAGCAGGGATCGAACTCACAACATTTAAGAAGAATTAATTTGAGTATATTTTATTTTTAGCTGTCGGATGGCAGATAGTTTTATTTGTTTGTAAATAAATAACATAGAATCATACTATTCATAGTTACCATCACAAGAACCAGACCCAAATAAGAAGTAAATATTATAAAATACACGCAACTCCTGATACAAATAAAATAAAATTTAATTTAAAAATTAAAAAGAACAAAATATAATACAGAACAAACTCGGACTCGAAAAGAATGAAAAAAAAAAAAAAAATTAAAATTAAACACACTCAACTACCAATAACAATTAACCAAGGCGATCCTTAATACATGCCTGTATAGCATATGCGTTTATTCTCTGACTGGGGGGCAAGTGATTCTTTGGCATTCTGTCAGTTGTTGTCAATGCTAACATGGCTTAATATCGAATACTGTGTTAATACTATACTTACAGTGCCCATCTCAAGGGTTTTGTAGGGGCTACAAATAATAAATATTTGTTTTTTGCTTATTATCTATGTACGTATACGTTTCGTCCTTTTTAATATATATATATATATATATACACACACTACAACACAGACGAAAATATGAGACAAAACTCATTCTGAAACTAAACATGCATACATCAGGACTAAATATAGACCTAGGACTTCTCAATAGTTTTTCTTTCTACAAACATACGAACTGACCGACAACATTTTCCAACAAGCGAGTGTTACGATGGGATGCTAACATCTTCCCACTTTAAGAGTCCCAATATCCACTTTTTTGTTTGTTGTTTTTTTATACCTGCCAGGTCCACCAGTAAATTGTATTCACTCATCTGTCTATCCCCCCCCTCTCTCTCTCTCTCTCTCGTTTTCCTTCTCTCCATATATATGTGTAAGCGTATGCCCTTGTGGGTGTACGTATGTGCATATATATACCTATACACATGTATCTGCCTATGCCTCTCCCCCTCTCTCTCCACATGATTGTGCGTGTATGTGTGGGTACGGATGTGTATGCATGTGTATATATATATATATATATATATATATATATATGGGTGTGTATGCGTGTGTGCATATGTATATGTGTATACATGTGTGTGGGTGTATATGCAGATATATGCATGTACCCATCTCCACAGTATTTTCATTTTTCAAATTTCCCAAAAAAACCCACCCCCACTCTGAACTTTCGATGACTCCACCCAATTGACCTGTCTACCCTACCTCCTCTCTCTTTCCTGCTTCATGTGTGTATGGATGTATGTCTGTGTGTGCACTGGTGTATAGGGAAGCTGTAGGTGAACCTGCTGATGTGTCTGTGTGTGGGCGTGGGTATGTATAAACACAGGTTCACTTGTGTATCTATCTATATATTCATTTATTTACATTCATTCATATCCGGGTACATTTGAATCATGTTTATAACCACCTGACTCTTGCCTCTCAGCTATTAGGGATGGACTATTGTTTTTTTCACCATTCCACTGGCCTTCCCCATCCCTTTTTTTCCCCATTCTACTACCACCCACCTCCCATTGTACACACAGAATCCCCCATTACATTGACAAAAGCAAAGCCGCCGGGCGAAAATTTTGTTTGCCTTTTAAGAAAAACTTTAAAAAAATGTTTATACATAAGGGACAATTGATATTCCTACACGTCAAAATATAGAAAATAAAGAAAAGATATATTAAAATATATACTTTACACATTGATTGTTTTATACATACATAAATATATATATATATATATATATATATATATATATATAAATATATATATAACGTAAAATATAATAACACGAAATTACATGATTGTCGATGCAATAATTTATTTCAACCTTGCGGTTTTATTCAAGCATCAAATTAGACAATTACATTTTTGAGACTCAAAAATGTAATTGTCTAATTTGATGCTTGAATAAAACCGCAAGGTTGAAATAAATTATTGCATCGACAATCATGTAATTTCGTGTTATTATATTTTACGTTATTCTTGCTCTGTTTACCACATTGAGCTTTCTTACCCGGATTTCTTCCTGGAATTATTCCATTATAACACAAATATATATATATATATATATATGTATACTTTATATAGTTGTTTTGATGTATACATATATATTTATGTTGTTTTTATATAGTTATTTTTTGTACAGTTATATTTGTGTATATGTGTGTACTTGTGTATCTGCAGATATGTGCGTTTATGTATTTTATGTAGAGATCAGAGTATATTGATAGGGACATGTATGTATATATGATGAGAATTTTATGAGTTAACATGTATGTATGTAGATTAAGACTGTGTGTTAAATTGAGAAGTAAAGGATTCCTGACTAAGCAGGTAATAAAAAGAGAAGGTAATAAACAGGGGTTATGAAATAGATTATGAAAGTAATGAAAATAATAAATAAGAAAGATAGAAACGAATTGAAAGGGTTAACGAGTAAAGAATGTAATTTGATACTAAGCTTGACCGGTGAAATTATAAACACGTACCATCCCCCCCCCCCCAAAAAAAATACTTAATAAGAAAGTTTTCCAAATCCCATTTCACTTCCTCGTTTTTTTTGGTTTGAAGAGGTTGACTCTGTCAAGAGTACAATCGAAACATGGATGCACATAAAAAATTATACTAAAGAACAGCTCTACCTGTTATTGAGCACTTTTTATAAACACTGGAGTTTCAACGGATTAACATTTACAGAAACAAATATAATACATGTAATATATATATATATATACAGGGTGGGCCAAAATAAGGGTCCTATCTTTAAATTTGAATAACTTGAATTTGAATAACTTCCACAAAATAAAAGTTAAACTCACCAAACTTTATGTGTGTGTAGACTGACCCTTCCGAGATTTTTTGAAATAAACAAAACAAATTTTAGCCGAAAAACACTTCTTAAAACTTACAAAAACTAAAGTATTGTTTTTTACACTGTTTTGAGTTTTTTAAGCAAAAATAATGTTTTCTAAATGAGGGTACGTTCCTTAGGGCTAATACGGCTCATGCTTGCTTCGGAAGGGGTCCTTTACTTATTCTAAAAAAAAAAAATTAAAAAAATCAATAAATAAAAAAGTTATGAATTTTTAAAAATAGGACCCTTATTTTTGCCCACCCTATATATACAGTTTGTTGTTGTAGATCACTATTCGCTGCTCGTTGTAAAATACTCGCCGACTTGGTATTTACAAAGTTAAATTCCTCCTTAATACTAAGCTAATTTGTGGTGGCCAACGGGAAACGCTCTTGACTGCGAATCAGTGGCGATTTGTGATCGGAGTCTGCGCCCGCCGACCGTCGCAAATTAACTTCCTGCACTGAAGATTGCGTTAGCATGAAACATCGATGTCTGTAGGTAATAAATAATTAATATTCATTTATAAATATTATATATATGATGGACTCTCCCGTCGATTTCGACGCATGAATGCCCCGCCAGGGGCTGCCCGCGCGTGAATTTGTAATTGCAAGGGTTGCGCAATCCCCAACAACCGCTCTCCTGAGTCGGCATTGCTTGATTCCAATGGCAAGTAGTAGTACAAGACGACTGGAAACAATGCCGAGATAAGCAGAGAGCACATACAGCACCTGGTATTCCTAAATGGTCACCCATTTAGTACTGGCCAGGCTCGACGCCGCTTAAATATATATATATATATATATATATATATATAAACAATTGTTTTTTTTTAAAATCTGGTATTAATTTGGGTGGAAATTAATAATTTTAAGAGTTAAGTTTTGTTATTTACTAAACAACCTAAATATTTTTCACTATGTGGTTTGCAAAACCGTGATTTACTTTTTGAAAATAAATGAAATACTCACAAACACTTTGCAAAAAACTGCCACCGCCATACAAGTTATATATATAAAGCTGCAAAAAAGAAACGGTAAAATTTAGAAAAGCAAAGATCAATTATGACTTAGGAGTATTTAAAAAAAAATTTTTTTCAAACTAATGAGTCACCACTTATGAAGGCTAAGAAACACTCAAGGATAAGAATTAACAAGATAGATTGACAGTTGAATGATGATGAATACTATGAGAGGGTTGAAAATCTCCGCATCACACCTACGCAAAACCAAAGCCGACTCAGAAAACAGCAATTCTTTCCTCTTTGTTAGAAATATTGCTAATGGAATGTGAGGACTAAAGGACGAAATAGGGGAAAGCGGGAGTTATGAGGTGGCCAAAAATAAACTTATGGTTCACTTTCTACTTACTACGTTGTTGACAGAGTTGGGAAGTACGGTAAAAATGAAAATTAAAGGTAATAGGGTCTGAGAAAGATGGATTTTAAGGTGGTGGGATGAACACCTTGCCTAAGGGTATCCGAGGCAGTTTAGTTATTAAATACGGAAGGCTCGACTGAGAATAGATCTGCTTTATGTACCTTACATCAGGTATCCCAAAGCAAAATGTTATTTTCATCATATCTAAAAACTTTTAGTGTGGTTATCGAGTTCTTTACAAAATACAAGCAATGATACCAAATTTATTTTAAGCTATGAATCATGGCCATCCAAAGCTTCTTGGAAATTTGTTAAAATTGCGATTTTTTTGTGCAGAAGCAAAATTTCACAGTCTATAAGTAAAAATGCAGCCTTTGAATAAACAGTCGAAATGTTGGGCCAAATCCATCCCATTATCTCTAAAAACAGAAAAACATACAAAAATAACACAGGAGCACAACTTTGTTCATATAAGATTCATTTTAACAGCTAACACTTTGTGAGAGCTGATCTTTGTAATATGATTCATAGAACAAGAGAGATCAAGCGAGACTTTTCTTTTAATAATAAAACAAAGTCAGATTTGGACCATGTAAAATACAGATGGAAACACAATTTGATAATCGGGCAAAAATTTCCTCCACTAAAGTTTTTAATTTTGTGAAAGACAACTTAAAATCCTATATTAAAACGCTAACATTAAAAAATAAATCGTCCGTCAATGGTAACCTAACTTGAAGTAGCCTGGAATGAAAAAAAAAAACAAAAAAAACAAACTATTAATGATACAAGAGAAAAAGAAAAGATTAAACTTTATTTGCATCCATATTTTATCAAAATAACCCAAAAAGTAAATGAGTTATCAGATGCACACTTCCTCCAGTTTTCTTCACCCACGAAACGAAGCTGATTTGTGATGTTATAGAGCAGTAGTCGTGTTAATGGAAAAGTTTAGGGGTCGGGGGGGGGGGGAAGAGATTGACACTGGGCAGAAGTTATGCAAATCACGTGGCTTTCGGTGGGACCCCTTTCACTCTTTTAGTCAGTGAAACTTGAACAAGAAAAGACGTGTTTTTGCGTGCTGCCCCCAAAATGGAACCAGCAAGCGTCGGGCGATTGATATAGTAAAATCTTTCTTTTTTTAAATCTTTTTATAACATAGTTCACCCCAAACAAGGCAGGCCGCCACTGTAAGGGGCTACCGAGAAAAAAGAAAAGTGGAGAAGGTTGGGGGGGGGGGGGAAGAGGGGGTCAACCTAAATTGGAATCTGCACAGCGAGATGTCTGTTTACATTAGTTTTAAATTTCTGCATGTCTGTACTGTCAGGGAAACAGGGGGCAGAGAGGGAGTTCCAGAGGCCAGCAGCACGAGGAAAGAAGCTATTTGAGTAGAAGGCTCTCTGACATCTGGGGACATCCACAGTGAATGGATGGGATTTAGCTGATTGTCGAGTTAGTCTAGTGAATTTATGTCGAGGGGGCACCAGAATAGCCAATTCATCAGAGCATAATCCATGGAAGTATTTGTAAAACAAGCACAAGGATGCTACATTGTGGCGATGGGACAGGGACTGAAGCTTGGTTGACAGTGAGGGGCCTATTAGGTTGGCGATTCTTTTTTGGACCTTGTCAAGGAGGGAGAGACTAGTAGATGATGCACCAGCCCAGATGTGACAACAATACTCCATGAATGGGCGGATGGTCGCTTTGTAGAGATACAGGATAATGTCTTACACATGCATGCAAAGTTTCTGTTTCGTCGTTTGGAATAAACATTTTATAAATTTACCAACAAGTGTCCGCATAGTTTTGTATCGGCGGGGCTCACAGCTATGATGATGGCAGCGGAAAGACGATCAACCCGTGTGCGTTTTATTAACAACTTTGATTCGGACGATAAAGCCCCCAATGTAAAGGACTTTATCCAGTCATCGCTAAGGGTCTATTTACATTTTGACGAGCGAAAGTTTGTTAGAACTTCATAATAATAATCAACAGATCTAAGAAGCACTTTTTGGTGCTTTCACAGATTAGGACCCACACTAACTTTGACCCAGTCGTTAGGGTTATGGTTAAGGTGAAAGTTAGCGTGGGTCCTAATCTGTGAAAGTATCCAATTTTATTTTTTTTATTTTTTTTTTATTTTATTTATTTTTTTTTTTAAAACTTTTATTAACCCCAAACAAGGCATATTGCCACTGAAGTGTAATGGGCTACTGGTATAGGAGTCATATTTTATGGGGGATTTGTGCAGCAAGATGTTTTTTCACATTACATTTAAATTTCTACATGTTTGTATGGTCATGGAAACAGGGAGCAGAGAGAGAATTCCAAAGGCAAGCGGTCCGAGGAAACAAGCTATACGAGTAAAAAAATCTTCAGGCATGGGGTGGGATTTTGCTGCTAGTCGGGTGGGTCGGAAGTAATTATGTTGGGGAGCTACAAGTGCAGCGAGTTCACCGGAAAATATTCCGTGGAAGTACTTGTAAAATAGGCACGGAGATGCAACACTGCGGAGATGCGACAGAGGTTGGAGCTTGGCAGACAGTGCAGGACCTATTAGGTTAGAAATTCTTTTTCGTACCCTGTCAAAAAGGAAGAGGTGACTAGTGGTTGGTGCACCAAGTCTCATTAATATCAGCAGTTCTTAGTTTATTTAGACTTCAGTAAAAACAACTCGTATCGTCAGTCACTCATCGTAGTTCAAGGGAAATCTTTAAAATGCACTTACCATTGGTGCTGCAAGCGCCAACATTATCATACAAATAGCGCCTCTGGATTGCAGCTGATCGGATACAACACCTGCAACAATTCCGCCTGAAAACGGAAAATCGAAGTTAATAGCTTTGTTTTAATTTTTAAAATGCAAATACATATTTAAGATTCCTTATGAAATACTTACAAATAGAATTGAATATAAATAATACAATGTATTCGTAAGAAAAGATGGATTGAAAAATTCGGAAATTTATTATGTTTTTTTGGGGCATCTCGTATTTAATTCAATAATCCAATAATCCCATTTCAGCTTCTAATAATATATATATATGGATATTTCGGCAACAAGTCATTTCTTATACACGCGTCGTTAAAGACCACAAAGTTTTCTCTCTTCACTATCTTTCTTGTTAATTTCTTGACGCGGCGAGCGATTCTTTGGTTTTCGGGTGTTAATTGGTGGAGTATGGCACCTAACGTTGTATTGTGGGCCATTCCTCTAGCGCTTTCGGTCTCTCGACCGTCTTCAGGAGGCGTTGTCTTATTGTTACTAAGAGCCGTATTTGTAGTTTTATTATTAGTTATATATCTATTAATTTACACATGTGTGTATATATATATATATATATATATATATATATATATATATATAGTCTTGGAAGTTTCTCAACCATTAAAACTATATTTAAAAAAACCAAAAAAAAACCTAAAGTCCCAAGCCGTTCAGTGGAAAATCACTCATGTAAGTCAATTTAACTTTTTCAGTTATTATATTAGTTTGCTTCTAACATTATTTAAGGGATCATCAGTTGTTTACTATGAAAAACTGGAATATATATATATATCTTTATTCATTTATTTATTATTTATTTTTTTGATTTCCATTATTATTATTATTATTATTATTATTATGTATTAATTGTTAACGACTGATAGGGCGTTAGTACCAGTGGTGAATGCTATTTTATTAATTGTGGGTTGTAATTTTTTTATGTGTAGGGCTTCGAAGATTTTTAGTCTGTTGGTGCAGTTGTTTTTATGTATGATCTTAGTATTAGTTGTATATATTTGTCTTAGTTCGGTTGATTTTATGCTTTTTTTATGTGTGGTAATATGTCGCTGGATGGCACTAGTGTCATTTAAGTGATACGTAAGGCATATATATATATATATATATATATATATATATATTACTATTTCATGTATCCACATAAAATTTTATAAGGAGATATAATTTTTTATGTATCAATTTTCAGTATTTACTTCAACAGTGCTCAATACGTAAGTAGAGCTAGGTAGTAAGTTATGAAAATATATTTATGGCAATTAAGGTACACAGGCTCCCGCGTTTCATCCCCGGGGGGGGGGGGGAATCTTTTAGCCTCTGTGTAGCTTAATTGCCATAAATATATTTTCATAACTTATATATATATGTATATATATATATTTGAATTGTGTGTATTTAGGCAGCATTTTCTCATTTATGCAAACATTAAAAATAACAGAATTCGTCTGTTTAATTATACCTTTTTTTTTAAATTATTTTTCAATTTTTCTGATGGTCTTTTTTGTTCATTTGCTTTTGACACCTGAGGATGATTCGACGAAGAATCAAAAACGTTTGTGAAATCTATGGGACATTTATTCATCTTTTTGATTTTGATACAAAAGAGACCATCAGAAAAATTGAAAAAATAAAAATAGGTATAATTAAACAGACGAATTCTGTTATTTTTAACAATGTTTTTATATATATATATATATATATATATATATATATATATATATAAATAATTATTTAATAATGAATTTTTAATTATTTAATAATGAATTTTTAATTATTATCCACATACGTATATGTTTCATCCTTGTGGAATCTTCAGTGTGGAGATACTGCTCAAACCGATCGCACGATTCAAACCCCGGAACACGAGTCACCTTTAACTCAATTCAGAGCAATCTAACTAATGGAGCCAATTCCAACCGTTACACGAGTAGAGAAATAAAGCCTTTTTATGACATATCAGGCGGACAAACATAGTCAGTCGTGTTCAACAAGTCACGTAGAAAGGAACTTGCTTTACAGCTTAGATTAGATGGCTTATATTATTTCTCATTCCCGGCTGAAACAATTATGTGATTATTATCCACATACGTATGTTTCATTCTTGCAGAATCTTCAGTGTGGAGATCACTGCTCAAACTGATCGCCCCATTTGAACCCCGGAACACGAGTCACCTTTAACTCAATTCCGAGCACTATAACCAATGAGGCCAATTCCGACCGTTACACGACAAGTAGAGAAATAAGTCTATTTATGTCAAATCAGGCAGACAAACATAAATAGCTGTATATGTATATATCAAATATGGCTGAAGTAAGTCGGACAGCAATTTGTTTATAAATATAAATAAACTTAAAAGAACACTGTTTTTCAATCTGGGTCTGCTCTCAATTCGAAACCTAAGGTACCATGTTAATTTGATCTGATCTCCTGTAACATTATTATTAAATAAATATTATACTCTTATTATTAAATAATCGTGCACTTGGTTGGATTTCTTTCTACCAAACAAAACCAAGAATTATTTTATATATATATATATATATATATATATATCCAAGCAAGCGTTGTTGAACGTCACGGAACTTTCTCGTTTGTAAATCTTCTTATTTTAAAAAAAACCTAATCCTGAAGACGACTAAGAAAGTCGAAAGCGCTCGAAAAAAATGGCCGAATTAAGAACAATTGGAGAAATACTCTTTGGATCACTACTTGAAACCAGAAGGATAGCTCGACGGTTTGAGAACCTCACGAATAAGATTTACAAACGAGAAAGTTCCGTGACGTTCAACAACGCTTGCTTGGATAATGACTTGCTAAGTATATATATATATATAAACGTTTAACCTCAAGCATGCTACAAAAAGACGAAAAATTAATATATACATAAAAGATATGAAACTAAATGTATAATGTATACTTTTAAATTTGAACGTATAATGAAATAATGTATGCTCGATATACGAGATAGAGCAAATATATAGACAAATGAAGGAAGAGAAATAAAAGATGTAAAAAAATTTCTATTCCTCTGATGATAAGAATCCATTCTTTGAAAAGCCATGGCTTAAGGAAGGAAAAATAAATATTCTTTAATACCTTGTTTCGGAATTTTTGAGATGAGGGTTAATAATTTGTAGAATTTGGTATATTTGAACTACGTTTCTCATCTTGGGCGTTTTTATCACAACGTTTCGGCTGATGTAACCGCCGACCTTTTTCAGGTGTACTTTGTCGAACTCAGGAATCTTTCTATTGGGAATCTGGACGGAATTTCAAACGGAACCCTTTATTAAATCCACGGGGGTAGCATGCTCTCGTTCCATCTGCCATGACTGGGAAGAAGTCTTCAGTAATTTGCAATTCTTCGTATCGCCCGCACTGAGGATTGAACCTTCAACCTTCAGATTACTGTCACTCAGAACTGAATTATATTTAGTACTATATCCACTGCGCCATGGGTCCCGAAGGCTTCCTTTTCATTAGCTACTATACGGAAATGTAGGGGAGGGCGTCACCTCTTTCCCCACGACTGCTCCACTTACCCTTGATCCTCACCTTATACTGAGTGTTTAGCAAGGGGGCATCAAGTATCATTTTTTGTGACTCGACCGAGGATTGAACCCTGGTTTACTGGCCATTTAGCAAACTCTCTAACCATTATGCCAAATGGAAAGTTCAAATACTTACCTAAAATTCCTCCAAAGTCAAACAGTGTTGACAAATAGGCAGACTTTTCAGCGTTGTAGTGTGCTGTTAAAAAGAAATAATTCACAAATTAAAATAAAATTACAAGAAATAAATCAAGAAATATTTTTTATGCTTAATATAAAATGGTTTTCCAAACATATGACAGACTAATTTTCTGTGCTTATCTAGAATTACAGAGACCTTCGAAAAAAAAAAAAAAAAAAATTAAAAAAATAAAACAAACTGAGGAATATCTGTTTGATGTACCTCCATGTCACGGAATGAATACATCCTATACTAAAAATCCCGTAAATCAATAAAGTAGTTTTTATTTTATAACAGAAAATCAAATTTTATCGATAAACAAATAAGGGGGAAATATCGCCGCCATGTTGTTCATATTCAAGGGAGATAATACGAACATTTGCGAAATAGAGAAATAAAGTCTCGAATTTTGGGTTTTATCTCCCTTAGCTACCTTGAATATAACCAAAAATGCTACTGATATATCAACATTACACGTTCATCGGTAAAAGTTAATTTTCTTTTATAAAATAAAAACTGCTTGATTTATTTACGTGATCTTTGGTATATGATATATTCATTCTGTTACATCAAACAGATATTTCTCAGGTTTTTTTGATTTTTTTCGAATATCTCCATATTTCTAGATAAGCAAAAAATTCAGAAAAAATAAAAATAAATTTGATGACTTCATAAACGGAGGCAGGAAGTCTTCGAGTTAGAGCTGACAACGTGATAGGATTTTGCTTGATCTTACTCATAACAAACACCAAAATCGTATATATTTTTTTGACACCTCTGAAGTCATGAGTTAGCATTTACTTCTGGAGCTGAATTTTTTAAATCCGACTATATTCCGGAATCGGATGGGTTTTTTTGTCAGTAGACCCCCAACCCGTGTGTATAACTTCACGCTTCGAGATTTATAGAGATGGTTACTTACAGTTCCTGCTATCAATATAATAGACGTACCTGTGACTCGTTGGGTCACAACCACTACGGCTATTTATTCTGCTTGGGTTTCATTTGAAAATTCATAAACTGTGACATATCTGTGGAGAGTTTGAATTACCTACTAGACACCATCCTCGAATGTCTTCGGTCTCTCTGTACAAGGGTTTGTCAGGACAACCTAACATGATACTTCACCCTACAAGTAAACCCTGAAAAAAATATTCAAAATAACATGGTATTCGAAGCCCAAATAAGATCCCATCGAAACAGCTATACATTTGATCATACGAGGAATAGTGCACCTTCTTCCAGTGATGTTACCTCAAGTAACAGCACATAGCTTGATACTCCACCAGACTAGATGAATTCTTGTTCTGGAATGCGGTAAGACAAAGAGACCATAAGAAAGATATACAATAACATAGTTAACGGGTCAATTGGGCAGAGGAAAATAAATGCACTTAACTTCTTTGCTTAACTCAAAGTTTAACAGTTAAAGGAGAACTTTAATGGAATATTCGTGCGTGTTATTTTGTGTGTCACGCTTACATCAAAAGCAACGACCTTCCGAATCTTTCTATGCTACTCACTCATCTTGGCCTTTTGACTAAAATCAAAGTGTAGTATCTGTTCCGATGGATACTGCACTCCATACTGGTGTTGTCTTGGCCTTCGGGTCTCAATTTACGCCGATCAATGGGTCTGTCCTGTGCAGTTCTGGGAGGTCCACCTTCCCAGGCTTTGCCTCCCCTCTTTGGGGAGGAGTAAGTTTATTGCTTACTGCCTGAGGCGCCCCTACCGGGGAATGCTGACGGGGCTGCCCAGGCAATTTTTAAACCCCACTTTCCCGACCCGACCTTGGGTCACATCTTACTTGTGGGAGTAAGATAAAAACTGGCCTTGTGCCTAACTCCTGGAGAGGCGTAAATCAATACTCATTAATTAGAGCCAAATTTAATTTAATCTAAAGCATTCACAAAGTAAGGTTTAATCGTCGAAATCGGAATTAGTCGATCGATCAAATCGAGAAAAAAGTCTGACGGACTTACGGACAGGAAACCGCTTTTATAGGTTAGGAACAAGATAATTAGTATTGAAAACATTATTTCGTGTAATTTACACGCGCCCTGCTAGTTATTATTATAGAAATATTATTTTTTATTATTCTTACATAGAAGTAAAGAAACTGATTATTCTGCCATCTAATTAACATGTTGTTAAGCGGTAGATCGCAACATCGTGGTTGACTATGAGTCACGAAGACGTGGTAGAAAAGACAAGAATAAAATGGGTTAACATGAATACGTGTGCACAGCACAACTTTTATCCACGGATTAAGAATACAACAAGAAAAAGAACATATTCCGCACCTGATTTAATATTGGCACTTAATTTACATGTTACGTGATAATTCTGTGGCGCAGTAATTATCTCGTAGTGCGGTGATCAGGTCGATGGCCTTATCACCACTTGGCTGAGTGGGACTACATTCACCTGATTATTCAACACACGTGTTTGTGGTGCGTACATACATGTATGTAAATTAGATGGCTCGCTGAAAAAAGAATAGAGTCACTCTTTCTCTAAATGCTCACAGAGACATTAAGATTTGTTAGAGGGTGGTTGAATTAACATATTCTGAGAGAAATACATAGCCAGCTAAGGGAGAGATGGGTAACTTGTTCAGCTAATTATAAATTATGCTTAATTGGAACAATTAAAACAGAACTTTTTCGGGCGATGCTGGAACACAGGCCCGACTAATATGAAATAATGATTTTGTATTGAACAAAAGTTTTATCTGAAAAATATTGATTTTTTTTATGACCAGTCAGTTGATCAATATCAATAGGGATGGGACGTAATGGGTGAAAATGTCAGATTCATGCGAGTAGTATTTTTTTGTGTTCATTTATACATAAATAACACTAAACAATCAAACATTTTGAAAATTTTGCAAAATTCAGAAGGGGTGGGACGTAATGGGTGAAAATGTCAGATTCATGCGAGTAGTATTTTTTTGTGTTCATTTATACATAAATAACACTAAACAATCAAACATTTTGAAAATTTTGCAAAATTCAGAAGGGGTGGGACGTAATGGGTGAAAATTTCAGATTCAGGCAAGTAGTATTTTTTTGTGTTCATTTATACATAAATAACACTAAACAATCAAACATTTTGAAAATTTTGCAAAATTCAGAAGGGGTGGGACGTAATGGGTGAAAATTTCAGATTCATGCGAGTAGTATTTTTTTGTGTTCATTTATACATAAATAACACTAAACAATCAAACATTTTGAAAATTTTGCAAAATTCAGAAGGGGTGGGACGTAATGGGTGAAAATGTCAGATTAATGCGAGTAGTATTTTTTTGTGTTCATTTATACATAAATAACACTAAACAATCAAACATTTTAAAAATTTTGCAAAATTCAGAAGGGGTGGGACGTAATGGGTGAAAATGTCAGATTCATGCGAGTAGTATTTTTTTGTGTTCATTTATACATAAATAACACTAAACAATCAAACATTTTGAAAATTTTGCAAAATTCAGAAGGGGTGGGACGTAATGGGTGAAAATTTCAGATTCATGCGAGTAGTATTTTTTTGTGTTCATTTATACATAAATAACACTAAACAATCAAACATTTTAAAAATTTTGCAAAATTCAGAAGGGGTGGGACGTAATGGGTGAAAATTTCAGATTCAGGCAAGTAGTATTTTTTTGTGTTCATTTATACATAAATAACACTAAACAATCAAACATTTTGAAAATTTTGCAAAATTCAGAAGGGGTGGGACGTAATGGGTGAAAATGTCAGATACATGCGAGTAGTATTTTTTTGTGTTCATTTAAACATAATTAACACTAAACAATCAAACATTTTGAAAATTTTGCAAAATTCAGAAGGGGTGGGACGTAATGGGTGAAAATTTCAGATTCATGCGAGTAGTATTTTTTTGTGTTCATTTATACATAAATAACACTAAACAATTAAACATTTTGAAAATTTTGCAAAATTCAGAAGGGGTGGGACGTAATGGGTGAAAATTTCAGATTCATGCGAGTAGTATTTTTTTGTGTTCATTTATACATAAATAACACTAAACAATCAAACATTTTGAAAATTTCAGATTCATGCGAGTAGTATTTTTTTGTGTCCATTTATACATAAATAACACTAAACAATCAAACATTTTGAAAATTTTGTAAAATTCAGAAGGGGTGGGACGTAATGGGTGAAAATTTCAGATTCATGCGAGTAGTATTTTTTTGTGTTCATTTATACATAAAAAACACTAAACAATCAAACATTTTGAAAATTTCAGATTCATGCGAGTAGTATTTTTTTGTGTTCATTTATACATAAAAAACACTAAACAATCAAAAATTTTGAAAATTTCAGATTCATGCGAGTAGTATTTTTTTGTGTTCATTTATACATAAATAACAGTAAACAATCAAACATTTTGAAAATTTCAGATTCATGCGAGTAGTATTTTTTTGTGTTCATTTATACATAAAAAACACTAAACAATCAAACATTTTGAAAATTTCAGATTCATGCGAGTAGTATTTTTTTGTGTTCATTTATACATAAATAACACTAAACAATCAAACATTTTGAAAATTTCAGATTCATGCAAGTAGTATTTTTTTGTGTTCATTTATACAAAAATAACACTAAACAATGAAACATTTTGAAAATTTCAGATTCATGCGAGTAGTATTTTTTTGTGTTCATTGATACATAAATAACACTAAATCAAACATTTTGAAAATTTCAGATTCATGCGAGTAGTATTTTTTTGTGTTCATTTATACATAAAAAACACTAAACAATCAAACATTTTGAAAATTTCAGATTCATGCGAGTAGTATTTTTTTGTGTTCATTTATACATAAATAACACTAAACAATCAAACATTTTGAAAATTTCAGATTCATGCAAGTAGTATTTTTTTGTGTTCATTTATACATAAAAAACACTAAACAATCAAACATTTTGAAAATTTCAGATTCATGCAAGTAGTATTTTTTTTGTGTTCATTTATACATAAATAACACTAAACAATCAAACATTTTGAAAATTTCAGATTCATGCAAGTAGTATTTTTTTGTGTTCATTTATACATAAATAACACTAAACAATCAAACATTTTGAAAATTTTGCAAAATTCAGAAGGTGCAGGCCAAAAATAGCCGTTAGGGCTCCACAGGACTCAAAATCCATCATTTTTCGGTGAAAAAGTGGTTTTATGCGACATTGCAGGTCCTAAAACATCCTCAAAAGCTATGAATGGATATAGATGGTTAAATCTGATATAGTACTTTAATTTAGGACCATTTTCAGGCTGTGAAAGGGTTTTCATGAATGTAAAATAGCCAAAAACTAGTGGTCTGCACCTTCTGAATTTTGCAAAATTTTCAAAATGTTTAATTGTTTAGTGTTATTTATGTATAAATGAACACAAAAAAATACTACTTGCATGAATCTGAAATTTTCAAAATGTTTGATTGTTTAGTGTTATTTATGTATAAATGAACACAAAAAAATACTACTCACTTGAATCAGAAATTTTCACCCATTACGTCCCACCCCTATTGATATTATTGATATTTTATTTGTTTACAAGGCATAACATTTTCAACTGAGTATTTCATTATCATCATATTTGGTTTAACGTCCATTTTACATGTTGACATGTATTGGACAGCTTTTAAAAATTGACTTCCAAACTATACTATCTTTGACCAAGTCTTTAAGTTAATACTCAAGTCCATCCTTATCACTTTCCCCCATGTTTTCCTCGGTCTTACTCTGCCAGCTTACCCTATCTCAACTGTTCGACATCTACTAACCAAGAACTCATCCATTATTTCAACATGACCATACCATCAAAGTCTACTCTTCTGCAGACATCTCCCTATACTGTCCAGATTCAATCTTCCTCTTAGGTCATCAGATCTAAGCCTGTCTTTAAGACTCACATTACGCATCCATCGTATCATTCTCATATCATTTCTATCCATACAAGCATGTTCTTAATCCTCACTGGCCATGTTTCACTTCCATACATTATCACACTGCATACACATGCCTGATAGACTCTTACCTTGGTCGACAGTGGTAACGCTCTGCTGGTTAGTAATGGCAGAAGTTCCCTTAACTTACTCTATTTACTGTTTGTAATCACACTAGCACCTGCTTCTCCCTGTGCTCCAATGGTATCACGAAGGTAACAAAACTTCAACAACCTTAATAACTTTGCCATCCAAATATACTTTCTCCACATCTGAGTTCTCATCCATCGCCATTATCTTGCACACAAACTGGCTATCATCTCTCAATCTATCGATAATTCCTCTTCACTTCCTGTGTACCCAATGCTTACAAGTACCACAAAAAATTTTTGCACCCGCCTTCCTTTTCACAAACTTTCCTCTTTCTGAGGGGGCTTTCCAACCACTGATCATCACTTTTATCTTAGTAGCATTCACTTTCAGATCTTTACTTTCCATCGCATTCTCTCGAGCCTATAACTCGACAAGTAGATCTTCCATTGTTTCACAGGCAAATACTAAATCATCAGCCTACACCATCTCTTCCGACAACCTGTATGAAACTCCTTAGACAATGCTTCTAAGAGACAAATGAAAAGCAATGAACTCGGTACAGAACCCGTATGTACTCCTACTTTAACATTAAAGCTGTCACTAAATGTGCTGTTTATTCTAACATGTCTTTGAGGATTTCTGTACTTTGCTTCAACAACCTTCACTAACCACTCATTGGCCCTAGTTTACGCAACCTAACCTAACTGTCTTAGCACTGTCAAAAGTTTTCTCCAGATCTATAAAAGCAAATTACAGGTTCTTCTTCTTACTTACCAACCTGTACGAAACTCCCTATACAACACTTCTAAGGCACACATGAAAAGCAAGTAAATATATATATATTAGTCTTGGGACGATTAATCGGTAAGCGGAATCAGGAATCGAAAAAAATTATAACTTTATGGTGTATCGGAAACGGAATAATTTTAGCCTAATTTCCGCTTCCAAAAACGATTCCTTATATTTTGTTGTTGTTTTTGTTTAAAACTTTATTTTCCATTGCTGAAAATTTATTTACCAGTAAAATTAAAATTTAAAATCGTAATGAAATTAGGTAAAAGTGGATATTTATCCACTTTTACCTAATTTCATTTCAGAAAAAAAATGGCACAAGTGAAAAATATAGATGAAAATCTCACAATGAATTTATCAAAATCTTGGATACAATATATAAAGTAAAGCATTAAGAAGTGTTTCAAATTAAAAAGAAACTTATATAAAAAGAAACTTATATTAAAAAAAACTTATATAAAAAGAAAATTATATAAAAAGAAAATTATATAAAAAGAAAATTATATAAAAAGAAAATTATATAAAAAGAAAATTATATCTATTTTTTCAAATGAAAATTATATCTATTTTTTCAAATGAAAATTATATCTAGTTTTTCAAATGAAAATTATATCTAGTTTTTCAAATGAAAATTATATCTAGTTTTTCAAATGAAAATTATATCTACATTTAAAAAGAGATCAGGACCCCACCCCCCCTCATGATTTTTTTTTTTAAGGCGATTAGGTGATTTTAGAATAGAAATCGGTAATTGTATCGCCATCAGGGAAAATATTGGAATCGTCCCATCACTAATATATATATATTTCTTTCTTGATAATAATCATAAAGTAAATATGTAAGAAAACAAATTCCACTGAATTTTAGCAGTATATAAAGAAAAGAAAAGAAATTTGCATAAAAATAATCAAATATCAATTTTAAATGAAAAATCTCAAACCAGATGCTTATCAAAAACATTTAATATAGTCTATTTGAAGAGTGATTTGTAAATTGATGCCATTACATAAATTTGCCAGCTTAGCAGATTAAAAAAAAAAAATCAGATTTAACGATTAAGAGTAACATCTGCTGGTCAAAAGATATTAAATTTCAATAACAAAAACAGGAGCCAAAGTTCTAAAAAAAAGAAAAGAAAGCAAATGAAAAAAATAACTGTTCATATATATTTAGAATCTGTCAGTATTTCAGATATACAGGAAGCACAAAAAAAACAAAAAAAAACGGATTTAATACTCAGCAAGTTGGATTTTATACACAAGAAAACGTAAGTAGATGCATATTAATAATTTGTTTTCTAAATAAGTTTTATTTTTCAATCGGCAACGGACTCTGGACATGCAGCAGTGTCAGTAGAGAGCCGCAAATGCTGAAAAGATGCCGGTCTTCTCGACAGATTTGTGTTTCAATTGATTGCCGTGAAAGCGAGTGGAGTGATAGGCCCCACCATGCGCGATTTCCTAGGCAACCATGGTTTGTTAATGACGGGAACCATCGTGAATTGACTTGACTTGGCTTGGCTTTACAAGCGCCTCTCCATCACCACTATTCGTGGAAGTGCTTTGAGCCTGCTCTCGGTCTGCTGAGCCAGCCAGACATCCGATGAAACTTCCTGACGCGTACATGTTGGTTTCGAAAAGGGACATTTTATTAATTATTATTATTTTCCTCCCCATTTTCCTTCTCAATTTTTTTATTAGTTAACTATTATTAACTATTATTAACTATTATTTAATATCTGTTGTTACATTTCTGAAATGTTATTGATGTTGGACATTTTCCCCTTTTATATAATTGTTTTTGATTTGTAATATATTTCAATTTCTGTTTAACAAAAAAATAGATTTATTTCATAGGATTTATTATTTCAATAACCAAAATAATAAAAACAAAATTTGTTTTTTTTTAATTTGAAAACAAAAAACAAAAACAAATTGCAACAAAGGAATATATGTCTATAAATAAATTTAGGTATGTTTATATATTTGTATGTACAGATTCACTCCTAAATTAATTAACCGATCATTATGAATTTTGGGACACAGCTGCTAGGCATAAATGGTCCAAATGTGGGAAATATTTAGTTTAATTTAAGTTTTATGCGAAGAGGGTGGAAGTTTTTTGTGGAAATTCAGCTACCTCTGATTTTTCTGAAATTTTAACAATAGGTATCAGACATCAATAAATAATCCCCAAATTTCAGGTTTTTTTTACAGTATTCTAAAGGTTTCTTTTAGGGGGCATGATATGGGCACAGCATCATTTTTGAAAATTCAAATATTTCAGATTTGCATTAAATTTGATCCATAGTGATTAAACACCAATTAAGCAAGATTCCTTGAATTTCAATTTCTTTTTAAGACCCCTTAAGCTTAAGCCTTAAATTTAAAAATTTTTCAAGAATCAAAATCATGTAACGCATTTTGATCAAAATTGGAATAAGGATTCTAGACATAAGGTATAGTATCATTATATCTTGATTTTAATCTTCATAAGGGGGACATAAAATAGGTGCAAAACTGTCCTATTCGGGGAAATAATTTTACCCATCCTGTTACAGGGATTCTTCTAGTATATATATATATATATATATATATATATATATTTATTTATTTATTTATTTTGGTACAGAAAAATTAGTACAACATTCATACCAACGGTTTCAAACACGGAAGGACTTAGCCATCCGGCTCCCTTCAGCTTCTGTTGTCATCTGTTTCAGAAATGTGAAGTCACGTGTCACTCTCGTTTGGACGCGTTATTTGCTTAGAGCGTTGTGTATGTTTGTTTAAATTTAAATTTAGTGTAAGGAAGGTTTGAATAAAAGGGTGGGGTGAAAAGTAACAGTTGAGATTTAAACCGGAGGAGGTTTAAAGAGATATAAAAAGATATAAAAATAAAAATAATAATAATAAAATAATATATATATATATATATATATATATATATATATATATATATAGGATCAAATATAAACCAAAGTAAAACTTTTAGTAGATGGAACCTATTTACGGAACTTTTCTTTTCTTTTCATTCACTGCGTTTTTTTAATAATAACTTTTTTAATAATAATTTTCATATTTTTCAAATATTTGAACTTTGTTTTTTTCGAAAGCCAACTTATCTATCTGTATTTCTCCTCTGATGATAAGATCTCGATCTTTGAAAAGCCTTGGCTTAAGGAAAGAATAATAAACACTAGTTTATTACTGAATACACCTTGCATTGAACAATTGAAATTTGAAATAAATTTGGACAATCGTCGCATATTTATCACTCTTTTTTCTTCTATCTCTCTCTATATATATATTATGTAAATCATCCTTATTTAATATGTATCAAATAAGGTATACAGTTCATTGAAATTGGACCTATTTAAATTTTCGGTGGATCTATGGTTTAAATTTCAGTGTGTGTGTGTGGGGGGGGGGGGGCTTGTGCCCCCTAGGATCCTCTTAATATTATCAAAATTTACTGAAATTTTGGGAATAGACATCATTTTTGGTAATTTACCTATGGTTTAAATTTCATTTGAATCAAAGGGAAAACAGTTTTCAGTGGGGGGGGGGGGACAGCGTTGAAGTGATATATTTCTTATGCAGCCTATGACCTTCACTGATAGGTCAGTAGTCCACGTGCCAATTTTCAAGCAATTTTGTCCAACGGTTTGGGTGAACATAAGACACAAAGATCAGGCGGACACATATACACACAGAGTTACTATTTTATATATAGATCACAAGTTTCAATGGGACTGATGACTATCTGAAGTAAGAATAAACCGGAATTTTTTCTAATTCCAAGACAACCAGATGGACGAAACTCGGGTATCCACAGCAGACACAGTAATGTATAGTATTTAAATAAAATAATTTTATATATATATATAAATAATGATCCTGGTAAGTTTTTTTCCACACAGGAGTTTATTCTGTGAAACCATACTGCGTTTATGTAACAGTGTTCAATAACAAATAGAGCTATACTTTTAGTATATTTTTTATTCATAGAAACATTTTGGCTACATATGTGCATACATGTTTCGGCTATAGCCTTTTTTTAGGCTAAACCTCTTCAGGCCAACTGTTGATCCGACATGAAGAGGTTTAGCCTAAATAAGGCTAAGCATGTGTGCACATATGTAGCCAAAATGTTTCTATGTAGACAAAATGTATGTATAATTTTATTTCTAACTTTTGTTCACCCCCAATCAAGGCATATTGCCACAGGAAACGTAAAGACCTCTTGTGTTGGGGGCCAGATTTATATGGAGGCAACCTCAGTGGGAAGTTGGGCAGCAAGAAAATTCTGTATGTTAGTACAATCAGGAAAACAAGGAACAGAGAAGGAATTCCAGAGGCAAGGGATTCAAGGAAAGAAGCTATATGAGTAGAAAATTTTCCAGCATAAAAGGACCTCTACACTGAAGAGGTGTGATTTTGCTGCTAGTGTGGTTTGTGAGAGATATTTTTGTTAAGGGGTTACAAGTGCAGTGATTTAATTGGAGCACAGGAATACACCACTGCGGCAATGTGACAGAAATTAGAGTTTGGCAGACAGTGCAGGACCTGTTGGAGGCTCTTTTTTGGACCCTGTCCAAAAGGGATTGGTGCAACAGCCCAGATGTGACAACAATACTCCAAGCGAATGGTGGCTTTATAAAGATATAGGATACTGGCAGGTGTGAGAAGTTTTCTAGCCCGGGAGAGGGAGCCTACCTTGTTTGCAGCAGACTTGGCAGTATCTTCTATGTACTTATTCCAAATCATGTTGCCTGAGAATGGTAGGCTGAGAGATTTGAACGTTGGCCTCTTGGGAAGGGTGTCATAGGCCATGGCAATCGGGGGTTGGAATAAAAACGTATATACTAAATATATATATATATATATATGGTAAAATACTAAACTAATGAACAGATAATTATGAATTTTGGAATATATATATATATATGAGCACATTATTTTTTTTTTGCAAACTTTAAAAATTAGCTTTTAAATAGGTTACTTTTTAAAATTTATATAGGTGGCTATCCCAACGTGAAATTTGTTCTGTGTCTACAATTCATACCTATCTCACAACTTTGGTTCAGTAAATTTTTTTAATTATCACTAAGACATAATCTACATGATTTAACACTCCTGACCAAGTATTTTTGGAGCTCAGTCGACCACTTTCATCTTTTCTGATGCAAAATGATCTTTACTCATTACAAGTGCCATAATAATGCTATAGAGAGGTGTGTGAAGGTTATATATCTGCATCAAATTTGCAAATAATAATTGAAAAAATTATTTTACTACATTCTGCAATTTTTGCAAGATAAATAAAAAAATTCATATATCAGAAGAGTTAATATTAACAGATACATCAATGACATTTTTCGAACAAAAAAAAGAAGAGATTAACGTTGTTTGAATGTGTTTTCCGGCTATCAGACTCCAGCTATGTGAAGAGGATTTCATTGAAGAAAGATCAAGAGGATAATCACGAAAGAGATAGGCCGACCAGATAAGGATTGAAACTGATATGCCACACCTGAAAACTAAAAGACTAGCCCAAGACTGTGATTAATGGTAGAATTTTGTTCTCAACTACGTGGCGAAGCTCTCTGGAGTATGCACATAAGTCAATGTGAAAGATCAGAAAGGAAAATTTGTAATAAAAAGTCAACATTTACTGATACTAATACTTGGGTACACAGGTGCCTAATGTCCCGTTAAAAATTTGGTTGCTCACAGATGGTTCGCAACTATCAGAAGAAGAGGAGGATGAATTTGAGCGAGTCAGAGGAGATGGTTGTTGCATATGAGGCTGTCATAAAGAAGCAGATGTCTGCCAATCAAGCAACCAAGTATTATAAAGTAAACAAGAAGTCATTGCTTGGGAGAACGTCTGGGGAAATCCATATAAACGCGCATTGGGAAGCAAGCAATACTGTCCCCTGCTCATGAAAATGAGCTTGCTGAGTGTATCAAGCTGATTGCAGGATCGGGTTGGGGATTCAAATCTGAGGAGGTCAAAGACACTGTAATGGAGTTTATTCAAACCCACTGAGTCTGTGGAAGCGTGCTGGGCCCATAACCCAGAGGTCCGTAGATCGTAACTACGCTCTGCTACCATGAAAAACGACACATAAAGCTGATGAAAATGGATATAAGTTGATATGTTTATTTGGCACATGTGGCCGGTAAGAAGATTATCTAGAACAAAACAAAACAAAGATGGCTGACCGATATTTATACTGCCAAAGTGAAGTCTCGTAAAGTCACGTTCTCAACGGGAGGCAACTTAATCAAAACGGTCCAAGGGGAACAACTCTATTTAATCTTAACACCCACAGCATAGATACCACTTTTGTGAATGGTCGTCCAGGGTATGACTGGCTACAAAGGTTTTTTACGCTGTCATCCAGACATAATGCCTCATAAGACTGAACACCTCAGCATTGCTCGTGCAAAGACAGAGGACCCTAAATTGATCACCCACTGGTTTGAGCTTCTGGATAAGGTTCTCATAGAGGAGGGAGATAAAAATATGCCTGCCCAGTTATTCGACACGGGCCCCAAAACAGGCATTGTTTTAGCAGAAAAGGGATCAAAGAGAGTCAACCAGAGTATTGGTGGTTCGGGAACAGAGCAGGGTCAGGGTTAACTGTACAGTATCGGCTAGTTGCAAGCTACTTCCACCCTATGTTGTCTACAAAGGGGAAAACCTCTACCAGGCATGGACATAGGGTGGACCTGAAGGTGCTGCCTATACAGCCAGTTTTCAAAAAGATGAATGGAGGCCCCATATTTTTTTTGAACTGGTTTGAAAATATTTTCATGAACCTCACATGTGACGTCAGTGACAAGTCAAGATTTCTCGCTTTTGATGGTCATGCAAGTGGAATAAATTTGTGACCCAACGGGTACGTCTTGTTTTATGATGAAAATAAAAGTGGAGTATACTTACATTTATAGAATATATAATTAGGAAGCCAAAACAGGAAAGTGTAACTTATAAGTTTGGCGAAGAAGAGGCAGAGAGCAAATTCAATAACACCCTAAAAATAAATAAAAGAAGATTGCATTATAAAAACAGATGGTGGTACACAAAAGTGGAATTTGGAATTTTAAAACCAAAAATATTTAGACTAAGTCTACAATTAAACAATAAACTTAAGAACAACCTTTGACATCAGAAAATCTATCTGGTTTATAAATAAAAATTCTCTCTACAAAAACTAGTGATTGGACGATTCCAATATCAGCCCCCCTCCCGATTCCGATACAATTACCGATTCTGTTCTAAATTTCCGATTCTGATTCTTTTAAAATTTAGCCATTATTTTTTTTTTTTGTATTTTTGGATTACCATAAATTCTGTGTAATAATCTTTAATTTTAATCATAGTTCCCCCAAACAATCACAATACAGTCAGGAAAATAGGGAGCAGGGAGGGAGTTCCAGAAGCCGGCAGCACGAGGAAAGAAGCTATTGGAGTAGAAGGCTCTCCGGCATCTGGGGAACTCCACAGTGAATGGATGGGACTTAGCTGATTGTCGGGTTATTCGAATTTTACATTTAACATAGTCGACAAGGACAGTTTCAGTAAAAAAAATTAAAAAATAGAGTAGTAAGTAACATTATTTTAAAAGTGAAAATACTGCCAAGAGGAAAAAAAAAAGACAAAACTGTCGCCTTCTTTTTTTCCGCTTCAAAGAATACTGTTTTGATATTCATTTCCAACAAACAACTTCCGCAGATGATGTGGTGTTCACATTACCTACTCATCTAACCCACACATATTTTTTGTTGCGAGTGATTTATCTACTTTTAAATCCACTTATAATATAACGAGCAGGTTCTCTGTCAGGATGTCTGTCTGTCTGTCCGTCCTGGGGAATTTTTGTAAACAGGGGGGGGGGGGGGGCGGGCGAGATAATTACTATTTAATTAATTTCAAAGTCGGAAACATAAACAAACACATTGGGCCACATATTAAAGACTAAATAAACAATAAATAATTTTCGGCGTCAAAGTCGCGATTCGAACTCGCAACCTTGACGCTACCAGCCAAACGCGCTACCGCCTGAGCTAAAGGAACAGAGTTGGAAAATGTTTCTTAATCCTAATACTTGAACAAATCGCTTTTTTTTCACATCTCTCATTTAGCAATAGATGATCATATAGTAATTGGTTCTTTTTATGCTTTGGGGTCTGCGTCCGCGCTCGATCTGTTCTTCCAGAATACGATTGGGTCTGCGTTCGCGCTCGATCTGTTCTTCCAGAATACGATTGGGTCTGCGTTCGCTCTCGATTTTTTCACGGGGGGGGGGGGGGGTAAATTTACCCCCCCCCCCATTTTTTTTTTTTTTTTTTTTTTTTTGCGCGAAAAAAAAAAAAATTTTGGCGCGAAAAAAAAAAAAAAAATTTTTCCGCCTAATAAAGAAAAAAAAAAAAAAATTTTTTTTTTTCCTTTTTAAACAAAAAAAGTATTCGGAGACAATTTTTTTTCATTTCTTTTGTCTAACCACCCAAGAACGCGGCAGCCTAGCAAAAATAGACGACCGTTAGGGAGTCTATTTTCGCTAGTCCACTTATAATATAACGAGCACCTTCTCTGTCAGGATGTCTGTCTGTCTGTCCGTCCTGGGGAATTTTTGTAAACAGAAGGGGAGATAATTACTATTTAATTAATTTCAAAGTCGGAAACATAAACAAATACATTGGGCCACATATTAAAGACTAAATAAACAATAAATAATTTTCGGCGTCAACGTCGCGATTCGAACTCGCAACCTTGACGCTAACAGCCAAACGCGCTACCATCTGAGCTAAAGGAACACAGTTGAAAATTCTTTCTTAATTCAAATACTTGAACAAATCGCCTTTTTTTCACATCTCTCATTTAGCAATAAATGATCGTATAGTAAATGGTTCTTTTTATGCTTTGGGGTCTGCGTCCGCGCCCGATCTGTTCTTCCAGAATACGATTGGGTCTGCGTTCGCGCTCGATCTGTTCTTCCAGAATACGATTGGGTCTGCGTTCGCTCTCGATTTTTTCACGGGGGGGCTGAATTTTTTTTTTTCATTTTTTTTTTTTGGCGCGAAAAAAAAAAAAAAATTTTGGCGCGAAAAAAAAAAAAAATTTTCCCGCCAAAAAAAAAAAAAAATTTTTCCGCCTAATAAAAAAAAAAAAAAAAAAATTTTTTTTTTCCTTTTTAAACAAAAAAAGTATTCGGAGACAAATTTTTGTCATTCTTGTGTCTGACCACTCAAGAACGCGGCAGCCTAGCAAAAATAGACGACCGTTAGGGAGTCTATTTTCGCTAGTCTATATATATAAAATAGTAACTCTGTGTGTGTATGTGTCCGTCTGATCTTTGTGTCTTATGTTCACCTCAACACCTGGACAGAATTTCTTGAAAATTGACATGTGAACTACTGACCTATCAGTGAAGGTCATAGGCTATAAAAGAAATATATCACTTCAACGTTGGGGGTTCCCAGGGGGCACAATCCCCCCCACTGAAAACTGTTTACCCTTAGATTCAAATGAAATTTAAACCATAGGTAAATGACAAAAAATTATGTCTATTCCCAAAATTTCAGCAAATTTTGATGATATTAAGAGAGCCCCCCCCCCCCTCGCCATGCCCCATAAAACTGTTTTCCCTTAGATTCAAATGAAATTTAAACCATAGGTAAATGACAAAAAATTATGTCTATTCCCAAAATTTCAGCAAATTTTGATGATATAAAGAGGTCCCCCCCCCCCCCCCCCCCCATAAAACTGTTTTCCCTTTGATTCAAATGAAATTCAAACCATAGGTAAATTACCAAAAATGATGTCTATTCCCAAAATTTCAGCAAATTTTGATAATATCAAGATGGTCTCCGGGGGCACAACCCCTGCACTGAAAACTTTTTTTTTTTTTTTTATTCAAATGAAAGATATATATATATATATATATATATACACACATACATAATCGAGGAGAAGACCTTTCTGTCTGTGCATGTCTGTCCCTAAAAACGAAGACATTTCGATATAATTGTATTCACATGCACAATTTGCATGTGAACATAATGGAAGTATTTTTGCGTCTCTGACTGCCCCTTAAAGAAGCTAATGACAATTTTCAAACATGTTACACAATGAAATTACACAATGAAATTAATCTATTTATTAGCATTAGTTTAAGAGTATTAACATATATCTGAATAGCTCAGTGAGTAAGATATCTAGCTGACGGTTACTGTTAAATCGAACTCTCCTTACGATGATGTTGCATATCCCACACTCGAATCTGAGCAACACCGGGTAGCTCTGCTAGTGTATATATAATTTTCTTTTCAATTTGAAAAACTTCTTAATGCTTTACTTTATGTAATGTATTTTCATCTATATTTTTCACTTGTGCCATTTTTTACTATTTATCCTATCGTGCCATTTTTACAGTGTAAGTTTTAAGCTAATTCGTTATTATGATCTACAGATTTTAATTTTACTGGGAGTTTCAAATGAATAAATATTTATAATTTCATCATTAGTATCATCAATGGAAAATTAAGTTTTGAACAAAAAAGAATAAAGAAATTAAGAAATAAAAAAAATTAAAAGAATCGTTTTTGGAATCGGAAATTAGGGTAAATTTTTTTTTCTCGATTCCGATACCCGATTTCGATAATCATCCCAACACTAACGTAAACACACATCCACACAAATCCTGTCCCTATTTACTTGCCTCTCCATCAGCGTAGAGTTAGACACAAGGTCGGTTTTTAATAAAAAATCTAGCTCCCCAAAAAGGGGTACTCTGGATTGGGAGAAAAACAAAAATTGCCTCACTGTAGAAGGATTTCTCCTTCACTGACCAAGGACAAAAAAGATTAAGGTACTACTCCAGGGTTTGCGCCTAATTTTCGTGACTGCTCGGCAGCAGCGAGCCGACAGCTCGCGGAAGCGTCCGAGACCTGCCGAGTCGAAAACGAGGCTGGGAAAAAAAACTGACCAATCAGGATGCTGCAAACCAGTTTATAGCAAGCAGCCGATTAAAAATTGGAAGGAGACGCTAAGCCAAACTCAAAAAAATGAATGCGGTGTAGGCGATGCACACGACTTTGCCGGTTGACAGCAAGACAAACGATATCGAACAAATATGCATGGAGATGCCCCACCCAGGAATGCAGGGTTTGGGTTGTCTTTGTGATCGGGGACATTTTTTTGCGCGGTCAAATCTGGAGATGATCTACCTGTGATCCCAGGATATGGCGACAGGAAAGAATCTACGAAAGGAATGCGGGCGGCGTACTGTATCCGACCACACAAGTGGATTGGAAGAATTTTCTGCGGGAGGTCTGCACTGAATATCTGTTGCGCAACCCTCGACGACTCAGAGGCCCAGGGCATACGGTGGAGATTCAACTGCCGTAAACACAACGTCGGTACTAAAAAACTTGCCTAATTTGAAAAAAAAAAGTAAAAAAAAAAAGACTTGCCTAATTGAAAAAAAATGTTAAAAAAAAATGGTTCAAAAATAATTTTAAAAAAGTTTATTTATTTCAGCTATGGGTTTGTTCATTTCTTTCATTTTTTATAAAAATATATGCATTTCTTTCTTTCCGTATTCATAGTCTTATATTGTCGTCTGCCAACCTTCCAATTTTTGTTTTTCACGCATTTTGCGGTTTTGTTTATACAGCCTCGTTTTTGACTCGGCAGGTCTCGGATGCTTCCGCGAACTGTCGGATCGATGCGGCTGAGCAGTCACGGAAATTAGGCACAAACCTTGGAGTAGTACCAAGATTAAGTGTAGTATAAGAACAGATACTACACTTTGCTCTTTTCTTGTTGATGCACTTGATTAAACAGTATCTACCCTACAAGCATCTACTATTATACTAAATGTGAATTAATCAATGTTTGTCTCCCTTTATTTTTTAATATTTGACTGGCTTTGTAAAACCTGAGCTCAATGGGAGATCCAACCGGTCATTTTTTTGTAGACCTTTTTTTTTTTTATCACAGAACACCCTAATGTACTTTACAAAGTTGGTCTGCCTGAACCCTATATATTTTTTATATAACACAAAATGCATGCTAAAATATTCCTAGGCTTGGGATTGAGTTATGTTTGAAAAAACTTCCATTTTAATTGTTCTAATTGGTTGTAATTTGCAATTAACTCACCAAGTGACCCATACTAACTTTCTATCTATCACTTTCACTCTCTCTCACTGTATGTTGTTTGATTCCTCACTCTTATTCTATACGTCATCTATCACTCTTGCTTCCGTCACACTATCTGTTTATTAATAGTCGACTGCAATAAAGGAAAGAATAAAAAGATTGGAACAGTCCATTATAAACAAAAGGAAATATAACTATGAGCAGTAGTACTATTTAACCCATAGTTGGCGAGGAAAAGAGAGAAAGAGGGAGAAAAACACTAATTTTGCAATTTGTCTTTATCATTTTATATTTGACTGGCTTCGTAAAATATGAGCTGATCCTACAGGTATTATTTTTTGTAGAACTTTTTTTTTTTTTGTCACGGCACACCCTAATGTACTTTACGAAGTTGGTTTGTCTGAACGCGTTGGACATAGAAAGTTGGAATTTAGTAGAAATGATCTTCTTTATTATTAGGTATGACACAGGTTTTGAACACAGGTTATCTACAGACAGATTTTAAGTAAAAAAAAAAAAATTAAAAAAAACAACAAAGAATTATTTTAGAAAGAAATGAGAAAGCAAAAACATTCCTTGTCCATAGTGTCAGTAGGTCGAAAGCACGATCGAAAAATAAATGGTATTATCTCAAAAAGTTGTGATGGGAATCAGTTCAGACATTTACTACAGAGTTGATGTTGGACAACGTAAACAAAGATTATTTAACAGGTTTACTGTTATTGCCGGGAGGAGAAGACAGTCAGACAGACAGACGTGTGGAGAATAGAAAGTCGGTGTGACATAACTGGCATAGTCCCGAGATCTGTTTTTTCATTTTTAAATGAATTATACCAAGAAATAAAAAGCATTCTTTTTATAACAAAAAAAAAAACAAACAAACCTATCTTGCTCTTTATACCAAGGGGAGCAACTATTGTACTGATGAGAGCTGAACAGACAAATTGTGTTGTCCCCCTTACATTGTACACTTGTATCAAAGAGTTAGCAGTTTGATTCAAGTGATAACATTACATTTCTATGTATATTGTTTTAAATAGGATGCATAGGT
Organism: Sepiola atlantica; assembly: GCA_963556195.1. Lineage (NCBI taxonomy): Eukaryota > Metazoa > Mollusca > Cephalopoda > Sepiida > Sepiolidae > Sepiola > Sepiola atlantica. The sequence continues at coordinate 26,567,571 of OY744535.1, forward strand.
TAATCCAAATGAATGGACAATCTATTTTAGCAGTGACGCTAAGAAATGAACCAATCCTATTCAGACATTATTCAGACTGCTGAACCCCATTCAGTAGGATTTATCCGTGAATGCAAATCGTTCAATGCCACCAATGGTCTGTAAGAGTTTTAAATATATGATTATTGCATTCTGAACAATATATTTAGAGTTTTTAAATTTCAAATGCTATTTACTTGGAATTTGCTATACGGGTAATACATCTTACGGCATCATTTAAATTTTGTTTTTTAATTTTATGAAAACAATTTTTTTTTTTTTTTTAATTTTTAAGGAAAACTTTCAAATAACAAGAGTCTTTCTCCATTTCCAACCATCTTGGATTTCTCCTTGCCACTGGACTAGAACAATGCTGGTCAGAAGAAATGCGATTGGAGATTTGCAATTCTTACTTCACTATAAATTCATTGTGCAGACACAAATTTTAAAGGAAATCCATTGTCACTCGATACAGAAGAACGTCAGTCACCTAGAAATATTAGGTTTTGCAATAATTTTTTAAATTTTATTTAGATACGTAAATTCTAAACTTCTGTTTTAATGAATGTCCATTGTTGAATAAATAAATAAATAATAAATCAATAAAGACAAAATAAAATATGTTTCAAATATTTTGTAAAAAAAAAAAAAAAAAGAAAAAACGAGAGAGAAAAAAAAAGAAGAAAAAACGAGAGAGAAAAAAATGTCAAACAAAAACGTACTTACGGGTATTTTTAATGCACCCCAAAAAGATATAGCGTGTTTGTTTTCTTGATTTTCTGGTTCTTCATTGATTTTCTCGGGTTGTAACAGAGGCTGAAATTATACATTTACAAAAATCATTAACTACAATTTTTTTTTTAGTTTATGTAGAATTGTAGTCGAGATTTTAATAAAATAAAATTTATATATATAAAAAATTATTTTAATATCATGGGAACAAATTCTCACAAATTCTCACAAATTCACTAATAAATCGTTTTTTATTCGCATACAATTGTTTTGGCCTACCACCAAGATATATGTAATGTTTGAAACACTGTTCCCTACATTTGATATTTACATTTTTAAATTTCATAGAGATTAAAACAACACTGCTTCAACAAAAATTATTTATATTTTTTTAGTTTGGTTCAATTAATAATTTAATGACCAAACAATACTGTAATAATTAAATTTTCAAAATAATATTTAACATAAAAAAAATGGCAAAACAAAAATTAAAGTTAAAAAGTACATAGGCAATGTTTGGGAGGTACAGTTAGTTTTTTAATAAGGTGTTTGCATACTTCTTATTTTCTATTTCCACTAGTAGAATTCAAAAAGATTTCTTTATATTTTGAAAAGTTATATTCAGAAATACATACATGGCATGAAAAAAGAAAGAAAAGGCAAATAAAATGAACCAAGTAAGCAAATTTTTAAAATGAAGCAAAAGAAAGGCAAATTTTTTAAAATGAAGCAAACGAAAGGCGAATAAAAAATATGAACCAAAAGAAATGAAATTTAAAAAAAAATGAACCAAAAGAAATGCAAATTTTAAAAAAATGAACCAAAAGAAATGCAAATTTTAAAAAAAATGAACCAAAAGAAATGCAAATTTTAAAAAAATGAACCAAAAGAAATACAAATTTAAAAAAAATGAACCAAAAGAAATGCAAATTTTAAAAAAATGAACCAAAAGAAATGCAAATTTAAAAAAAATGAACCAAAAGAAATGCAAATTTAAAAAAAAATGAACCAAAAGAAATACAAATTTTAAAAAAATGAACCAAAAGAAATGCAAATTTAAAAAAAATGAACCAAAAGAAATGCAAATTTAAAAAAAAATGAACCAAAAGAAATGCAAATTTTAAAAAAAATGAACCAAAAGAAATGCAAATTAAAAAAAAAAAACCCAAAAATAATGCAAATTTTAAAAAAATAAACCAAAAGAAATGCAAATTTAAAAAAAATAAACCAAAAATAATGCAAATTTTTTAAAAATTAACCAAATGAAAAGCAAATAAAAAATATGAACCAAATGAAAAGCAAATAAAAAATATGAACCAAATTAAAGGTGAATAAAAAATACGAACCAAATGAAAGGCGAATAAAAAATGAACCAAAAGAAATGCAAATTTTTAAAAATGAACCAAAATAATGCAAATTTTAAAAAAATAAACCAAAAATAATGCAAATTTTTTTTAAAATGAACCAAATGAAAGGCGAATAAAAAATATTAACCAAATTAAAAGTAAATAAAAAAGATGAACCAAATGAAAGGCGAATAAAAAAGATGAACCAAATGAAAGGCGAATAAAGATGAACCAAATGAAAGGCAAATAAAAATATGAACCAAATGAAAGGCAAATAAAAAATATGAACCAAATGAAAGGCAAATAAAAAAAATGAACCAAAAGAAATGTAAATTTTAAAAAAATGAACCAAAAGAAATGCAAATTAAAAAAAAATGAACCAAAAGAAATGCAAATTTTAAAAAAAATGAACCAAAAGAAATGCAAATTAAAAAAAAATGAACCAAAAGAAATGCAAATTAAAAAAAAATGAACCAAAAGAAATGCAAATTAAAAAAAAATGAACCAAAAGAAATGCAAATTTAAAAAAAAATGAACCAAAAGAAATGCAAATTAAAAAAAAATGAACCAAATGTAAATTAAAAAAAAAATAAACCAAATGAAATTACATTTTTTTTAAATGCACCAAATGAAAGGCGAATAAAAAATATGAATCAAATGAAAGGCGAATAAAAAAAATGAACCAAATGAAAGGCGAATAAAAAAGATGAACCAAATGAAAGGCGAATAAAAAAGATGAACCAAATGAATGGCGAATAAAAAAGATGAACCAAATGAAAGGCGAATAAAAAAGATGAACCAAATGAAAGGTGAATAAAAAAGATGAACCAAATGAAAGGCAAATAAAAAAAATGAAAGGCAAATAAAAAATGAACCAAAACAAATGCAAATTTTAAAAAAATGAACCAAAAGAAAGGCGCATAAAAACAATTTACCAAAAGAAAGGCGAATAAAAACAATTTACCAAAAGAAAGGCGAATAAAAACAATTTACCAAAAGAAAGGGGAATAAAAACAATTTACCAAAAGAAAGGCTAATAAAAACAATTTACCAAAAGAAAGGCGAATAAAAAACTAAAAAAACTCATGCAAATAATAAAAAATGGAACAAAAATGCAAATATTTTCCAATAAACCTTTTAAAGAATATCAATAAAAAAAATACATGATCTAATACTACTATAAATAACCATTTACTTTTATATTTACCACGTTGTAATCAAAATCAGAGGAGTCCTTATAGGATAAACAGTTTGTGAATAAAATAAATTGAAATAAAGATGAAATAAAGATGAAATTAAGATGAAATTAAGATTTCATTATACAATAAAAGTTAAAAATTCATTAATTAATCAGAAATCAAAATAAAATAAACCTGCAAAGTATTGAAATATTAAAGCACAATTAACATTTAACAACAAAATTACAGTAATTTATTTCTGCTCATTTCTGTTTTCTTAGTTGAATGCTATCTTTAATTCTAATAGGGTTAAACATCAAGGCATCAACAAGAGCAGTCGTCACCAACCTGTAGTCTGAAAGTTTTTGATGGTCCGTAGAAAAACTGGGACATTGTTTCAATTTTGATTAAGCTTTAGATTAAAAATGCTAAAGAGTATTTATTTACTCCTCTCGAAGAGTTAGGCACAAGGCCAGTTTTATCTTACTCCCACAAGTAAGATGTGACCCAAGGTCGGGTCGGGAAAGTGGCGTTTGAAAAGCCAGCGCCCAAGAGGTGAGCACTCTGGCCATTAAAAATTGCCTGGGCAGCCCCGTCGGCATTCCCCGGTAGGGGCGCCTCAGGCAGTAAGCAATAAACTTACTCCTCCCCAAAGAGGGGAGGCGAGGCCTGGGAGAGTGAACCTCCTAGAACTGCACAAGACAGACCCATAGACCCGCGTAAATCAAGCCCCGAAGGCCAAGACAATACCAGTCTATGGGGTGCAGTATCCATCGGAACAGATACTACACTTTGATCTTAGCCAAAAGGCCAAGAAAAGAGTAGCAAAACATATTATGGATGGTATATATGTTCCAGACCGTATGTAAATTGTAATCACAAAATTCAATTCTATTAATTTGACAAAAAAATAAAATAAAATAAACTAAAGCAAGCCCACTTCAGTTGCCATGTAGGGAAAGGGTGGTAGAAATTTACACAGAAGAGGATACAGTAGCCTAGCACCTGTCCAAATTCGCCTTGAATTGCTGTGTCGTTGGCACATTTACTACATCTGAAAATTTAGTCCAGGGATCCTAATTGAGAAAGCGGCCCTCTTCCGGTTCAATCAGAATCGGCAGTGAAACAGTTTCTGATGATGGCTGCGTAGACCTCTTCCTGATGTAGGAGTGAATAATAGGTCCTGAGGGATATTGTAATGGCCATTGAGCAGATTGTACTCCAAACTGAGATCATTGCGTAATTGTCAGCGCTCAAAAGAGAAAAGGTTAAGTTTCTTGAGTCGGCTTTCATAGGGAAGATCCCATAGACCTTGCACCATTAGAGTAGCCAGTCTTTAGACTCTTTCCAGATGCTGTATATTACGTATTAGATATGGAGTAGATACCTGAACACCATACTCTAACAGTGGTCTGACAAGGGAGACATAAAGTGGGAGAAATATTTCAGGAGTGAGTTTGCAGAAGGAGCGTCGAATGAGAAATAGGGTGCTCCTTTGTTTGCAGCCTGAATGCAATGTTTAGATGGTTTAAAAGACGAGTCGACCAGAAGGCCAAGATCTTCTGTCTTGTTCGCCTCCTTGAGCAAAGTCGTATGACCGCCGAAAGTAAGAACTGAGTCAGAAGAACCCAATATGGCAGCATGTATTGACATTGAGATCTACTTTATATATTATTTTGTCCTTTACTCCTCACATTCCATGAGCGATGTTTCTGACAAAAGTGGAAGAATTGATGTTTTCTGGGTCGGAATATATCTATCTAACACTTATTGTATGCCAGGATTTTTAACCTTGAAGTAGTATTTTTTTTTTTAGCTCCTTACATCAAGTGGCTTCATGCCTTGTCTGGAGCCATTTCTATAAAAATTTTTTTTTAAAAAGATGGGTCTTTCTCATATTGTTAAAAAAACCAATCACGGCATTAGTATAAAAATTAAAAGCACTCCATTTGTTACTTGTATTCTCATTAAAATTTAAAAAAAAACAAACAAATCATACCTCACTTTCAGTAGGTTGTACTTCGGCAGCTGTTTGATCCTGAAAATAGAGAATAATAATAAAAATAAAAAACAGTTTCAGAAGTTACATTTTCCATATGAATAATTAAAATTATTAAAATAATTCCAAAATGCACCTATATATTAAAAGTCTTAACTGCAACCTTCTCTGGAAATCTAATAAGCATGACAGGTGAACGTCTCCCCATTATCTGTTTCTTTTGCCTCCCCCCTTCCCGCTTGATCTTCCACTAGATATCTCTGCTTTCTTTTGCATTGTCATTTTTCTTTCACATAACTTCTTTTTTAAAACCACAATTATAATTTTGATCTTTTATCATCCTCCTCCTCCTCCTCCTCCTCCTCCTCCTCCTCCTCATATTCGATTTAACGTCTGTTTTACATGCTGGCATATGTTGGATAGATTTTAAAAATTGATTTCCAAAGCAACCTATCTCTGGCCAGGTCTTTATTCATCCCTCTTTCTCTCAAGTTCATCCTTATCAGTTCCTCCCATGCCTTTCTTGACCTTTTCCCTACTAACTGACCCTGCTTTCCCAACTGTTCTACGTCTACTGACCCAAGAACTCCCATTCATTCTTTTAACGTGGCCATACCATCAAAGTCTCCTGTTCTGCAAACATCTCCCTATACTGTCCAGATTTAATCTTCCTTTCAGGTCATCAGATCCTAACCTGTTTTTAAGACTCACATTACACATCCATCGTATCATTTTCATATCATTTCGCTTTATTATATTACATAAAACAGCAGAATACAATAGTTTTAAAGGTAATGAAAAGAAAACATTAGTAAAAAATGACTTAAATCTGAATATAAAAATAATGAGTTAAGAAAATGTTGATAAATTATGACTTGAAGATGATGACAATATTATTACAGTCTAATATTTTTACAGTAATTCAACATGGGCCGACTTATGTCTAAATCGCTTTACAAACGGTTGGTCATAACCAATTGCGGTCTTAAGTCGACAACATAGCTTACTTGCCATAGATATATTTTCATACTACTTCTAAGCTCTACTCACGTATTGAGCACTGTTGAAGTAAATACTGAAAATATATACACACTATATATTATATCACCTTATAATATAATAATATTATATGTGTATATACATGAAATAGTATATATATATATATATATATATATATATATATTATAATATAAAATGAAGTAATAAAATAAGGTGTCAATCAAATTTTATTAGAATTCAAAGTTCATGCAAAGCATCCTTAAGTCCTTAGCTCATGAGTTTTCAAAGATAATTCTTCTCTTCAGAGGACCATTACCGCAGTTATACTACTACAGGCAATAAAATTACGCTTTGAAAATATATAAAATTATATACACAAATATAAAAAATACATAACATCAAACATATCAATCCAAAAACATACTTTTGTTGAATCCATACAGTCCATCCAGGTCATACAAGTTGAGAAGCATAATCAGGAAGGACATTACTCCAAGATACAAACAGCAGTCCAAATACGTGAAATTATATATTTTTCGCTCTTCTGGCTAGATGTGATGGGAGTCCGTCTTATTTTGCTCAATTCGGATTTAGCGGGTTTTCTAATTAAACAACGAATTTGGATTTGATTTGAGTTGCACATGTTGGGATTTCGGAACTTTGATTGGACTTTTTGTATTATTTTGATTGATTTATTTATCATTAACATTGAATATGGACACATTTCGCGACTGGATAACTTTGCCGGCCCCTTCAATTTCACGTATTTGGACTGCTTAAGGATGCTTTGCATGAACTTTGAATTCTAATAAAATTTGATTGACACCTTATTTTATTACTTCATTTTATATTATAATATTAATGCTCTATCCAGTATATTGAGCTTCAGTTTTTTATCCGGATGTTTCACTAATTATAAGATATTAGTTGACGCTTATATCTTTTGTTGGATTGCTTCATATATATATATATATATATATATATATATATAGAGAGAGAGAGAGAGAGAGAGTAAGATAATACTTTAAAGATATAAATAATATCTTTAACTAGTAGACTATCAGGATAAAAACAAAGCTCAATATAATGTATAGAGCAATAATATTAATTGAATGACATAATAAAATGAGAAATTAATCAGATTTTATTAAAGTTCAAAAACAAGGAGTGATATTGCGTCCGTAAGTCATGAGTTTCAAAGAAAATCTTCTCCTCGGAGGACCATTACCGCAATGACATTACTGCAGGTAATAACAATTAAGCTTTGAAAATATATAAAAATATATAAAAAAATACATAAAAGTATATAAAACATCAAATATATCGGCCAAAAAAACACACTTTATATATATTAGATAAAGAGATAGTACATACAATTAGGCACTGGACTATTAAATACTGGGGGTAGGGGGTCTGTTGGTCGCTCAATGACTATCCTATTCTTAACTAGATATGTTTTTGATCCACGCATACTGACAATAATGATATTGACTTGTATGTAAAAATTAAATTTAAACCTATTTTCTGTAATTAACTGGATAAAATTAAAATTTAGAAACTTACAATTTCCTGATCAGGAGGCGTGCAATCAACATCCTCTGGATCTGAAATTATAAAGAAAGATGCAATATTATTGAAGAATAAAAATCAAACTGTTTAAAATTATTTGAAAATTTAAAGAAATATTTGTTTATTGATTACAAATCTTGAGACAACAATCTATTACAAACAAAAAAAAATCATGCCATCCAACCTAGATGAATAAAAATATGGCAAGTAATGACACTGGTTTCACTGTTTCATTCATTTCAACAGGACAATATGTTTTAATTTGTTCTTCATCGGAGTTCGAGCCCGTGGACCGTCGGGAATTAACTTCCTGCACTGAAGATTGCGTTAGCATGAAACATCGATGTCTATAGGTAATAAATAATTAATATTTATTTATAAATATTATTATAAGCCCCCTTTACTAAAAAAAGGCCGGGCACTCTGAGTGAGTTTAATAACAAGCAGTACTAATAGCTTCATGCGAGATCCAACACAGTTTGTTGTTGTAAGATCACTTTCACTGCTCGTGTAAAATGCCCGCCGATTCGGTATTTTACAAAGTTAAATTCCTCCTAATTATTAGCTAATTCACGGTGGCCAACGGGGGAACACTCTTGACTGTGATCGGAGTTCAAGCCTGTGGACCGTCGGGAATTAACTTCCTGCACTGAAGATTGCGTTAGCATGAAACATCGATGTCTGTAGGTAATAAATAATTAATATTTATTTATAAATATTATATATATATATATATATATATATATATATATATATATGGGGTAAGGCACATAAGTCATGAAAATGAAATGCCGTGGTAGACAAAATGTGTGAAAAATGACAAACGGAAAACAGGTTAAAATGCAGGAGAAAAACAAAACAAGAGATTTGACCGGTTTCGTTCGTGTTAGCAAACGTCTTCAGAAAAAGTGAAGATTTGGAAATAATTTTATTTTGAAGGCACACACATGGGAGAAGGAGAAGATGATCCGATTGGACCCTATGAGAAAACTTTTAGTGACATTGAAATATGATTTGACAAGTGGGTGGCATATTCTTCTTTATTTCTTATTCTTTTTTTATATTCTTATTTATTTTCTTTTTCATACCTACTAAGCTAGTATAGGGGAGAGGTGGTAGGCGGAGGTAGTAAAGGCGATAAGAGGGAAGAAGATAGAGGAACTAGCCAGGATAAACACACATAGAGTGGAGGATATATATATAAGCATGCATGCAAATATGTATGTAAATATATATAAGTATAAATAAACACAAACAAAACATCACACATAGGAGTGGGCATGAAATTGATACACCGAACACGACCCCCAAAAAATTAATCGGAATATATCAGACCTATCTCTGATACAAGTATGTCTCATTATTTAAAAAAACAAAAATAAACAAACATGGAGCCACTTGATGTAAGAAGCTAAAAATAAAAAACAAAAAATGATCAAGTTTCATAATAACAAAAAGGGAGAGGAAGGTAGAATCACTTCAAAACAAGATAGTCTTTTAACTCACGGTGATAAAGTCAGAGGCAAAATAATCGAACCTAAAGCCAGAACATTATGGTAGTGATGGATCCAGTCATCCATGCCGGAAATACCTCAAGGGATACACATCCATGCACAACATGGCATCTGAGAATACCTTGACATTTAGCGAGTGCTGATGGAGAAACCTTTCAAGAAGCTACCCCTTAGGTCGGTCTCCTGTACTATCACCCGGGAAAGTGCCGACCAGAAAAGCACTATGACCTCGCCCTCTACCAAGGATACTTAACTATCTTCATTATTTGTCGGTTATCAGAAAAATGAAGCCTGAAAGAAACCCCACCACCAACGTTCTATCTCATGGACTCCAAACAGGCTCACCGAAAGGTAAGCCCTACAAGAGCCCAATAGAGAAGGAAGAAGAGTTTCAAGGCTAGCTGACAAAAAAGACCTGTCACAAGGATACTTAACTATCTTCATTATCTGTCAGTTATCAGACAAATGAAGCCTGAAATAGACCCCACCACCAACGTTCTATCTCATGGACTCCAAACAGGCTCGCCGAAAGGTAAGCCCTACAAGAGCCCAATAGAGAAGGAAGAAGAGTTTCAAGGCTAGCTGACAAAAAAGACCTGTCACAAGGATACTTAACTATCTTCATTATGTATCAGTTATCAGACAAATCAAGCCTGAAATAGACCCCACTACCAACATTCAATTTCCTGATCTCCAAGCAGGCTATCCAAAAGGTAGGCCCTTCAATAGCCAAAGATATGGGTTACAAGTCTACCCCTTTTTGATTTGGAGAACTTGCATGAAACAATTAAAAAGGAAAGAAAAAGAAAAAAGGGGGAAAAGAGAAAGAAAAAAATGAAGAGAACTTGTGAGGTAATAATCTAACTAAACAACTACACACATTTTAAAATAGCATATTTATTTTTATTATTATGCTTAACCTAATTGAATAAGATAAACTGTGCAATTTTAGCTTGTTTACGTATGAAGATACAAAGAAAAGCATCAGACGATTTAATAAATAGCAGTGACTCAGCTGCAAAAATGCTTAGCAGAACATTACTATCAAACTATGAGAAGAAGAAGAGTAATGAAGCAAGGGACGTAACTATGATTAACACAAATTAACACTCAATAAATCTAAAAACTGTATCCGTTCCTCCATTTTTTTCTTAATCCTGAGTAAACAAATGAACTGTGCTTGCAAATAAAGTTGAATAATAACTATGATTAATCAAGCACATGAAAAATAAACGTCGTTTTATTCTTTTAATAAAACTTGCAAAAATCAAAGAAATAAAAAGGAAAAAAGAAAAAAAAGGAAGTAAAAGAAATATAAAAAAGAAAAAGGAAAAAAAAGAAAAGAAAAAAGGCAATAAAATAAGGGAAGAAAAAAGGAGGGAAGAAGAAAGGAGGGAAGAAGAAAGGAGGGAAGAAGAAAGGAAAAAGTAAGAAAAAGAAACAGGTAGAAAAAAAAGAAAAAAGGAAAAAAAATTAAAACAAAAGACTTTTAAATTGAAAAATAAAATACTTAAAATTATTTGAAAAATGATTTGATATTCTATATAAATATTTTTGCTTATCATTTTTTGTACTTTTGTTTCCTTTTTTTTTTGTATACCAGTATAGATGAAATAAATAAATGAATAAACTGCTAGAACTTTTTTCAGCAGTGTTCGATTTCGGAATTGGAAAGGTAACTTAAAAATATGGAAAAATTACATTAAGATACACTGGTAATCTTTTCTTAAAATAATAATAAAAAGCATGACTATTTCCACCGTACAGTATCAAATATTATAACAGATGACATAGAAGGATAGAAATTAAACAAGGAGTTAAGTAAGGTATTATTTTCTTCAATTCAACTGCTTCAATCAAAACACGACAACCTATTAGTCAGTTTAAAGGCTTCAAATGTCAACAATACTTTCGGATTTCAAAGAATCCAAATGGTAAACAAATTTCAGACATTTTTTATCGATTTAAAAAAAGTAATTGGAAGCCTTTAAACTGGCAACTATTAGGGGGTATAAAGTCCATTTTTTATTTTAAATAATGTTTTTCTAATAATAGATACATAACACATTATTTTTTAAACAATAATGTGAGAAAAAGAGAAGCAAAGAGACAGATAAAGACATAGGTAGATAGAGAGGGGGGGGAGAAAGAAAGAGAGAGTCAACAGATGACGATTAGAACGGAAGTGACGCCGCCGTTACTGACACTGCTTCAATTGTTGTTGAAGTAGAAAATGAAAATAAAAATAAATCAGGATTTTCCGATGGATACTGCACCCCATAGACTGGTATCGTCTTGGCCTTCGGGGCTTGATTTACACCAGTCTGTGGGTTTGTCTGGTGAAGTTCTAGGAGGTCCACCCTCTCAGGCTTTGCCTTCCCTCTTTGGGGAGGAGTAAGTTTATTGCTTACTGCCTGAGGCACCCCTACCGGGGAATGCCGACGGGGCTGCCCAGGCAATTTTTAATGGCCAGAGTGCTCACCTTCTCGGGCGCTGGCTGTTCAAGTCCCACTTTCCCGACCCGACCTTGGGTCACATCTTACCTTGTGGGAGTAAGATAAAACTGGCCTTGTGCCTAACCTCCTGGAGAAGAGGTGAATAAATACAAATGACCCCAATGAAGCATTACAACACTGCAGAGGCTTCAGAGGGATAGCTTGCAATAAAAACAGGCTCGTTCTCACTTCAAACCGCACATCATATCGGATGAAAGGTGGGATAATCAACACATATCCACTGCCAGTAGTGCTATTCGTACCTTGAGTCTACCGGTGTTCCATACAGGCAGGGCATGGCAGAGGTCAATCGTTCAATTGGGGCTGCTAGATACGCCTTTGTGCACCTCCAACAGTCATTATGGGGATATCGGCAGATATCAATATCAACATAAAGGCATATCTACCAATCTGTCGTCCTGGTAGATCTCCCCCTATGGCTGCGGGCATGACCAAGTTATTTATCTACCTCCCACAGCGGTAAGATGTGACACAAGGTCGGAAAGTGGGATTTGATAAGTCAGCACCCTAGAGGAAGAGCACCTGTGACCGTTAAATATTGCCTGGGCAGCCCCGGCGGCATTCCCCGGTAGGGACGCCTCAGGCAGTAAGCAATAAACTAACCCCTTCTCAAAGGGTGAGAAGGCAAAGTCTGGGAGGGTGGAGCTCCTAGAACTGCACAGGACAGACCCACAGACCGGCGGAAATCAAGCCCTGAAGGCCAAGACAATACCGGTCAATAGGGTGTAGTATCCCTCGGAACAGATACTACACTTTGCTCTTAGCCAAAAGGCCGAGAAAGCATGACTAATGCGGGCATGACCAATGACGATGGTTGATTGGCAGATGGTCTTTTGACAATGATTGCCTCCATCGTATCTTGCATTGCCAGCAAATTGACCGTGTCCAATCTGCTGTTTTCGCCAACACCTCAAGTCTCTTGCATCTGACCTGTTGCAGCAATGTCTTCGAGGATTTGGGCATGCAGTGCGTCGCTCGGAGAGAGAGAGTTAATTTGCAATGTAATCCTCCCTAACTCTCTTCCTGGGTGGCGCAAGTATATCAGGTCTACAGGTGGTCAGCATTTGGGAATTGCGATTTCATGTGACCTTGCTCAGTACTGCCGTGCATGGGCTACCATGATTTGGGATTCAAGTGCATGCCAGGGAAGAAGCTGGCCCAACCCAACCAGAGTGAATGCCGTAACAACAACAATAGTGCTATATGGTCTTAAGTGTGTCAAATGGACGGACAAAACAATGGAAAAAAATACCCTCAGTTTTTCAAAAGGTATGTCTAGTATGTATGGTGGAAGGGTGCAGAAAAAAGGCAAACCACTGAGAATATGGTGTGATAACATAAGGTCCTTGATTCCAGATCAATCAGTGAGCTAAACAATGTAGTGAGAAACAGATGGTGTTGGGAGCAGTTTAGACACGGTGAATCATTTGTATACTTTTGATTATTCGGATTACTGTTCTCATCTTGAGTGTTATTCTCACAACGTTTCGGCCAATGTAACCTCCAACCTTCTTCAGGTGTATCTCTTCGAACTCGGGAATATTTCTGTTGAACACGGGAATCTGGACAGAATTTCGAACGAAACCCTTTATTTAATCCACGGAGGGTAGCATGCTCTCGTTCTGTCAGCCATGACTGGGAGAAGTCTTCAGTAATTCGCAATTCTTCGTATTGCCCACATCGAGGATTGAACCATCAACCTTCAGATGACTATCACTTAGAACAAATTATCAATCCTCATCTCAAAAATTCAGAAACATGATGAATCATATTTTGCAGAGAAAATGTTTGATGAATATAAAGGGAGATTAGTTGTAAAATTGAAGTCAGTCTGATTTCTAAAATCATGAAAATTATCAAATTTTAATTAAATTTTCTCATAGTAGGCATTGATCAATTTTATATTTGATATTCAATGTGATATATGTGTATTTTAATATTTCTAGGTGTAATTCTGATTCTACAAAATGAAAAAAAAAAAGTAAAAAGCTTAAACATTTTATAAATTTCTGTACTTCATTAATTATATTTCAGAATTTTAGAGATGAGAATTGATAATTTGTATTATTCCGACTACTTTTCCCATATAGCTGTTCTTATCACAACGTTCCTTCAACCTTCTTCAGGTGAATCTTGTCGAACTCAGGAACCAATATGGAATTTTGAACTGAACCCTTTTGAGGTAGATTTTGAACTGAACCCTTTTGAGGTAGATTTTGAACTGAACCCTTTTGAGGTAGATTTTGAACTGAATCCTTTTGAGGTAGATTTTGAACTGAACCCTTGAGGTAGATTTTGAACTGAACCCTTGAGGTAGATTTTGAACTGAACCCTTTTGAGGTAGATTTTGAACTGAATCCATGAGGTAGATTGTTCTCCTTCCTTCAGCCATGACCAGGTAGAAGTATTAAGTAACTTTTATTTTATTCTTAGTTATTTTTGCCTGTAATAAGGATTGAACCTCCCCCTCCAGATGACTGTTATTTAGAACTGATTGTTCTTTATCAGTTGTGCCACGGGTCCACGTCGATAATTCTAGTATGAATTTTCGGAGCTTTAAACCTAATCTTATTTTTAGATGTATAATATTACTGTGATACTATAGACTAACTCCGGGATCGCCAGAAAATCTTAGCTAGGAAGTAGATAAGTGAATGACAGTAAAAAGACCGGCAGATGCATTGAACTCTCCAGACGAATGACGTCAAGACAATTAAGTGTTACCTTTTTGGGTGGCAGGATAATGATGGAGAGAGTAAGCTGGGGAACAGGTGGATGTAACCAGTTCCGGTGGTCAGCTAAGAATATCTGAGAAAAAGACCAGACATTTAAGATTTCCTGTCGAAGGTTGATATATTTGTGGGACATAAAGCGATTCGAGGAGATCACTAAGAGAGTCCGAGAGTCAATGATGGGAGAAGGAGTTTGGTATTGAACAAAGAAGTTCTCACTGGGGCCGACAGGACTGGACAATGGACATCATTTGGGTTTTTAGCTAATATCCTGAACGCCACACACACGTGGTCAAAAGGTCATGTTTACAAAATGTATATATATCTGTGTTTGATGCTTTATTATACTTTGGTTTGTTTTTGTTTGTTTTCCGGCATATCAACACTTTTAGGGTTATTTAATGCCGAATCCGGTCATTTTGGTAAAAGTTTTTATGCTTCAAGTTCTTTATATCTTCAAATATTTATTCATGGTGTTTGGTTTGGTCGTTTTGTTTTACGGCATATCAACCGTTTTAGGGTTATTTAATGCCGAATCCGGTCATTTTGGTAAAAGTTTTTATGCTTCAAGTTCTTTATATCTTCAAATATTTATTCATGGTGTTTGGTTTGGTCGTTTTGTTTTACGGCATATCAACCGTTTTCGGGTTATTTAATGCCGAATCCGGTCATTTTGGTCAAAGTTTTTATGCTTCAAGTTCTTTATATCTTCAAATATTTATTCATGGTGTTTCGTTTGGTCGTTTTGTTTTACGGCATATCAACCGTTTTAGGGTTATTTAATGCCGAATCCGGTCATTTTGGTCAAAGTTTTTATGCTTCAAGTTCTTTATATCTTCAAATATTTATTCATGGTGTTTGGTTTGGTCGTTTTGTTTTCCGGCATATCAACCGTTTTCGAGTTATTTAATGCCGAATCCGGTCATTTTGGTCAAAGTTTTTATGCTTCAAGTTCTTTATATCTTCAAATATTTATTCATGGTGTTTGGTTTGGTCGTTTTGTTTTACGGCATATCAACCGTTTTAGGGTTATTTAATGCCGAATCCGGTCATTTTGGTAAAAGTTTTTATGCTTCAAGTTCTTTATATTTTCAAATATTTATTCATGTTGTTTGGTTTGGTTGTTTTGTAGAGGAAAATTGTTTCTTTTGTTTTTGGTTTTGCAAACTATGATTGAGTTTTGCAAAGGGAAAAAAAACAAAAAAACAATAACAGCAATGTTTGGTGCATTTTAAGTCAGGAAGCCGGTATCTTCAGACAGCATGATCTGGTAGCACTGGTGTTGCTTTATTATGCACGCAAATCATGTGCGCCATGCAGAGGAAGAGAATGACGGCACAAACGTTGGGATGGTTTGATGGTCGGGATGGTGGTGGAATGGTTTTACATTACTACTCATTTTGTGCAGGGACTTTTAATGTGGACCGTACGTTAGTAATCACATTTGTAGCTTTCATCCTCTTTTAAGTATCATGATGTATTATGTTCCTCATTCTTGGAGCATGTTTAACGGTTGGCAACCAGAATGGTGACAGGACTCTCTACGCCAGGGGTGGGCCGGATGTGGCCCGCGAAGGCTTAGCGTCCGGTCCGCCACCCTGCTATGCTTTATTATTGCAATCCGGCCCGCAGACCTCCCAGTAAAACTCATATCATTTTGTGACATAGACGTAAAAGTAGGTTTCGATTAAGATTTACAGTGGGATGAAAATGTATAAATATCAGCGAGTAATGATGCATGTATATTTCATTTTTCTTTAACTATTAATTTCAAATCCTTGGCCTGAGATAAAAATAGAAAAAGAGAAAGAGAGAGGCAAAGAGGAAACGAGAGACGAGGAAAGGGCATGAAACAGAGAACCTATGTGAGGTGTGTCAAAACGAATGCTGGATCAACTTGCTACTCCCCCGGTCATTATTTTTGATGATTCCAAAATGGCTCTTCGTCGGCGCCTTTTATAACATTACATACAGAAGTCTGCTGAGAAAAAATATCAGATTTGTGGAGTGTTCAATGCAATTTTTGTACAATTTATTCATGTAAACAAAATATAGTAATTCTGAGATTTCGTTTTTCACTCCGGCCCGTGATCCCTTCCAAAAGTTTCATCTGGCCCTCACTCTGAAAAGCTTGCCCGCCCCTGCTCTACGCTTACTTACAAAGAGCGTCTCCAAAGATTAAATCTATTCTCACTTGAGCAGCGGAGGATGCGAGGAGACTTGATTCTGGTGTAAAACAAAATCAATGGGAATTTAAATCTATCTTCCGAAGAGTTTTTCACCCCAGCGCCAAGTCGTGGTCTCCGTGGGTACCCGCAAAAGATGTACCACCATCGTTTTCAGCTCAATTAAAAAAAGGCATCATTCTCTGTCTGTGTTTCTCCTCCATCGAAACAACTTATCAGAGGAAGTCGTGACAATGACTACCATATCCAGGTTTAAAGCGGCCTTCAGATTATGGGGATGTAAATAACTTCTACCTGCCTCTTTACATGGCTTGTTGCACCTTTACATGGCTTGTTTCACTTTGCTATTTTTTGCCAAATGAATTTGATCTGATCTTATGTCATCTTTTACAATCCTGGGAAAAATAAATATATGTAGATGCAACTATCTCTTTATTATTACCGTTTCTTTGTCAGTGTACCCCCCCCCCCCCCGTTTACAATATTCAGTAATGGAAAATTCCATTAGAAGTTTAAAAACTAAGATTTAATAATATTTTCCCGTTATTTTTGACAAAGTGTACACTAGTAGTAAACATAAATCAGAAATTGATTTTCGTGTACTAGTAGTAAACATAAAGAAATTAATATTTGTTTACAAATAACATACATCAGAAATCGGTATTTGTTTACTAGCAGTAAACATAAACCAGAAATTGTTATTTGTTTACTAGCAGTAAACATAAATCATAAATGGGTATTTGTTTACTAGTAGTAAACATAAATCAGATATTGGTATTTGTTTACTAGCAGTAAACATAAATCAGAAATTAGTATTTGTTTACTAGCAGTAAACATAAATCAGACATTAGTATTTGTTTACTCGCAGTAAACAAATAAAAAATTTAGTATTTGTTTATTAGGAGTAAACATAAATCCGAAATTGGTATTTGTTTACTAGCAGTAAACATAAAGCCGAAATTAGTATTTGTTTACTAGTAGTAAACATAAATCAGAAATTGGTATTTGTTTACTAGCAGTAAACATAAATCAGAAATTGGTATTTGTTTACTAGCAGTAAACATAAATCAGACATTAGTATTTGTTTACTCGCAGTAAACAAATAAAAAATTTAGTATTTGTTTATTAGTAGTAAACATAAATCCGAAATTGGTATTTGTTTACTAGCAGTAAACATAAAGCCGAAATTAGTATTTGTTTACTAGCAGTAAACGTAAATCAGAAATTGGTATTTGTTTACTAGCAGTAAACGTAAATCAGAAATTGGTATTTGTTTACTAGCAGTAAACATAAATCAGAAATTGGTATTTGTTTACTAGCAGTAAACGTAAATCAGAAATTAGTATTTGTTTACTAGCAGTAAACGTAAATCAGAAATTAGTATTTGTTTACTAGCAGTAAACATAAATCAAATATTAGTATTTGTTTACTAGCAGTAAACATAAATCAGAAATTGGTATTTGTTTACTAGCAGTAAACATAAATCAGAAATTAGTATTTGTTTACTAGTAGTAAACATAAATCAGAAATTGGTATTTGTTTACTTAACAGTAAACATAAATCATACATTAGTATTTGTTTACTCGCAGTAAACAAAAAAATTTAGTATTTGTTTATTAGTAGTAAACATAAATCCGAAATTGGTATTTGTTTACTAGCAGTAAACATAAATCAGAAATTAGTATTTGTTTACTAGTAGTAAACATAAATCAGAAATTGGTATTTGTTTACTAGCAGTAAACATAAATCAGAAATTGGTATTTGTTTACTAGCAGTAAACATAAATCAGACATTAGTATTTGTTTACTCGCAGTAAACAAATAAAAAATTTAGTATTTGTTTATTAGTAGTAAACATAAATCCGAAATTGGTATTTGTTTACTAGCAGTAAACATAAAGCCGACATTAGTATTTGTTTACTAGTAGTAAACATAAATCAGAAATTGGTATTTGTTTACTAGCAGTAAACATAAATCAGAAATTGGTATTTGTTTACTAGCAGTAAACATAAATCAGACATTAGTATTTGTTTACTCGCAGTAAACAAATAAAAAATTTAGTATTTGTTTATTAGTAGTAAACATAAATCCGAAATTGGTATTTGTTTACTAGCAGTAAACATAAAGCCGAAATTAGTATTTGTTTACTAGCAGTAAACATAAATCAGAAATTAGTATTTGTTTACTAGCATTAAACGTAAATCAGAAATTGGTATTTGTTTACTAGCAGTAAACATAAATCAGAAATTAGTATTTGTTTACTAGTAGTAAACATAAATCAGAAATTGGTATTTGTTTACTTAACAGTAAACATAAATCAGTAAGTTAATAATTGAACAAAAAAGAATGAATTAATCTGTGACCCTAACCCATAATTTGAACGCATTTAAGCTGTCAAATATAAAATCCATTTCTGGCTTTAAAGTTCTTAGCAAATCCTCATGTATTAAAAGTTATTTATATCCAATCATTTTATAAATAGAAATTAAAACAACATTTACATAACAAAATTAGTTATTTTTTTATAACAATTTTATTCAATTAATAAATACCGTAATAATTAAAGTTAACATTCAAAATATTCTCTGGAAAAAAAGAAAAAGACAGCAATGTTGAAAAAAAAGGGTAATAAAAATGGGTAGGTACAACTAGTTATGCTGTAAATGCTAACAGGGAAGTTAATGTCTTACCTGGGACGAGGAAGAAGAAAACTAAAATGCCGAAAATAAAAATGATGACACCAGGGACAATGAAGGAGAGGCCCCAATTAGAATCCACAAATTCTCCAGCAATCACAGATCCAAGAATATTTCCTACAGAAGTATGAGAGTTCCAGAAACCCATGATTAGACCACGGCTGTAATGTTAAGAACAGTAAAAAATATATAAATAAAGAAAGAGATAAAATAATAATAAAATAATAAAGTAGTATAATAATAAAATAATAAAATAATAAAGTAGTATAATAATAAAATAATAAAGTAGTATTATAATAAAATAATAATAATAATAAAGTAGTATAATAAAATAAAATAATAAAGTAGTATAATAATAAAATAATAAAGTAGTATTATAATAAAATAATAATAATAATAAAGTAGTATAATAAAATAAAATAATAAAGTAGTATAATAATAAAATAATAAAGTAGTATTATAATAAAATAATAAAGTAGTATTATAATAAAATAATAATAATAAAGTAGTATAATAAAATAAAATGATACAGTAGTATAATAAAATAATAATAATAATAATAATAAAGTAGTATAATAAAATAATAATAAAATAATACAGTAGTATAATAATAAAATAATAAATTAGTATAATAAAATAATAAAGTAGTATAATAATAAAATAATAATAATAAAGTAGTATAATAATAAAATAATAATAAAATAAAGTAGTATAATAATAAAATAAAATGATAAAAGCAACGTACATTATACAAAACAATAAAAGATATTTAGTTCTTTCTCTATCTTTAAGAACATTGATTACAGGAGGATCTAGATGTAGCTGTCATAAACATAGACCTATTTTCTCCCTCCGAAAAATGTCCCCATTGAGTGAGCTGGCCACACACTGACCAATCAGCCTGCAGGGCACATGGATTCCTTTCTGTCGGCTGAAGAACTACTTTAGCCCCTTTGGGAATCACGAGCAGCCAGCAGAGAGACCCGGCAAGCAACGAGGAAACCTCTCTCTCTCTCAATAATCTTACGATAAAATTACCCCTCTCTCTCTCTGAATTATCTTATTACAAGATTAGCCTCTCTCTCTCCTGCCCCTGTCCATTGAACGTGCCACCAAATACTATCTTCACCTGAAGATAGTTGCTGACAGATCTCCGGCAGCTCTAAGAACTTCCTACTTTCCTCTTCCTCTCTCGGACACTGTCCAAGTTTCTTTCTACCTATACCAAACGGTACAGGTAACCTTTTTGAATAAACCCTTTTCGTTGTTGTTATAAAGAGGTTTTGTTATTTCATTTCGTGTCTGAAACCTAAGATAGGGAAGATGTCCCCTTCTTTACATAGATTCTTCATTTTGTGAGATCCCACTAAAGAAATCCGACAGCGGTAGAATTCTTAATACTCTCTGGTCCATTTCGGGCACAATCAAGGGGAAACAATCAGTCATGCTCAGAACTGGTACACCACCAGAATCAATTTTTTACATAAATAATTTTCATACATTAATTATCCTCATCTCAAAATTCCAAAACAATATCAAAATTTATGTTATCAAAATTAATTTTTACTAATATTATCTGGTAATGCTCCCAATAATCAAAGAAAATGTTTAAAAAAGCAATGGTTGGTGTTGACTCGAGTTATTTTTTTCAACTCGAAATAGTTCAGTTCTATCTTATTGAAATAACAAAAAGCCTTAAAAGGACTTAGATTAGAAAGCAAACAGCAAGTCATATTTCGAAAAGAAATCCCCACTCTTTTTTTCTTTAGGGCATCAGAAATGATAATAATTTCGATGAAAAATTAAATGACTGACATAATTCTATGATTTTATATGAATATTAGTGCAAACACTGGCGAAGCATAATTTCTTTTCGGCAATTTTGACAAAGGGTGTACACTAGTAATGAATATAAATTGAAATTAGTATTTGTTTACTAGTAGTAAATATAAAGGAAATTTGTTTACTAGTAGTAAATATAAATTGAAATTGGTATTTGTTTACTAGTAATAAAAATAAATTGAAATTGGTATTTGTTTACTAGTAATAAACAAATTGAAATTGGTATTTGTTTACTAGTAGTAATCATAAATAGAAATTTGTTTACTAGTAGTAAATATAAATTGAAATTGGTATTTGTTTACTAGTAGTAAATATAAATTGAAATTGGTATTTGTTTACTAGTAATAAACAAATTGAAATTGGTATTTGTTTACTAGTAGTAATCATAAATAGAAATTTGTTTACTAGTAGTAAATATAAATTGAAATTGGTATTTGTTTACTAGTAATAAATATAAATTGAAATTGGTATTTGTTTACTAGTAATAAACAAATTGAAATTGGTATTTGTTTACTAGTAGTAATCATAAATAGAAATTTGTTTACTAGTAGTAAATATAAATTGAAATTGGTATTTGTTTACTAGTAATAAAAATAAATTGAAATTTGTATTTGTTTACTAGTAGTAAATATAAATTCAAATTGGTATTTGTTTACTAGTAAAAATAAATTGAAATTGGTATTTGTTTACTAGTAATAAAAATAAATTGAAATTGGTATTTGTTTACTAGTAGGAAACATGAATTGGAATCTGTGTACTAGTAGTAAAAACAAATTGGTATTTGTTTACTAGTAAACATAAATTGGAATTTGTTTACTAGTAGTAAGCATAAATTGTAATTGGTATTTGTTTACTAGTAGTAAACATAAATTGGAATTGGTATTTGTTTACTAGTAGTAAACATAAATTGGAATTGGTATTTGTTTACTAATAATACACATAGATTGGAATTGGTATTTGTTTACTAGTAATACACATAAATTGAACTGGTATTTGTTTACTAGTAGTAAACATAAATTGAAACAGGTATTTGTTTACTAGTAGTAAACGTAAATTGAAATTGGTATTTGTTTACTAGTAGTAAATATAAATCAGAAATTGGTATTTGTTTTTCTAATTCTTATGAGAGCTGTTTAGGCGCTTATGAAGCCGCATTTGTTAATACAAGGGGATAATTAGGATTGACTAAGAAAATAAGCATATTTTCAAGAGACAATTTGGACGCTGAAATAATCAATGAAACAATGTTAAGAAAAAAAAATTAAATAAACTTGTTAATTAGAAATATTTTTAATATTAATATGGTAACTTCTGCAGTTTACAGACCGTCCTTTTCTTTTTTTTTAGATAGGATTAGATTAGGAATTTTAATAAAAGTACAAAACAATAAGTAAATATATATTTTTTTAATGTGTGAATTATTTTATGAAAAGAATTATATCACATATTGATCTCTGTACCCAGTTTTTAACAATTATCATGATTAGGAGATCTACTTTTTTTTATTAGGGGGGGTCTACTTTTTTTAAAGCAAATTTGGGGTAGTTTATCAATTTTTTTGGGGGGGGAGGGAGGGATCTACTGTTTTTAAGCAGATTTGGGGTAGTTTATCAATTTTTTTTTTGGGGGGGAGGGATCTACTTTTTATGCAAATTTGGGGTAGTTAATCAATTTTTTTTTGGAGTGGGGGGGGTCTACTTTTTGTTAGGCAATTACCTGTGTTTTTACGACCTGAGATCACTTCACTACATACTTTTAAACATATCTTTATCTTTAATAATTAAATACATAATTTTCGATGTTAATCACTTGTGAAGGTTTCAAACTTATCATTTTTATATTAAAAATAATAATTACAAAACATTTTTTTCATTTTAATTAGGGACTTTTATATGTTTTAAATAGACCAAAACTGATATGCTCCACCTTCATCTCATGGAGTTTCTTTGGCAGAAAAAAGAAAAAGGGAGACATATTGCCTCATATAATTCTTGCAACGAGGGAGCAATATGTGATATCATTTCTTTTTTTTGTTAATTAACAAGTTCAGTTAATTTTTGTATTTGGTTAATTAACATTGTTTTATTGTTACAGTTACTTTTTATTGTTTTGTCTATGTTAATTAACAAGTTTAATTAATTTTTTTACCTAACATGTTTCATTTTTAGTTCGTTAATTAACAATTTTAATTATTATTTTTTTTTACCTAACATTTTTCATTTTTAGTTCGTTAATTAACAAGTTTATTTTTTTTACCTAACATTGTTTCATTTTTAGTTTGTTAATTAACAAGTTTAATTAATTTTTTTACCTAACATGGTTTCATTTTTAATTTGTTAATTAACAAGTTAAATTATTTTTTTTTACCTTACATTGTTTCATTTTTTGTTCGTTAATTAACAAGTTTAATTATTATTTTTCTTTTTACCTAACATTGTTTCATTTTTATTTCGTTAATTAACAAGTTTAATTATTATTTTTTTTACCTTACATGGTTTCATTTTTAGTTCGTTAATTAACAAGTTAATTTTTTTATTTTTTTACCTAACATTGTTTCATTTTTAGTTCGTTAACTAACAAGTTAAATTATTTTTTTTATTACCTAACATTGTTTCATTTTTAGTTCGTTAATTAACAAGTTTATTTTTTTTTTACCTAACATTGTTTCATTTTTAGTTTGTTAATTAACAAGTTTAATCATCATTTTTTTTTTACCTAACATTGTTTCATTTTTAGTTCGTTAATTAACCAGTTTAATTATTTTTTTTTACCTAACATTGTTTCATTTTTATTTCGTTAATTAACAAGTTTAATTATTATTTTTTTTTTTACTTAACATTGTTTCATTTTATAGTTCGTTAATTAACCAGTTTAATTATTATTTTTTTTTACTTAACATTGTTTCATTTTTAGTTCGTTAATTAACAAGTTTTTTTTTTTTACCTAACATTGTTTCATTTATAGTTTGTTAATTAACAGGTTTAATTTTTATTTTTTTTGACCTAACATTGTTTCATTTTTAGTTCGTTAATTAACAATTTTAATTATTATTTTTTTTTACCTAACATATTTCATTTTTAGTTTGTTAATTAACAAGTTTAATTATTATTTTTTTTTACCTAACATTGTTTCATTTTTAGTTCGTTAATTAACAAGTTTATTTTTTTTTACCTAACATTGTTTCATTTTTAGTTCGTTAATTAACAAGTTTAATTATTATTTTTTTTTACTTAACATTGTTTCATTTTTAGTTCGTTAATTAACAAGTTTTTTTTTTTTACCTAACATTGTTTCATTTATAGTTTGTTAATTAACAGGTTTAATTTTTATTTTTTTTGACCTAACATTGTTTCATTTTTAGTTCGTTAATTAACAATTTTAATTATTATTTTTTTTTACCTAACATATTTCATTTTTAGTTTGTTAATTAACAAGTTTAATTATTATTTCTTTTTACCTAACATTGTTTCATTTTTAGTTTGTTAATTAACAAGTTTAATTATTATTTCTTTTTACCTAACATTGTTTCATTTTTAGTTCGTTAATTAACAAGTTTATTTCTTTTTACCTAACATTGTTTCATTTTTAGTTCGTTAATTAACAAGTTTAATTTTTCGCTTGATTAATTTATTATCACTGTTCAGGTATTGGTGTTATCTTTTTATAATAAAAGTTCTAATCTGAAAATCCATACGATTTCAGCATACTAAAATTCTCTTTTCATTTTATGCTTATTTTCTTAATAAAATCTAGTTATCCCCCTTGCATTAACAAGCCCCCCCCCCCCTCCGTCTCCATAAATACTTTTTATTAGTAAATCTGTATGAATTAACATCGTACGACTTATTTTGATTGGCTTGATTCTGTTGTTTGCACTGGTTTTCCCAGATTATTTCTAGGATAATGTACTCACAAGAGGGACCACATGAAGGTTACAATATCCATAAGTGAAAGTGGTGGTATGGAACCAATTAGTTTCGAACGTAGCACACCCAGGTTGTCAGTCCGCATCGGTATTCACTTCACCACCATATTTTTTATTCAAATTATTATTTTATATTCAATCATAAAGATAATCTATATATTAATACGATAGCGTGTGTGTTCGTGTGTCACGCTCCTAAAGAAATGCAATAAATAAGCAACAAATAAATTGGACGGAGAGACTTGGAATCGAAACCGTAACATCTAGCTGAAAAGTGGCGACTTTACCACTGAGCTAACTAAATGGAGTTGTTAAATAGATCAAAATTAACTTAATTAAACCATTAACTGACCCTGCTCGCTACTGTCGCTTCAATGTGGAAGGAGGAGGGCATTGTGGATGGCGGAGGAGACGCGGAAACACTTACCAAATGGGCGGTTTCAGGCTTACGATATTTATTTATTATTTATTTTTTTTAATATTTAAAATTTCTTCTTCTTATTATTATTATTTATATATTAATAAGATAGAGTATGTGTTATTTATTTGGTGTGTCACGATCTGACACTCCTATTTAAGATTTTCCCCTGACAATGCGGGAGAGGGGAGGGAGGGTGCGAGTTAGAGGGGAGTCGCGACCGATGGTGACTGCTGAAGAGACTGCTTTTGCCCCGGCAACCAAGTAATTTTGGTGAGTAAAATATGTGCATATTTCTAGCCACCGGATAATATTATTAACAGTAAATTATACAGATTGATGTAGAAAACACTGTGGAATTTCCACAGGGCCCCGCTAGTTTGTATTATTTGGATTATTCGGACTACTACTCTCATCTTGGTTGTTATATTCACAGGTGCATCTTTTCAAACTTGGGAATTTTTACGAAAGTTCCAGCTGAATGCTTTATTTAATCCACAGAGGTAGAATAGTAGCCGAAATAATAGAAATTATCAATCCTCATCACAAAAATTTCGAAATGATAGAAATTATCAATCCTCATCACAAAAATTTCGAAATGATAGAAATTATCAATCCTCATCACAAAAATTTCGAAATGATAGAAATTATCAATCCTCATCACAAAAATTTCGAAATAATAGAAATTATCAATCCTCATCACAAAAATTTCGAAATAATAGAAATTATCAATCCTCATCACAAAAATTCTGAAATAATAGAAATTATCAATCCTCATCACAAAAATTTCGAAAAAATAGAAATTATCAATCCTCATCACAAAAATTCTGAAATAATAGAAATTATCAATCCTCATCACAAAAATTTCGAAATAATAGAAATTATCAATCCTCATCACAAAAATTTCGAAAAAATAGAAATTATCAATCCTCATCACAAAAATTCTGAAATAATAGAAATTATCAATCCTCATCACAAAAATTTCGAAAAAATAGAAATTATCAATCCTCATCACAAAAATTCTGAAATAATAGAAATTATCAATCCTCATCACAAAAATTTCGAAATAATAGAAATTATCAATCCTCATCACAAAAATTTCGAAATAATAGAAATTATCAATCCTCATCACAAAAATTCTGAAATAGAAATTATCAATCCTCATCACAAAAATTTCGAAATAATAGAAATTATCAATCCTCATCACAAAAATTTCGAAAAAATAGAAATTATCAATCCTCATCACAAAAATTCTGAAATAATAGAAATTATCAATCCTCATCACAAAAATTTCGAAATAATAGAAATTATCAATCCTCATCACAAAAATTTCGAAAAAATAGAAATTATCAATCCTCATCACAAAAATTCTGAAATAATAGAAATTATCAATCCTCATCACAAAAATTTCGAAAAAATAGAAATTATCAATCCTCATCACAAAAATTCTGAAATAATAGAAATTATCAATCCTCATCACAAAAATTTCGAAATAATAGAAATTATCAATCCTCATCACAAAAATTTCGAAATAATAGAAATTATCAATCCTCATCACAAAAATTCTGAAATAATAGAAATTATCAATCCTCATCACAAAAATTCTGAAATAATAGAAATTATCAATCCTCATCACAAAAATTTCGAAAAAATAGAAATTATCAATCCTCATCACAAAAATTCTGAAATAATAGAAATTATCAATCCTCATCACAAAAATTTCGAAAAAATAGAAATTATCAATCCTCATCACAAAAATTCTGAAATAATAGAAATTATCAATCCTCATCACAAAAATTCTGAAATAATAGAAATTATCAATCCTCATCACAAAAATTTCGAAATAATAGAAATTATCAATCCTCATCACAAAAATTCTGAAATAATAGAAATTATCAATCCTCATCACAAAAATTCTGAAATAATAGAAATTATCAATCCTCATCACAAAAATTTCGAAATAATAGAAATTATCAATCCTCATCACAAAATTCTGAAATAATAGAAATTATCAATCTTCATCACAAAAATTCTGAAATAATAGAAATTATCAATCCTCATCACAAAAATTTCGAAAAAATAGAAATTATCAATCCTCATCACAAAAATTCTGAAATAATAGAAATTATCAATCCTCATCACAAAAATTTCGAAATAATAGAAATTATCAATCCTCATCACAAAAATTTCGAAATAATAGAAATTATCAATCCTCATCACAAAAATTTCGAAACAAGATAAGTTCTGTTTAACAGTTACGACAAATAAAAGACAGGATAATTTTGTGCATCATTTTTACAACTTTAAAAACAATTCTATCATTTTTTGCCAATTTAACCGATTCTTATTTCTGCAATGCAATGAATACTGTTAAAGAATTGATTCTTGGTTTTACTTACTTTCCTTTACCATGCCAATTGCCCATACAGGTGACAACACTTGGCCAACCCGTGGCTTGGAAGATGCCACTGATTACCTGAAAAATAAATCTGGTGTTATAGACGAAAATTTAAAAGGAAGTATTGCAGACAGCCATCGCAAACTATGAACTGTAACAGTTGGCCCGTTAGGACGGAGATCTTACTCGTCTACAGGGAAATGGGGTTTGAGTATTTTAAGATGCAGGGGAAGGAAATAGACATATTTAAGGACTATTTTACCCATAGTAGGAAAAAAAGGTTCATACCTTTGCCAAGAGTATTGGTGTGGAAGTGAGTATAATAGATCTTATTAGATTTAAACTCATTTAACTGATTATATATTACGAGCCATACTTACCTAGCCTTGCTCGGGAAAGTTTACTATCATTTTTGTTCTTTTTCCGCAGATTGCCACGCCCTGTATTTTCTTTATATTAATTTCTTGTTAGTAAATATTACATTCTTAAAAAGATAATTCAATTAAGGACTATACGTATTTAACAAAATATCGGTTTTGCAATGAAATCAGTCAGATGTTTTACAATACAAAGAGTCGCTAATCTAATAGGTCCCTCACTATCCACCAAGCTCCAGCCCCTGTCCTATTGGCGCAATGTTGCATCCTTGTGCCTGTTTTACAAGTACTTCAATGGAATGTGCTCTGATGAACTTGCTGCTCCGATGCCCCCTCAACGTAAATACACTCGACCAACCTGACAATCAGCTAAATCCCATCCATTCACTGTGGAGGTCTCCAGATGCCGGAGAGCCTTCTACTCCAATAGCTTCTTTCCTCGAGCTGTCAGCCTTTGGAACTCCCTCCCTGCTCCTTGTTTCTCCGACTGTACCGACATGCAGAAATTTAAAACTAATGTGAACAAGCATCTCGCTGCACAGCTCCCAATTTAGGATGACCCACAAAACTTTCACCCTAATTCTCAGTAACCCTTACGTCTATATAGTGGCAACTTGCCTTGTTTGGGGTGAACTATGTTAAAAAAAAAAAAGATCTGTTGAAATTTAAATTGTATTTCTTTTAATTATTAAAATTACAATAAGCTAATATCCAGAGGTACATGTTGGATTTAAAAAAGTAAAAAAACACAAAAAAAACAAACTGTTTTTAAATAAGAATATTAAATGAATTATTAATTAGTTGATTTTTATTTTTACAAATCATGATTATTCGTATTAACACAGACACACACGTTTTGTAATAAAATGGATGGGACGTCTTACAAAATGTTGAAATTTAAATCGCATTTTTTAAAAACCATTTGTTTTTGTAATAAAATGAGACATCTTTAGAAATGTTGAAATTTAAACCAATTTTTTTTTTTAATATATTTTTTAAAAATAACTAGAAGAATACTCATTCCAGGATGG
The DNA here is from genome assembly GCA_963556195.1 of Sepiola atlantica. Taxonomy (NCBI): domain Eukaryota; kingdom Metazoa; phylum Mollusca; class Cephalopoda; order Sepiida; family Sepiolidae; genus Sepiola; species Sepiola atlantica. Next base: position 26,597,046 of record OY744535.1, read on the forward strand.
GTAAAATTAATTCCCCAAACAGAACAGTTTTGCACCACTTTTATTTCTCCTTTACGAAAATCAAAATCAAAATATAATGATACTAAACCTTATGTCTAGAATCATTATCCTAATTTCGATTAAAGTCCATTATATGATTTTGATTCTAAAAAAATGTCTAAAATTTAAGACTTATAATTAAGAGGTCTTATGAGGAAATTGAAATTCAGGGAATATTGCTTAATTGGTGTCTAAAAATCCTTTAAAACACTGCAGAGAAACTGAAATTTGGGGCATATTTATTAATTGATGTCTAATATCTATCTTTTATAAATGGAGATTTTGTCCATCAGTCACAATTTTTTTTTAACGTAATACATTGCGGAATTTGTCTCATTTAGAAATATCGGAGATCTTAACTACTTTTAGAAATGAAGAATTTTGCATTAATAGTAAATAATTCCCAACAAATAAAGCAGATGCCATGACCGGAAATCACAACCGAAACCTTTAGATCTTCAGTCTGAGTTTCTACCAACTGACTTATTTGGACTTTCTTATAGAGTTTAAAATATTACCATAACACAATAATTATAGCTTTAGCATGATGTCATAGATTTATGATTTACATAATGTTTCAAAACATGAATTCAACATAAGTGATAATAAAAAATAAATAAATGAATGGGCAAACATTATCAATAATGTTAGAAATTATTTTAATAGTCCAAAACAATTTATTTTGCTTTAACTACTTATTATATGTAATTCTTTCACAATTATATAATCCTCCCAGCCTAGCCAAAATATGCAACCGGAGGGAGCAAATATTTGTTAATTGTTAAAATTTCACAAAAATCGGAGGTATATGAATTTTTACAAAGGTCTTTCAACCCATCTTTGCATAAAACTAAATTAAACTAAATATAACCCATTACGCCTAGCAGCTGTATTCCAAAATTCGTAATGATCGGTTAATTAGTTCAGGAGTGAATCCTGTACATAGAAATATATAAACATATACACATACCTAACTTTATATAAATATATATAAAAAGCTAATAAAAAGCATGTCAGTTCTTTTTTTTTTTTACTTTTCTTTTTAAATAAAAATATAAATAAATATAAATAAATTATTAATCTATTTGTTACTTCTTTAGTTTTGCAAATCAGTTTTGTGATAAAATTGATTGCATTTCTTACAAAATGTTAAAATGTAAATTGCAGTTATTTATTTTTTTATTTTTTAAATTCTAAACCTACACAGACAACGGTTTTGTAATAAAATCGATGGGACATCTAATGAAATTTTGAAAGTTAAGTCGCATTTTTTCTTAGCCCCCCCACCCCTCCACAAACATTGGTTTTGTAATAAAATCGATGGGACATCTAACGAAATGTTCAAAGTTAAATCGCATTTTTTCTTAGCCCTCCTCCACAAACATTGGTTTTGTAATAAAATCGATTAGATATCTTATGAAATGTTGAAATTTAAATAGAATGGTCATGCATTGTGTAAAAAAATAAAAGACGGTAAAAAACCTGTGGTGGACAAAGACATTTCATTTATTCATAGATTGTCTACGACTAACTATAAAGACAGTAACCGTGACATGTATATATAGATTAAATATATAATTAAATACATTGTTCCCATACAACAGACTGCACAAGTTATTGATAAGAAGGTAAAGAATGTATGTGCTAAACACAAAGGCAGAATTTTACATTTTCCCCATGACGTCTTTCCTGTATGGCGACGCGCCCAAAGGCAGGTATTATGTGTAGGACAATAGGCCGGCGACTAAGAAAAAATTCTGGTCTTAATTTTCAACCACGTGTGGGTACAAGAGTTTTTCAACAAGGTTTTGAGTATCTAAATTTTATTACCAAGAGGGTTTCAGGCTCAAGGGGAATAACTCTAGCCTTTACAATAATTTCTCCTTAAAGGGAGATAACTGTCTTATGTCACATAATTAACTCGACCAATCTGATATCTACGCTTGTATCAAGCATCAGGTTAACTTGGGATTAAAGCGTGTCAATAATATCTAAGTAACCTTGTGCCTTTGCACACTTCACCCCTGAAACATATGCTGTGAGGATAACAGAAAAATACAAACCTGAACCATGATATAAAAAGTAATACTGTGAATGTTAAATATTTTGCCAAATCCGAACAAAGCTGTGAAAATTCCACTCAGCACCATTCCTCCGCTGAGAAAATACCGCAAGTTCATCCGTTCAGCAATATGGCCACTAAAAGAAAAAAAATACATTTATTTTAGAAAAATAAATGCAAATGTGAGACGCGAAGTTGCCATTTGCGTAAAGATCACGAGATTACTAGCCCCTAATCATTTCAGCTGTAGACCAGAGGGATAGAGAATTTTTTACTTTGATGGTGCAAAGTTTTTACATGGTTCAAATATTTTTAGTTTGATGGTTCCATCCGTTTTTACATGGTTCAAATTTTTTTACTTTGATGGTTCAAAGTTTTTACATGGTTCAAATTTGAGTTTATCTTTTGATTAATTTACTATTAAAAAGAAAAAAGCTTGATCTCTATGCTATGAATCATATTAAGAAGATTCAATGTGTTAGCTGTTGAAATGAATATCAGATGAACTGTCAAAGTTGTGCATCCATGTAATTTTTGCACGTTTTTTCAAAGGGTAATGACATTTTGCCTAATGTTCATGCTGATTTGATATCATAATTATCTCTTCCATTATGATTAATTTTCATTTACCACAAGATGAAATTACATTTGTAAGGTTTTTTTTTTACTTGTTTGAAGCCTGCATTTTTAGTTATACACTGTGAAATTTGACTTCTGGACCAATAGAACACAAGACAACAAATTTTCTAATTTTCAACTAATTTTGAACAGCCATAATTCAATGGCTAATTGTGCCACCAAAATAAATCTGGTACCATTGTTTATGTTTTGCAAAGATCTATGTGCTCGCACTAAAAGTTTTTAGATATAATGAAAATAAAATTTGGGTTCCCGATACCTAATAAAAGACTTACCTGATAAACATGCTAATTGCATAACTAAACAGAAATGCATAATCCAAGCTACCAAGAAGTTCTTTCGCGTCAGGGCCATCTGCAAATAATCAAAGTAATTAGAATTTACAAATATAATTTTTTTTTAAATCTTGTCAATAGAAATAAGTGACTATTCATCATCATCATATTTAATGTAACATCCGTTTTACATGCTAGCATGCATTGAACAGCTTTAAGAAATTGACTTTCAAATTAACCCATCACTGGTCAAGTTTTTATTCATCCCTCTTTCTCTCAAGTCCATTTTTATCACTTCCTCCCATGTTTTCCTTCGCCTTCTCCTGTGAACTGAACCTGCTACCTCAACTCTTCTACATCTACTAACCGAAGAACTCTCATCCATTGTTTCAATGTGACCATACCATCAAAGTCTTCGGTTCTGCACACATTTAATCTTCCTCTGAGGTCATCAGAACTAAGCCTAACTTTAAGACTCACATTACATGTCTATTGTATCATTCTCATATCATTTCTCGCCATGCAACGCGTGTCCTCAAACCTCACTGGCCAGGTTTCACTTCCATACATTATCACACTGCATACACATACCTGATAGCCTTTTCCCTTGCCCTGAACTTACTCTATCCATTTCCAACTTGCAATCCCTGTGCTCGAATCGTATCACCAAGGTAACAAAACTTTTCGACAGCTTCAAAAATTAAAAGGATATAAAACTGGTTACTTAATAAAGTGCAGCACTTAAATTTCAGTAAAATGTTAAATTTCCAGCAAAGGTGAACGGTTTCATTTCAAACAATGACAAACATATACGATCCTCTCTCTTAAACTTTTTGTCATTTATTTAAAAAAAAAAGAAAAAGATCTGATTACTATCGATCAAACATCAAGTTTTCAAATAAAATAAAATTGCAACCCAAGATAAAATAAAAAATGATACCTCCTGCTCGAAATTCAGAAAAGACATTTGCAAACAGGATTTTTGGCTAGACATTGATCGAAAGATCAAATAGATGAGACATTTCATCTTTTAATTACATAGAAAACTAAAACCCCTTGCGAAAGATTTAACAAGTAATTAAAAGACCATTTTTTAATAATCTACAAATTTGGTGTTTAATTTGGTGTTTAATTTGGTGTTTAATACATTGTAAATCAAAAACAAAGTCCCCCTTTAAACACACATTGCGGTCAACCTAACAAGTCATTGAGTAGCCCAATCCCTCTACCTTTGTACAAACAGTTTTTTATACCATGGATAACGGGTTAGCATTTTCAATACAAATAGTCTTTTTGGTCCTTTCTGCCCAATTTATTTCTTGGATTTGCGATTCTTGGTTTCCCTAATTTCCCCAGACAATGCCGAGACACAAGCCCCGATCATATAAAATAAAATAAATAAATCAGAACAAAACTTAGTTTGAACATCTATGAAGAAAAGAATTTAATTTTTCACCACCTGCAATGACTTGCAAAATCTGCAATTACTATTGCATATTTCTTTTATAGATGCTTGAATAACAGACACACAAAAATAAACAAAATAACATTTAAATCTCTTTTTCCCTTTATGAGCAAGCAAAAATCTTATGTTTTCAAAAGTACAGATATGGTTAACTTTAATCATAAAATAATCAACAAAAAAACAACAAAAAAAACAAAACAGAATAGCTCTCTTTTAAAAAAAAAAAATCTTTTTTGTTTTTGTTGGGAATGGGGCATCCTACTGAATGCCAGACATTCACCCACTATTTCAGAGACTCCAACCGAGAGATCTTTTTAGGATTCTAACCGTCCCTTTAAGCACAATTATTTGGATCTCTTTTACATTTGGTTTACCGGGTATATTCGCCAAATAGTTTTTGAAATTCTTTTTCATGAACCCGGTTTCTCCTATGATTACTGGACTGATGGAGATCTTCCTACGATTCCAGTTTCTTTTCGTGTCATACATAAGACCTTGGTATTTAGTTATCTTCTTTCTCTCATTTGGGACACTGACTTCAACTATGATAGCTTTTCTGTTATCCCAAATGATAAAATGCTGTATCAAGTACAAAGGGAGGTAACTGTGATGTTCATTATACATAGACAAACGAAGCAAAATGCAATTTCTATATTAATAAAATAGTGACCACTTCTCGTGTGTTTGTGTATTTCTCGTGTCAGTGAAACTTTGATAATTGCACATTTAATTAGTAATTTTTTTTTCATTTACTATTAATCGAATATTTATTGAAATCAAAAATACAATAACGTAAAATAAAACGAAATTTAAAAAATCCTATTAAAAAAATTAATTACAAAATTTAATCCACCAGAATCATGGCCATCCCTACTACATGCCAGGCAATCGTGCAACTGGGGTCTTTTACTGGGGGCCATGTGAATTTTCTTAAATATTCGATATAGAAGTTGCAAACAAAGGTAAAATTCCTCTGTGAGATTAGTTTGATGTTTTTATGTGTTTGACATACCAAATAATAAGAACCACAATGAGCTAATTGATAAATTTGACAATTATTGACAAATTCCTATAAATGAAGAGACAGGTAATTAGAATAAACAAAGGCAAATGCATATTTCAATGAAGAATTTTTATTTCAATGTTAGATTTTTTTTTATAGAATTTGTACTTGTGTCAAAAGATCATTACTTGTATATTGTGGCTAAAAAGAAAAAAAGGATCCGCACCAGTTGATGATATCAAGCAGAGAAACAGTTTGTTCAAAAATTCACATGGCCCCCAGTAAAAGGATCCAGTTGCATGATTGCCTGGCCTGTAGTAGGGATGGCCATGACCAGAATGCATTTGGTTTTCTTTGTAAACCAACAAGCCATTTTAATATTTTGTTAATAATTGAAAAGAAAAAAAAAGAATGAACTGTTTTGTGACCTTTTGTAATTTGAAAGGAATTTTAAAGCATTTAAACCGTCGAATAGAAAGTAATTTCTTGCTTTAAAATTCTTAGCAATGTATTAAAAAGTTGAAAGTTTAGGAAGCTATCTACATCTAATAATTTTATAGAGATTAAAACAACATTACCGTAAGGACAATTAGTTATAGTTTTATCAAAATTCGGTTCAATTAATAATTTAATAACCAAACGATACCATAATAATTCGATTTAACTTTCAAAATCCTATTAAAAAAAAAAGATATAGTTAAAAAGAAAAGAAAAGTAAAACAAAAATGAAAATAAAACGTTTCCCGGGCAACACCTGGTGTATTATATTTTTAGATTAATATTTGAGATTATACCTTTAACAATTAAATTTCTTTTAGCCATTTTATTTATTCACGAGCGAGCTTATTTTTATAATAAAGTAATTCTTTATGAAGATATCTTTTTATTTGGTTTTATTTTTTGTTGAAAAAAAATGGATGGGAATTTTGGGGTCAGTAGATGTAGAACAGTTGATGTAGCAGGTTCAGTTCTACAGGGAAAACATGAGAGGAAGTGATAAGAATTAACTTGAAAGGGAGATGGATAAATAAAGACCTGTCCAGATGGATGTGTAATGCGAGTCTTAAAGACAAGCTCGGATCTGATGACCTGGAAGGAAGATTAAATCTGGACAGTGTAGGGAGATGTGTGCAGAACAGAAGACTTTGTTGATATGGTCACATTGAAAGAATGGATGAGAGTTCTTGAGTTAGATGTAGAACAGTTGAGGTAGCGTTGTCAGATAACAGGGGAAGTCCAAGGAAACATGGGAATAAGGGATAAAGATCGACTTGAGAGAAAGAGGGATAAATAAAGACCTGACCAGAGATAGGTTTGGGTGTCAATTTATAAAAGCCGTCCAACACATGTCAGCATATAAAACGGACGTTAAACTGATGATGATGATTATTATTATGATGATGATTATTATGATGATGATGATGATTATGATGATGATGATTATTATGATGATGATTATTATGATTATTATGCTGATGATTATTATTATGATTATTATTATGATGATGATTATTATGATGATGATTATTATGCTGATTATTATTATTATTATGCTGATGATGATTATTATTATTATTATGATGATTATTATTTTTATTATGATGATTATTATTATGCTGATGATGATTATTATTATTATTATGATGATTATTATTTTTATTATGATGATTATTATTATGATGATGATGATTATTATTATGATTATTATTATTATGATGATTATTATGCTGATTATTATTATGATGATTATCATTATGATTATTATGATGATGATTATTATCATTATTATGATGATGATTATTATTATGATGATGATTATTATTATGATGATGATGATGATTATTATTATGCTGATGATGATTATTATGATGATGATTATTATTATGATGATGATGATTATTATTATTATGATTATTATTATGATGATGATTATGATTATTATGCTGATGATGATTATTATTATTATTATGCTGATGATGATTATTATTATTATGATTATTATGCTGCTGATGATTATTATGCTGATGATGATTATTATGATGATGATTATTATTATCATTATTATGATGATGATGATTATTATTATACATGTGAGCACAAACATTGTATAAATTGGAATTGTTTGAATGAGACTAACAAAAAGTAGTGGAAGATAAAAGTGTGAAAAATATTTTCTCAAATTTGAGATCTTTTCATTTTTATGCCATTATGTTTTGTTAGTGATATTAAACGCACAGACATTGTGTTGGCATCAATAAGATTCAACAATAAAAGCATAAAAGCATAGTTGGGATTATTTTCATTAATTTATGAAAAGGATGGAAAACAAAGTGTTGATAAAGTTGCATCAACAAAAGGCACGAGAGAGTGGAAAACAGTCATTCTTCTACATAAGATTGATATGTTTAAAAAAATAGAAAAAGTTGAGGATGAATATGATTGTTGGGGGTAAATACAATGTAAAACTTTAGTCTTAAAGCAGTTTCAAAGTATAAATTACTTCCATTTTCACATAGTATCAAAATGCCAGTAATCAAAACTTTAGTCCAAAGTCCAATTGTTTTTATTTGCTAACATTCTCTCCACCCCTCTTTCGTTGCTAACAGTCATTCTCTCAGCCCCTCTTCTGTTGCTAACATTCATTCTCTCTCTCCCTCCCTCTTTCGTTGCTAACATTCATTCTCTCTGTCCTTCTTTCGTTGCTAACATTCATTCTCTCTGTCCTTCTTTCGTTGCTAACATTCATTCTCTCTGTCCTTCTTTCGTTGCTAACATTCATTCTCTCCGTCCCTCTTTCGTTGCTAACATTCATTCTCTCCGTCCCTCTTTCGTTGCTAACAGTCATTCTCTCAGCCCCTCTTCTGTTGCTAACATTCATTCTCTCTCTCCCTCCCTCTTTCGTTGCTAACATTCATTCTCTCTGTCCTTCTTTCGTTGCTAACATTCATTCTCTCTGTCCTTCTTTCGTTGCTAACATTCATTCTCTCCGTCCCTCTTTCGTTGCTAACATTCATTCTCTCCGTCCCTCTTTCGTTGCTAACAGTCATTCTCTCAGCCCCTCTTCTGTTGCTAACATTCATTCTCTCTCTCCCTCCCTCTTTCGTTGCTAACATTCATTCTCTCTGTCCTTCTTTCGTTGCTAACATTCATTCTCTCTGTCCTTCTTTCGTTGCTAACATTCATTCTCTCCGTCCCTCTTTCGTTGCTAACAGTCATTCTCTCAGCCCCTCTTCTGTTGCTAACATTCATTCTCTCTCTCCCTCCCTCTTTCGTTGCTAACATTCATTCTCTCTGTCCTTCTTTCGTTGCTAACATTCATTCTCTCCGTCCTTCTTTCGTTGCTAACATTCATTCTCTCCGTCCTTCTTTCGTTGCTAACATTCATTCTCTCCGTCCTTCTTTCGTTGCTAACATTCATTCTCTCTGTCCTTCTTTCGTTGCTAACATTCATTCTCTCCGTCCTTCTTTCGTTGCTAACATTCATTCTCTGTCCTTCTTTCGTTGCTAACATTCATTCTCTCCGTCCTTCTTTCGTTGCTAACATTCATTCTCTCCGTCCTTCTTTCGTTGCTAACATTCATTCTCTGTCCTTCTTTCGTTGCTAACATTCATTCTCTCTGTCCTTCTTTCATTGCTAACATTCATTCTCTCCGTCCCTCTTTCGTTGCTAATATTATTTTTTAAAATTTTATTGCTGAATCGAGCCTTTTTTTTTTGTTTCTGACATTTCTTTTCACTTTCTTTCTTTTGTAACACTCTCTCAGTCTTTCTTTTTGTGGCGAATGTGATGAGCTTGAACCTAAATCAAAAAGTGTTAGTGGCCACAACTTGCCTTTTCCACGACATAAAATGTTCCGCCTTGGCTTGGCGTTTAGCTAAAAAATTAAGAAAATGTCAGAATCATAGGTCACTAGTGAGGATCGAACTCACAACCTTGGAGAAACAGAACGATTGGTTATTGAACAGCAATAAACAAATTCACCTCAATAAGAAAAAGAACTATCTGTATTTTTTAATGTCTGAAATCTGCTCATTTGGAATCATCATCATCAACCGGTTTATTTGTTGAATCAGGCCACAATTAATCCTCTGATGAGGGTGGGGCCTGATTGTCTAGTCTCGAAATCTAAGTCTTCCTCTCCACTCCTGTCTTTGGCAAGGCTTGATGGAATCCATACCCATAGCCTTCCTATCACGTTTGACTACGTCCTCCCAAGTCAACTTGGGTCTGCCAGTGGTGATGTTCTCTGCTGGCACATTCAACTGTCGGACTTTAGCAATCCAGCCATCGCTACGCTCAATGTGACCCAACCAACGCAGTCTGTTCTTTCGCATGATGTCCGCAAGGCTTTTCAAGTCGACCTGTGAGAGCAGGGATTCAAAAGAAACGTACTGTTCAGGCCTCACTAAACAGATCCATCTGACCATTGCCCTGTCATTACGGTGCAGCTTCCTTAGTATGCCAGCAGAGACAGCCCAAGTTTCTGAGCCATACAACAGCACACTTCTGACACATGAGGAGTATACACACCCTCTCGTAGTTGAATCAAAAGGCGAAGAAAGAAACAGAAAGGAGGGAAGTCAGTCCAGTAATTCTAAGTTGCATTATTTTATTGACTGTGGCAACAAGTCCATTATAATTTTCAGTGAAATGAAATTGAGCTTTAAGGGTCCTATTGAAGTTGATCAAGTTTCAACCCTTTTATTTACTTTTTTTGATATTCTCTCCATTTCTTTGTTGAGTTCGCTCTTCCATTCTCCATAACATTCATTCTTTCTTTCTGTAATCCGAGTCTTAAAGACATGACTATATTTGATAACCAACATTTTCTTAACTTATTATTTTAATATTCAGATTTAAGTTTTATTTTATTACTATTTTCTCTTCATTTCCTTCAAAACTATTGTATTCTACTGTTTTATGTAATATAATAAAGAGAAATGATATGAAAATGATACAATGGATGTGTAATGTGAGTCTTAAAGACAAGCTCGGATCTGATTACCTGGAAGGAAGATTAAATCTGGACAGTATAGGGAGATGTGTGCAGAACAGGAGACTTTGTTGATATGGTCACATTGAAAGAATGGATGAGAGTTTTTGAGTTAGATGCAGAACAGTTGAGGTAGCATTGTCAGATAACAGGAGAAGTCCAAGGAAACATGGGAAGCAGGGATAAAGATCGACTTGAGAGAAAGAGGGATAAATAAAGACCTGAACAGAGATAGGTTAGTTTGAAAATCAATTTCTAAAAGATGCCCAACACATGCCAGCATATAAAACGGACGTTAAACTGATGACGATGATGATGATGCTTATGATTATTATTATGATTATGATGATGCTTATGATTATTATTATGATTATTATTATGATTATGATGATGCTTATGATTATTATTATGATTATTATTATGATTATGATGATGCTTATGATTATTATTATGATTATTATTATGATTATGATGATGCTTATGATTATTATTATGATGATGCTTATGATTATTATTATGATTATGATGATGCTTATGATTATTATTATGATTATGATGATGCTTATGATTATTATTATGATTATTATTATGATTATGATGATGCTTATGATTATTATTATGATTATGATGATGCTTATGATTATTATTATGATTATGATGACGATGCTTATGATTATTATTATGATTATGATGATGCTTATGATTATTATTATGACATTCTAACATTCACTTTTTGTCTTGCTTTCATATCATTCTCACACAATATTACTATAAAAAAATGTTAATTCAAAATTACTACAACAATTAAATTTTTTGTAAAATTCATCGAACATCTATATAATAATACGCTAAGGCAATTTCATTTTCGTACGTACGTTATCACCCTCCACTCGTTTTTTAAAAGATACAAAGCACAAAAAAAAAAAAAAAAAAAAAAAGGGGTGAGGACATACAGCACCTAGTATTTTCAAATGGTCACCCATCTTGTACTGGCCAGGCTCAACGTCACTTAACTTCGATGATCTAATGGGAACCGGTGTATCGATGTGATTATGCCGTATATAACTGAATGAGAAACTAGACCTAAAATACACTTTCTTGGCTTTTGGGCAGTATCTGTTCTGTTCAAATACAGGGTGGGCCAAAATAAGAGTCCTATCTTTAAATTTGAATAACTTGAATTTGAATAACTTCCACAAAATAAAAGTTAAACTCACCAAACTTTATGTGTGTGTAGACTGACCCTTCCGAGATTTTTTGAAATAAACAAAACAAATTTTAGCCGAAAAACACTTCTTAAAACTTACAAAAACTAAAGTATTGTTTTTTACACTGTTTTGAGTTTTTTAAGCAAAAATAATGTTTTCTAAATGAGGGTACGTTCCTTAGGGCTAATACGGCTCATGCTTGCTTCGGAAGGGGTCCTTTACTTATTCTAAAAAAAAAAAAAAAAAAAAAAAAAAAAAAAATCAATAAATAAAAAAGTTATGAATTTTTAAAAATAGGACCCTTATTTTTGCCCACCCTGTATTATACAATAATATTGTGAGATCTGTGTTCGCGCCGGACGTCCGTGGAATGGAAAAATATCACAAAATTCTACAGGGTTTGGAAGATAGACCCCCTCTCCTCTCATAAATACAGCAGTAATATTCAACAAATGAAAGATACAACTGTGATATTTCAACCAGTCCTACGATTAAGTTAATATTTTATCATAACCGTTAGGGGTGGGGGTAGGAATTGTGGGTTCATATTTTTCCAACAGTATTAACGCGCAATTTGTTTGTCGCTGTAAAGCAAATGAACTGTTTTGGGATTATTTACTGCTTAAGCATAATACCTATTATAAATGATTCATTGCATTCGGTTAATTCAAAACAATGTGTATTTGTATCCGTAGCTGTGGTGTGTGTGTGTGTGTGTGTGTGGGGAGGGAAGGAGAATTGCTGAGTCATATCTTAGCATAGCCGATTCCATTGGCCGCGATTTGTTTATATGCCAAAAGTTAGGTTTAGTTCATGCAAAAAAAAAGTTCTCGAGGCAACTGAAGTTTTTAAAATGGCCGCCAAATTGATCACATGACTATTGGCTGATGTTTGTTGTAAAGTGTATTTTTTAGACATCAATGGCTTTCACGATCACATGAAGACAAAATTGAATGATGGTAATTGAGAAGTTGCCATTCCTCTGAAATGTTGCTGGACGGAGGAATGGCAGGCAGCAGATAAATCAAGGTTGCACAGATTTGTGGAGGACCTGGATAACCTACCAGGCATGGACCTCTCTCGCCGGCAATGGACAATGTTCAACCACCTCAGGACAGGTGTTGGCCGTTTCGCCACGACCCTGAAAGGATGGGGACTCAGGGACTCAGCTGTCTGCGACTGTGGTCACTCTGAACAGACAGTAGACCAAATCATCGAATCATGCCTTAAATATCGACTACCCAACGGTGAAGCTGGCATAGCTGCACTAGACAACAAAACATTAACATGGCTTTTCTCAACCGAGCTGGTGATCTAACAGTAAGATGCTGTGAAGCAAACGAAAGAAGAAAAAGAAGTTGATAGAGGAAGAATGTTTTTTTGTTTTTTTTAATAAACTTACCAAATGGTTTCCAATCACAGACAGTTGAATTGACGAGCGTAGGATCAAAAGATCCATTTGATAAAATGGAGCAATTATGGTTGAGGACAGCCTGAGCGATACAAAACAAAAAAGGACATGCATTACTTAATATAAAAGACAGTGAAAAATGTTACATAAAATTAAGATGTGTTTTTCCATCAAAAGCTCAAACACTAAGTCACTTGGTATCACCCAAGATCTAAGCATGGCCATATGATAGACTTCATCATCACCTGCGGGCAAGATCTGTGTTATGTGTGCGGACTGCAGAATGTGGCACTGACCACAAGTTGATGCGAGAGAAGTTCAAGATCAATCAACCAATATATTATACTGGTAAAAAATAGCAAAGTGCAGCAAGCCATGTAAAAAAGACAGAAGATATTGTATCTATAAACCATCTGAATGTTTGTCGAAGGCGACTTTAAACTTGGATATGGTAGGCATCATCATGACCTCCTTTTGCAGGCTGTTCAAGGAAGCAGAAACACGGACAGAGAAAGCTGCCTTTCTTCTGTTGAGATGAAAGTGATGATGGTACATCTTCTGTGGGTGACCATGGAGACATGAAAAACTCCTCTAAAGGTAGAATTAGATTCTCGTTGATGATGTTGTATGCCAGAATCAGGTCTCCTCGCATGCTTCGTGGCTCAAATAAAGATGCATATCCGTAGAAAGATCCGCATGGCTAGAATAAAGATACTGGGTTGAATTGATGTTGCCAGACTTAAAATGAAAATCTGCAACCTTAATTGAAAGACTTCATAGTCTCAACTTCAACGGCACTTAGGAGAACTTTAGGGATCAAGTTTAATCTGTAGGAATTAAAGTATTTGTCTTAGAACCAGCAAATGGCAAAACTCGTTTGATGACAACGATCCTTGTTCTTGGCCTTTTGACTAAGCTTAGAGTGTAGTATCTGTTCCGATGGATGCTACACTTTGTAGACCATTATCGTCTTCGCCTTTGGGCCTTGATTCCGCCGGTCTAGGGTATTGTCCTGTGCAGTTCTAGGAGGTTGACTCTCCCAGGCTTTGCCTTCTCACCTTTTGAGAAGGGGTTAGTTTATTGCTAATCGCCTGAGGAATGCTGACGGGGTTGCTCAGGCATTCTTTGTAGGCCAGAGCACGCTAATCCTAGTGCTCTGGCTAACCACACCTAACCTTGTGTCTAGCCTCCTGGAGAGGAGGTAAATAACTTGACCTTTTGGCTTAGAGCAAAGTGTAGTATCTGTTCAGATATTACACTTCATCTTTTCTGTCCTGTCAATGAAGGAGAAATCGTGGGGATTTGTGACTTTCATACTTTCGTTTTCACTCAGCAGCAAATGACGCCGTTTGTCATATACGGATGGTCAGAAATGATAAAAAAAACTTTCTTCACAATTAATACCAATTTCAGACTTGTCCAACGAATTAGTTTTATTTCGTAATAAACAAATGATTAACAGAATACCGGATCTATTTTTTTAATAATTTATTTGTTTTTTATTTTATTGTTTTGAACACTTTTTTTGGGGGGAGGGGGGGGGGTTAAAATGACCCTACAATTCACAAGTCTAAATTTAGGGGCCATGCATGGGACTAGCAAGGGAAATTTCCAGAGTCACCTGCAGGAATTTCTCTGGCGGCGGCGTGTAAAACGTAATTTTTTTTCGGTAATATTTTGTATTGGATACGGAAATTTTATGAGGTTTAAAACTTAAAATAAACTTTAATTTGTGAAAACATGAAAAAAAACAACAATATTATGTTAGTATTAAGAATTTTAAACAAAAAACAAAAAAAAGTGTTCAAAACCATAAAAAAAAAAAAAAATAAATTATTAAAAAAACAGATCCAATATTCTGTTAATTCTTTGTTTATTACGAAATAAAAGTAATACATTCGTTGGACCAATCTGAAATTGGTATTAATTGTAGAGAAAGTTTTTTAATCATTTCTAGCCATGCGTATATGACAAACGGCGTCATTTGCTGCTGAGTGAAAACGAAAGTATGAAAGTCACAAATCGCCGAAATCGTTTTAAACTGAGGCAATTTAAATTTTTGTTTCAATCCAGAGTGCTCCGTTTTTGAGGAGCTGGATTTTCCCCACATTAAAAACCGACCTTGTGGAAAACATTCTAAACAAGTCAAAGAGGTACAAAAACAGCATTAGAAACAACTCATGGCCATTCCTATAACAGGCCATGCGATCATGCGACTGGGGTGTTTTACTGGAGGCAATGTGAATTTTCTAAGATAATTGATATACAATTAAAAACAGGGAAAATTTCCGTGTGAGATTAGTTTGACATTTTTGTTTTACATACCAAATAACAAGAACCACAATGAGCTAATTGATAAATTTGACAATTATTGAATCATTCTTATAAATGAAGAGACAAATAACTTTGGATAAACAAAGACAGATGCATATTTCAATGAGTTATTTTTTTATTTTTTAATGTGGGATTTTTTTTTTTTAATGTGGGATTTTTTTTTTTTTTAATGTGGGATTTTTTTTTTTTAATGTGGGATTTTTTTTTTTTTTTTTTAAATGTGGGATTTTTTTTTTTTTCTTTTAGAGAATTTATACTTAATTATGGCCATGGTTAGAATCCTTTCAGAATAAAATTTTCTAGAAGAAATGACATTGAAGTGTTAGCAGCTGAAAAGATCTCTGCTGACCGATTTTAAAACTTGCCTCAAGTCAAACACTCCAAATGTTAGCTCTCTCTCGGCTCGTTATTGGGATGGCCATGGACAACCTCAAACTCATGAGGCTTGATGTGGGCAACTGGGAGAAAATAGTTTTAAGTAGAGCTGAGTGGGGAGTGCGTATAAGGGACAGTTGTAAGTCTTGAGGGGCATCGTCTGGAACATAAGTAACTCAAACGTTAGCTGCGGAACGGTGATAATCATGATTTAGATGTAAAAATCTCGAAGAGTGAATTCTGACAACAGGGACTTCTCTCGAAAACCCTTTATGAAAATCATCTGAAGAAGCATAAAATAGCAATATCGACCCTTTTTAAGTGATTTACTGTCGAAATCTGGCATAATGGTTAGAGTATTCGCTAATGGGCCGGGAAACTGGGGTTCAATCCTCGGTCGAGTCATAACAAAAAAATAAAAGAAATGGTACTTGATGCCCTCCTTGCTTATCACTCAGCATTATAAGGTGAAGGATCAAGGGTAAGTGGAGCAATCCTGGGAAAGGAGTAGCGCCCTCCCCTACACCTCGGTGTAGTAACTAATGAAAAGGGAGCCTTCGGGTTGCCCTCAACTATCGCTAGATAGTGGGGGGTGCAGAGAGAGTGAGAGGATGCCCTGAAAGGTAGTAGTAGTAGCAGCAGAAATCGGAAGTGATGTCACGTCCGTTAGAGGTTGTTTCGGTCTCTTGTTCCTGACCACCAAGAAAGAAGAACGTGCGAAGCGAGAGTCCCTGCAGCAGCGGGGGCCGGCATGCAGTGTAGCCCAGAGTGGCCTAACTGTTAATGATAAATCCTCCCCTCAGTAATTCCCCTGCTCCCCTCCCCCTGTGCAAACAACACAATCTGTGTCATCTGTTTTATATTAAATAAAACTTCTTAAAACTAGACTGGCATCCAGTGTTATCGTTCAGAAGCCCGAGACACACTGAACAGATGAAATCCGGGTACCCACAGCAAAGGTAAGCAGTAATGATAGACAACTTTACTTTTTTTTTTTTTACTGTCGACAGAATACTTATCGTAACTGATTGTATATGATTAAGTAAACACAAGTTGCTATTTACCCACAGCCAAGAGGAACATTTAAGTTTTATGCATGACGTACTATACTATAGGCCACCTCATGATGCAGCTGGAGGCCGATTGACAAATGTTTGATTTTGAGAGATTTTTGTGAGGAAATTAAGTCACCTATATTCGAAAATACATAAAATAACATTCTGACCCATAACTGACGATAAGATAGGCTCAAAGATAAACAAATCAACAAACGTATGTGGATCATATCTTTTACCGGACATTGTAATTACTTATTTGTATTGTTTAATACTTTGTTTCCACAACAACAATACGTATTTTCATTTATTTATCTTTCAGCATATCTTCTCCTTAGATATGGGTCAGAATTTCAAATATAGTTGACTTAATTTCCGTAAAAAATCTGTGACAAACATTTTTCAATAGGCGTTTTGTTGTGCTTCTCAGCAGCACCATCAAGTAGCCTGTTCTATAGAATGCCATGGTTTCATACTTTTCTCAACCCTATTAGCGAGTAAACAATGTTGACACACTGATTCCTATCAGATAACCAAAGTTAAGCAATGTTGAGCCTGGTCAGTATTCAGATGGGTCACCATTTGGGAATATCAGATGCTGTATGTAAAACACTCTACTCAATGCGTACTCGGACATACATTTTTTTTTAATGGCTAAATCACATTGATACACTGGTTCGCATCGGATCACCAAAGTTAAGCAATGTTGAGCCTGGTCAGTATATACATGGTTACTCATTTGAGAATACCAGCTGCTGTAAGCAAACATTTCATCGAGATATATAAATAAATTGTTGGGAGTATAAATGGTGACAGACTAGCGTCCTGCCATAGGGACGGTCCAATATGTTAAATAAACAGAAATGGCACACAATAGATCTGGTAGGATCTGTAACTCTGCATAGCCGATTCCACAGTCTATTATGGTATCCATTACATCAATAACGTACCCCCTTTGGGTGCTCTTTAATTCACAGAAAAAAAGAAAATATTGAAATATTGTACAGCCTATAACTTCCTAGTACATCGTGATGTGGTATTCACTCTAGGTGAGTTGAGCTGACTTCCTCCAAAGAAAGAAGTTTCTAAGGAATATTAAATTCACAAGCAGTTCCCAGTCGCATGTATATGCCATCGGCGGAGATTATGACGCTAGGTTCTGCATTTTTTTTTTTTAAGAGAGGTGTTGCTGTCCTCCCACATGCAGCACCCAGTTTCTATTTACTTGCCTCCCCACAAGGACAGAGTTAAGCACAAGGTTAGTTTTTAATGTAGGAAAAATCCAGCTCTCCAAAAAGTGGCATAAAAATTGCTTGAGTCTAGACAGATTTCTCCTTCACTGACGAAGAACAAAAAAAAAAGATGAACTGTAGTATCAGAACAGATACTACACTTTGCTCCTAGCCAAAAAGCCAAGTGTTGGATAATAGCCCTGTGAGGCCGGATGCATTTTGACGTGGACGTATGTGGGGAGATCGTTTGGTTTGGCTTGCGCGATTTAGTGCGGCTGAACCCGTACAACAGAGTGCAAAATAGCGCTGTTCTCACAGTCGGAGCTCACAGACGTTGACAGGGCCACCACGTTGACGAGACCTCAGGTCAAGGGTCAAGGTGCACCTGCGCATAGGGGTTCTGTGACGTCATGGCTTTTGTGTGGGAAATGGAGTTTTGCGAGTTTGGGTTTTGGGAGCAGGCCGAACAGACGATTTCTCTATGTAGTCTTCAAATGATTAGGGGAATTAAATTCCCTAAGAGAATACAGGCATGAGATTCCTTCTTCCCCCCTCCTCGAATGGCTAAGGACTTAAGCTAGATATTAACTATGATAGAGTAGTAATTTGGTCTCTCCCTTAACGTTGGTGAAACATCTCCATCGACGGTAGACTGACGCCTGAAATAAACAAATCAAAGTAAAAGATTGTTGCCTCGTGATTTTTGTTGGGAAGGTTTTTGTTGTAGGCGACATCGAGACGGTGATGTTCACGGCAGTACAGAAGCGAAGAAAGAACTCAACCACTAGACGACACCCCTCCATGCGACGAGGAAGAGAAGGTACGAGAAATTAAAGGGTATGCAAACACAAGGATCACCCATCTGGTACTGACTAGGCTCAACTTCTGTGATCTAACGAGACTAGTTGCGTCAACGTGATTATGCCGTAATTGTACAGACTATATAGTTTATTATCAACTTTAATAAAATACTCAATGTAAAAGTACTTGTTATTGCAAAAGCGCGCCGTAAAAGCTGAATGGAAGTTTGAATCGCAGACGTTATTCAATTCATACAGTTACATTTATTTTAGTGGTTTTTTAATTTTTTTAAACTAGGCATTTTTCTTTTTACTTTTAAAATATTATTTGTAACAAACTAAAGGAAGTAACACTGTATTGACGAATAGAGTTATATACCTTTTTTTTTTTTTCAAGATGGCGTCCTCATGAAAATAATTCCGACCCAATCAAACTATTTTCTAGAAGGAATTAAATCGAATTACATTTTATTCTTTTTAATAACATGCTGCAACGATCCACCAAAAGAATTGATGAACCAGAATCAAATATTGATTTTTTAGGAAGAAAGCTATCGATGACAAAAAAACGTGAAAGACTCAGTTTATTTTATATATTAGACTAATCTTATTTAGTAGCTCTGGATTTTAAATATTTTTTGCTCAATATCATTAAAAGTGGTTGGGAAAAACTATCAGCAGGCACAAAATGAATAAAGATCCCTGTATAGTCCTGCTTCCAGTCCTGAACCCCATATTAGTAATTATTCTTATTTTTTTTAATTTCTATAATTTTCAATTTTCATTTATAAATAAAATGAAAATGAAACATTGTCTTTGCTGTTAATGGATGTTTGGTGCGAATATATACCCCCCCCCCCTATATTATTGCAAAACCTCCTATTACAAAATTAATACAAAACCATTGGATCCTCATAAAATTTTACTCAAGAAAAGTTCTGTTTGAACTTGGTAAAGGGGTTCGTTTTTAATTCCTTAGCCTCCATCAATTCAAACATAAGAAAATACAAATAAATAAAATAAGATCAAATGGATTTGAGGCACCCCTAGGATTAGCAACAACGAAAAGGACACATTTTGCCGTAAGACCGCTTTTACTTCCGGATAAATTATGAACAAAACAATATAGCATATTTAAAAAAGAAAAAAAAAAAGAAGTTTTATTTACAAAAAACGTATCATCATTCACCTGACAATCCATCTATTTCATTAACCCTTATCCTCAAATGACTTTTGGCTTGGATAAGTGATGACTCATTAGTAAGAATAAATAAAATAAAATGAAAAAATAAAATAAAAATAGGTATAAATTGAATAGAAAAATAATTGAACAAAAAAAATAATTCAAAGAAAAATAATTGAACAAAAAAATAATTCAAAGAAAAATAATTGAACAAAAAAATAATTCAAAGAAAAATAATTGAACAAAAAAATAATTCAAAGAAAAATAATTGAACAAAAAAATAATTCAAAGAAAAATAATTGAACAAAAAAATAATTCAAAGAAAAATAATTGAAGAGAAAAATAATTGAACAGAAAAATAATTGAACAGAAAAATAATAAAACAAAAGAGGAGAAAGAGCGAAAACAATAAATGTTTATGCATTACCTTGACAATACTGATGGGTTTTCTTGACAGGTGGTAAGATGCGTAGCATAAAAATGTGAAGATGACTATATAGATTTTATAACTGTAAAAAGAAATGAAATGAAAAATATTAGAGACCAGGGTTAATGGAAAGTGTTATTTGGCAGAACATTTCACCTAATGTAATCTCAGGTCTTCTTGAGGTAAATCACCAAGAAGGTCAGAAGTTACATAGACTGAAACGTTGTTTGAATAACATCCACGATGAGAACAGTGGTTCAAATAATACAAATCAATCCTCTCTCCAAAATTCTGAAACATAGAAATAACATTTTTTTTTATTGTATGTCAATTTCAGTTTGAGAGTCATCTAAGCTTGCAGCTCGAATATACAGATATATTTTCAAAAAAACAAAAATGTGAAAAAAATTTAAACAAATTTATTTCAATCTTGCAACAACTACCAGAAATTAAATGAACATCATTTTAAACCGCAGTACTTAAATATACTGGTACCTTCCAAAAGTAAATAAAACAAGCCGCGCGTGGTCCCCCTCATTATGTGACTCGATGTGGCGAGTGTAAAATGCAATAAATTTGGGCAATTTGGGGCATTTTTGACCCCCCTTTAACCCCCTGGGGGCACGAACCAGAATTTTTCTGAAGTCAAGGATGCTCATTTTATATCCAGAACAATTGCCTCTACATTTTGGCCAAATTTCAGAAAAATTGAATGAATGGATCAAACGTTATGGGAGAAAAGTGTCATTTTTTGCCATTTTAGGGGCTTTTGACCCCCTGGGGGCACGAACCAGATTTTTTCCAAGGTCAGCGATACTTATTTTCTATTAGGAACAATTGCCTCCACATTTTAGCCAAGTTTCAGAGTAATTGAATGGATGGATGAAAAGTTATGGGGCAAAAAATGTCATTTTTTGCCATTTCGGGGCCTTTTGACCCCCTGGGGGGCTAACCAGATTTTTTTTCAAAAATCGGAGAATGTCACTTTCTAACCTGACAAAAGTTACAACTTCATGCAAAATTTCAGAGAAATTCAATGGATGGTTGCGGAGAAAAATCCGGATGGACGGACGGAAATGCCTCAAAACATAGGCCCCCCCCAATTTTATAAATCGAGGGACCAACTACTTGCATGTCAAAAAGTTAGGGATCAGTTTGATGTTGTATTTATATTGTAAACAGGACCCTCTATCTAAAATAATAGACAATTAACGTATAAAAAAATGTTAGAGAGCAGAGGTAATGGGAAGGTGTTATTTGCGACAATATCTCACCCGCTGTAATCTCACGTCTTTTCAAGGTAAATTACTATGGTTTCGTTCTGTTTTACAGCAAATTAACCCATTTAAGTCATTATAACACTAAAACAATATCTATCTTAAACAATTCATGGTATATAATTCTCTAGCCCCCTTCAGTACTCTTCAAATCTTAAAATTATAAAAAAATACAAATAAATAAAATAACATAAAACTCAATAATAAAATGATAAATATCTGTGTTCAAATCATGAACCTGTTGTAAACACGAAGGTCGCAGTTCCAAAAATAATTGGCAGGGGAGGAAAAAGGATCCAATATTACAGTGAAATGCCGACAAGCAAGCATAAACTATATGAAAAATTGATTGTTTTGGAATTTTGAATGACTTCAGTGAATGCGATGTCATCCATCAAATCAGAGAAAGTGGCAGAAAAGGGGAATCTTGATGCAAATGGTCACGGATTGTCCACCAGATGAACGTCTAGACCCCTGCACAGTGGGCTGGCAAGCGGACATATGGATTTTTAGCAACTTCCTCAAATCATTATGAAACCTATATATTTGAATAGCTCAGAGTCTGAGGTTGCAAAAAATGGGCTCATTTGTCTTCTAACTGCAATTATTTCTCAAGATATGCCCGTTTGAAATTCGCAGATTTCGAATTTTTGCAAAATCGCGACTACAGTGATTTTACCAAGGAGTAAATTTTGGTGCACTGTAAGAATTGCTCAAAATTTCTTCCAGAAACCCTTAATATAACAACGTCAGAGTTTTAGTAGGGGATTAGTATATTACTAAAACTGACGTTGTTATCTTGCTTGTCTGTAATATTTATTTGCATAAAAATACAAAGTGGCATAGGGTCAAAAGGGGAGATGGGGGGAAAGGCTGATCTTTTCTCGTATTAACCAACTTGGTTAGTCTCGTCTCAGAGGGGAATTGAGTTAATTACTATTTACTTGCCTCCCCACGAGGAAAAAGTGAGACACAAAGTCGGTTTTTAATGTGGTGAAAATCCAGCTCCTCAAAAAGGGGTATTCAGGATTGGAACAACAATAAAAATTGCCTCAATCTAGAAGGATTTCTCCTTCAATGACCGGGGACAGAATAGACTAAGTGTAGCATCAGAAAAGATACTACACTTTGCTCCTAGACAAAAATCAGTTGTTGTATTCTTTTTATTTCACAATTTCACGTTAAGGTCTGTATCCTGTGATCGCGATAAAGCTTCAAACACTACTCTCTTGAGGAACGGATAAAATTTTCTGGTCTTTTTGTCAATGATAAACCATGTCAAACATTTCTTAATGATGTCTTTGAATCGTGAGACGTTATTGTATCCTCTTCCTATCACAATACGTTACGGTCTGTATCCTGTCTTGCTTGCTCATGAGAACCAGATGCGACAAGGTCGAGCTTCAATGTGGAGCAGGCCGATCTAGAACAACCAATATGAACTGCCTGAATCAGACGGGCGCTTGCTTGTCACCAGGGACACTTCATCAGTACATCAATGGATGACGTCATAAAGGGTGAATTGCAGTTGCCAAAAGGTACCATTCATCCTTTTTAATTTACTAATCAGTCACCAATTATCAAGGCTAAAAGCCACTCATGGTTAAAGAGATAGACAGACTGTCCTTTAAATAATGATGATTGAGAATAATGGAATTAATAAAATTTGATGACTTATGACGACGGCTGATGAGAAGTGTTGATTGACATTCAATTTGAAGACGATCATGTTGTAGATATCAGGGAAGCAATCTTCTGGCAACGTGTTCCAGGGATGGGAAGTTTTTGGAAAGAAACTGCTCGTGAAAATTCAGTTTGATTTTAGGCACACAGAGGATGAAAGGAAAGTTCTTTGTAGCTGTGGTAGCAAGGGAAAAAAGAGTTCTTGCTGCGAAAGTTTTACAAATTTTACCAGAGATCGAAGCTAAGCTGAGATTCTTCCATGGAAATAATGATAGAGTACAGAGAGGCTAGAAACGTCTCTTCTCTGAGAAAAGGGTTGTAGAGCAGACAAGATATCATCCTTCGATAGATTTCGAAGTCAGTTTTGAACTCTGTTAAGGCAAAAAAAAGAGTGCTCTGAGCACCCCCCCCCTCCCCCTTAGATGTGGCAACAGTCCTCCATCTTAGGACGTATTATTTTGATAAAAAATGCAATAGCACAAAGTACCAAAAATAATGTTTTAAAAATCCTATTCAAAAACAATTATTAAACAAAATCAACCACAATGCACTTAGACTTATTCACAAACAAGTCACTCTTAATCCCTTAGTTGGAAAAAAAAAAAACAACCCCAAAAAAACGAATTACTTTTAACCAATTAAAAATGTTAATTTCTGTGTACAGGAGAGAAATAGGTTAATGGGTAATTTGAAACAATTTTATTTTTACATGAAAAAAATTTAAATAAGTAAAAAAGGGACTAAAAAAAAAAACTAAAAAAAACTTGGGTGTATTTTAAAATAAAGACACACAGTATGTATCACAAACCTAGCCAGTTTAGCATGCAAAAATGGGTAAATATAGTGAAATTCTCTTCAACTTCAATATCTTATATATTTTTTTTGGTTATTTTGATGAAATTTGAATGTAAACAAAATTTAATCTTTTCTCTTTTTATAAATGTACAATTCTTTCTCTGGTGTCATTAATAGCTTTTTCTCCAGGTTATACTATTTTTAGTGCTGGGCGATTTATCTTTTAATGCTGGTGTTTTTCAATCTTATGCGTTTCTATGCATATAAAAACAGTCCCATGTAAAAACAAAACGACGACTCATAAATATGGTTGGCTTAATATAGGGTTTTCAGTTGTCTTTCACAAAAAAAATAATTTGAAAACTTTAGTGAATGAAATGCTTGCCCTATCATCAAATTGTGTTGCTGTCTGCTTTTACATGGTTCAAATCTGAGGTTGTTTTTAATGATTCATTATTAAAAGAAAAACATCTTTACTGTGCTATGCATCATATTAAGAAGATTCAATGTATTAATTGTTTAAAGGAATCTTATATGAACAGCGAAAGCTGTGCATCTGTGTCATTTTTGTATATTTTTCAAAAGGTAATGGTATTTTGCCCAATGTTTAGGTTGGTTTGATCTAATAATTATCGCTTCCACTATAATGAATTTTTGGTATTTATCATGAATACAACCCAATCTTCGGCAACTTGGTGTCAGCAGTTTTTGGGCAGGTTACCTATGTAGCCAGAAGATACCGAAACGATTAGCCAATCAGTAGTCAGAAGATGACAATTTTCCAAGAAAATCTTGAAATTCATTAAATCAAGAAAAATTTTTTAAACTGAAAATAAATTTCAACACGCTATGTCAACGTATCCAATCTTCCAAAGGAGTCATCGCTTTCTGTAAACCTTCAGAAGTAAACAAAAAAGCCCAAAAAACAGATTTAGCGAAAAAAAAAAAAATGTAACCAACCTTAACGTTGACCAGTTGACTAGTTTTATTTTCTTCGGAAAAAAAAAAATTATTGATTTAAAACTTTTCTTGAAAATAAAAAAACAAAAAACAATTTATTAATAACAGTTGTTTCCTATGTTTTTTTCGTTTTATAAAAAAACAAATTTTGACGAGTTATTTAAAAAACTGTTGTGACCTTGTTAGGGGCCGAAATAAAGACACGGAA
This sequence comes from Sepiola atlantica, assembly GCA_963556195.1. Lineage (NCBI taxonomy): Eukaryota > Metazoa > Mollusca > Cephalopoda > Sepiida > Sepiolidae > Sepiola > Sepiola atlantica. The sequence goes on from OY744535.1 coordinate 26,622,471, forward strand.
ACATGGGGTTACAGGAACAAAAATATATTATTAAAGAAAAAGAATATATATACAAGAAGTGGTATTCTTGACTGCCAGTATAGAACTGGGGTGGAAGAATACTGAGTTGGAATGCTTCTCGCATTTTATTATGAATGGACGAGTCCATTTGTTGTTCTTACAGGTACGGCACCATAACAAAAACAAATTATTTCATATAATTAAACATATGGTGACTACAACGCCGCATGTTTTGAATTTATCGTCTGGCAGTCTTTGCGGCAGTCTTTTTCAGCTGCTTACGTAATGTGCCGGAAGATGCTGACGCAAAATTGCCGGAGATTGGATCGTATTCTGGATAAGTACCGATTTGTCATTTACTACAAGATGATGTTACATTTGTAAGGATTTTTCAATTATTCAAAACCTGCAGTTTTAGTTATATACTGTGAAATTTGGTTTCTGGACCAATAGCACACAAGAAAGCAAATTTTCTAATTTCCAACAAACTTTGAACGGTCATAATTCGGTGGCTAAATTGTGCTACTAAAACAAATTTGGTACCATTGTTTATGTTTTGCAAAGATCTATGTACACATATGAAAAGCTTTTAGATATAATGAAAGTAAAATTTTGGTTCAGGATACCTAAAGATTACAGTGTCAGTTATAAAAAAGATTAATTAAAATAAATTAGATACAATTAAAAAAAAATTATGACGTCATCCGTTTCCAAGTATATTTTTTTCTTGATAATTATTTACAATTTTGACTGGGATCTCGGTAGGTCATCCCCAAGGCATTACCTCCTCTTTTAATGGATGCTGAAGGAGGGTTACTCTCACAAATGTAGCTTAAAATATATATATGTTTATGGGGGTCCTTTTTTCCCCAAACCCTAACCAGACTTTGTTGCAATGGCGTTCACCCTGGTCAGGTTGACTGGCTTCTTCCCTGACCTACACTACATCTCAAACCATGACAGCCCAGAGCAAGGTCACACAAGGTAACCAATCGCAAGTCCGACCACCTGTGGACCTGAGAGCTCAGCCTAGTCCTCCTTGATGGTTGTTGTCTAGGTCCCCAGCTGTCTACCGATACGCTTGGGTTAAGAGGAGTTTGTCAACAAACAAACAGGCTGAAACTACAACTTTATATAAAAAATCATTCGACGAATTGAAAAAATAAAAAAAAGGACTAACAAAACAGTAGAGTTCTGTTGTTTTTAACAACACTTGTATTAACTTTATATACATAAATAATTAATTTAATTTTTTTTCCGTCCAATATTTATGATCAACAATAAATAAGCTGACCAGTTTTGATACTTACAAACAAACTATAGAATAGTGCACATTCGAAGAGTTGGCGTTTGAGAAGACTTTATGTCATAGATGATTTGGTTTGGTTTGTTTTACAGCATATTAACCATCTATGGGTTATTTAATGCAGAATAAAGTTGTCAAATGGTAAGATAATTATTTTATATTGTTTAAAAAAATAAAAATAAAAAAATAAAATTTGAAATTAAGTTTTTTTTTAAAAGTCCAACTTCTTCGATGAAGTCTAAGATCTTGGTTGGATTTGTGTCTTTAAATAGGTCCTTTTAGATTTTTCGAGTGGTAGTATTTCCTTCAGCTTTGTTGCAGATCTTGACCAGTCTATTAATATATACTTTACTGTATAAGATCCTTGACATGATAGACACATTGGAGACTCTTCACTTTCCAATAAATTTGGGGTTCAAATTGAAACTTCTCAGGGAAGAACGGCATGCTCGTATAGTGTTATGTTACATTCGTATGGGCTTCCATACGTGCTCCTGGAGCCGGAAGTCGTCAGGTGACGCGTATTAAAACTGGCCATATCTGCCACCTTTTTGTATAAATTTTTAGTTGAATAAAGCTTGGCTTCCAAGTAAAACATGTTTTTTTATTACAATTTATTCAACTAAAACTTTTTTTTGGGATGTCTACCACGATACTAAGATGGATGTGACATGGAAACCAAAAATGCGTAGACATTGATCCCAGTCTACCGACAGCTGCCAAGGAATACCGACACTGGCGTGCAATATTAAGGCATTCTTTATCAAACCAGGGTTTATGTTTGGTTTGATTTGTAGATGACTTTGGTACACACCTCTCCAGCTATTTCTACCAGCGTTTCTGCAAAATAGGTGGAATGATTTTCTCCATTGACATTGCTCTTGGAATCGCTCCCAATTGGCTTTCTGCAAATTCTGTTGTGATACTCTTTCCTTGAATTGAGGACCTGCACTTTCCAGAATAATTGTAAAGTAATCACTACCACATATCTCATCGCGCACCTTCCATTGTAGTCCATGAACATTGTTGGTTCACACATAGTTAAATCCAGTGCTGAATACTTTCCCGTTACTAGGTGCAGATATGTGTTGGCTTTATTGTTGTAGAGGCAGACGTTATTTTCGTCTATAATTTTTCCAGCAATCTGTTTTTTTCTATTTCTGCTTTTATTGCCCCACATTTCATTATGACTATTAAAGTCACCCAAAAGTATTTAATGGCTTAGGGAGCTGTTTTATTAGGTTCATGGAAAAAAAAAGTGGGAGCAGTTTTAAAACTAGCCAATTTTAGTCTTAATCAAGTGAAAAATCAAACTACACTGAAATTATGTTAAAAATTGATAAATTTGAATACAAAACGGGATAACCGCCATTTTTAAAATCATTAAAGTCATGTATTCCATCACTCAACTGCATTCTGATATCATTTTCTACACATGATATCTGCATAATTGTTTTACTTTCAATAAGGGTGAGACGTAATGGGTGAAAATTTCAGATTCATGCGAGTAGTATTTTTTTGTGTTCATTTATACATAAATAACACTAAACAATCAAACATTTTGAAAATTTTGCAAAATTCAGAAGGTGCAGACCAAAAATAGCCGTTAGGGCTCCACGGGACTCAAAATCTATCATTTTTCAGTGAAAAAGTGGTTTCATGCGACATTGCAGGTCCTAAAACATCCTCAAAAGCTATGAATGGATATAGATGGTTAAATCTGATATAGTACTTTAATTTAGGACCATTTTCAGGCTGTGAAAGGGTTTTCATGAATGTAAAATAGCCAAAAACTAGTGGCCTGCACCTTCTGAATTTTGCAAAATTTTCAAAATGTAAATAAACACAAAAAATACTACTCGCATGAATCTGAAATTTTCACCCATTACGTCCCACCCCTACTTTCAATTAAAATAAGCTTTTGAAGTCAAATTCTAGATTTTAAATTATTATCTTTTTTGAGTCTAATTTCTCAATTTGAAGAAATTGGATTTATTGCGTTTTGCATTAAAACCCTTCAAATTGTCCCTCAGCGCAATCAAAGTTCAATTTTTTACCAAGCTACCTCCAGCATGGTCTTGGTTCGGTGAAGCTTTTGTGATCTTATCTTTTACTCTCCAGCTTCTACCAGTAATATTCATAATAAAACAACGGAAAGTGGAGTAAATGAGATGACCATTTGCATCTACTGCATCTGTTCGTTGAAATTCTGCACGAGTGTAGACATTCTGAGGAAGAAAGGAAATTTTTTACAGGGAGGAACTAGAGATTGGAGCTCAGTTGAGCACCTTCTATGGAAATAATGATAGAGTATTTATTTACTCCTCTCCAGGAGTTAGGCACAAGGCCAGTTTTATCTTACTCCCACAAGTAAGATGTGACCCAAGGTCGAGTCGGGAAAGTGGGGTTTGAAAAGCCAGCGCCCGAGAGGTGAGCACTCTGGCCATTAAAAATTGCCTGGGCAGCCCTGTCGGCATTCCCCGATAGGGGCGCCTCAGGCAGTAGCAATAAACTTACTCCTCCCCAAAGAGGAAAGGTGAAGCCTGGGAGGGTGGACCTTCTAGAACTGCACAGGACAGACCCATAGACCGGCGTAAATCAAGCCCCGAAGGCCAAGACAATACCAGTACCCATCGGAACAGATGCTACACTTTGATCTTAGCCAAAAGGCCAAGAACAGTGAGAAGGTGAATAGTAGAGAGAGGTCAGCAACATCTCTCCTGTGAGAAAGGGGCTGTAAGGAACAAAAGAGATAATCCCCACTAGATTTCGGCATCGATTTTGAACTATCTTCATAGCCAGAGTGCTCTGAGCAGCACCTCCCCAGATGTAGAAGCAGTACCTCCCCATCTTATGATGTAACTGACTCTTATACAGATAGATTTTATTTATCTACCTCCCACAAGGTAAGATGTGACACAAGGTCGGGAAAGTGGGATTAGATAAGCCAGCACTCGAGAGGTGAGCACTCTGGCCATTTAAAAATTGCCTGGGCAGCCCCGTCGGCATTCCCCGGTAGGGGCGCATCAGACAGTAAGTAATAAACTTACTACTCCCCAAAGAGGGGAGGCAAAGCCTGGGAGGGTGCACCTCCTAGAACTGCACAGGACCGGCAACCCCCAATAGACCGGCGTAAATCCAGACCCAAAGGCCCGGACAATACCGGTATTATTAGGCGGGGTAAAAACCCCTATTGCATCAAGAGTCAGATGATACAACCATTTTTCCAGCAACCTTAGCAGCAGACTGGATGTATGCTTGTTTGTTGGGGTTTAACGACCTTTCAACCCGTATAAGGTCATCTCGGGTCAATCTTTTTTTTATTTTTTTTTTTTAAATTAAATATTATTGTACAAGTTGGTTTCTTTGAGAAACCTTATTATTTGAGACGGGGCTATATTTTCAAATAATTTTTTAATATTAGTTGCTTTGTACAGACTGCATGTAAGTCTTCCATTTTAAATCTGGAGTGAAAGTCAGTCCTAAAGAAAGGAGGCCTCCTAAGATTGGGGTAAAGCAAGGATCTGAGCGTTGGTGGTAAAAGGAGAGGAGCTTGGTTTTAGAGATATTAAAAGTAACAAGCCATTTTTATTCGGTCACCGACTGCTATGTTGTTTACTATCGTGAGACACTTCTTCAAAAAGTAATTTTAAAGCCTTTAAGCTAAAAATAATTTCTGGCTTAAATTTGAAGAGAAACGCATTAGGGTTTATTTTTGCTCCTAAACCAAAAGACATTCATTTTCTCATATAAAAGACACACCGTTTAATTAATACTACTACTACTAATATATATGGTTTATGTATAAAAATGCAGTTTTTGATTATTAGCAAAAATTACTGCTTCTTATAAGTAGAAATTGTTATATTTTTATTTCCATGATTTTTTTTCCAATAATAATCATGGAAAAAATTTTTTTAAATAAAAATAACAAGTATACTTCACTTACACTTAATTTCATTTTACTAAATAGAAAAGTTATTTTCAAATATAATAGTTTGATGTCACAGAAATAATGTTCTAAAATATTCAAAATCTGGTTATTATAAAGAAAGTTTCATATATTGAGAATAAAATTGGAATTTGGTTATATTTTATGTCTAAGACTTTCTTTTTTACAATCTTTATTTATTTTTATTTTTTTAAAAATAATAATCATTAAAACAATAACAAAAAGTATACTTCACTCTCACTATAATTTCATCTTGGTAAAAAAAAAAAAATTTTAAGCACAAAAGTTTGATGTCACTAAAAGAAATTTCTTACCCAAATTATCTAGTTTACATATAAACGCAATTTCATACTTACCTGGCACGCTAGGAAGTAAGTGTAGTATCTGTTCCAATGGATACTGCACCCTATAGACGGATGTCGTCTTGTCCTTCGGGGCTTGATTCCACCTGTCTGTGGGTTTGTCCTGTGCAGTTCTAGGAGGTCCACCCTCCCAGGCTTCGCCTCCCCTCTTTGGGGAGGAGTAAGTTTATTGCTTACTGCTTGAGGCGCTCCTACCGGGGAATGCCGACGGGGCTGCCCAGGCAATTTTAAATGGCCAGAGTGCTCACTTTCTCGGGCGCTAGCTTTTCAAACCCCACTTACTCGACCCAAGCTGTGGTCACATCTTACTTGTGGGAGTAAGATAAAACTGGCCTTGTGCCTAACTCCTGCAGAGGAGTAAATAAATATAAACGCAATTTCATATTGAACAAAAATTAGTCCATTTCTTTAGCAGAAATATGGTTATATTTTTATATCCCTAATTTAAAAGAAAACACAAACATTACTATTGGTGACATACAGTTGGGAAATTAGTTAGAAACTATTTATTTTGGTTTACCTACTCATTTACGACCTATTTACATTAAAAAAACCAAAAAAACCTTTAATATTTAATATAAAATATAAGCACGTTTATTTGCCATAAATACTAAATGTGATTAAAGCAATCAGTGGCAGCCATCTTGCTTTTTCAGGAAGTAAAATACCAGACCGGACCAGAAATGAGGGCCGGATACTACTTTAATACAAGCCATTAAATTAAAAGTGGGTTCTTTGATATGACAGGGGCGCATTTTCAGTCCGATCTGGGACTTTACTTCCAGAAAAAGCAAGATTAATTTACTCACAATCAATATTTACAGCAAATAAACATGCTTATATTTTATATTAAATATTGAATACCAAACTTCTTTTTTCATGCAAATAAGTCACAAATGAGTAGGTAAACCCAAATAAATTGTTTTTGACTAATTTCTTAACTGTATTTCCTTTAAAATAATTTATATCGCCAATAGTAACGTTTAGCAAAGAAAAATCACAATCACAGAAAAAAATGACCCCCCCCCCCCAAAAAAAAAACAAAATTTTTTTTTAAAAAACCCTCCCAGAAACAATAACAAAAGAACAAGTAGCTTTTACTATAATCTCATATTTTAGATATAGAAATATACACCTTTTATTTAGGGGAGGGCATGAAAAATTCCAACCATACAATCAATTTGTCTCCTCTACTTAATATCTTCTCCTTCTGTCAAATCCAGGGCTTCCACCACTACAGTGTACTTTTTTTTCTTCTTTTTCTCCCACTGTCCCCAATATTTGACATTTACGTCCTATGTAGTAATAGCCACACATCTTGCATGCTACCAGCTAACAGTAAAGACCAGGCCGGCCCCAATGGAAGTTGTAAAACAGAAATACTGGGTCAATATTCAATGTTTCCACCGGAGCAACAGTTACCCCCACCCACCCACCCACCCCTATCTCTGTGTCTAAGTGTAACAAGAAGTTGTCACAGCTGCATGGGCCTGGGAGCCAAAGAAGAATGGCACCCTTTTACGTCCTTCTAACAGCTCCTCCCCCTCTTCCTGGTGACCTCTCACCGTGAACTTTGCCAGTTGGCAGGGAGGACTAGAAGGGAAACAGTGTTATAGCTTCATTTTTATCAACAGAAACTATACTCAAACAATCTAGGACAATAATTCTCTTAATCATTTAGTGAATTCTACTTAATATTCTGCTAGTTTTTAGGGCTGATATAGACTACACATTCTCTCACATTTTAATGCGCTAGGATCAAAGTGGAGTATAGATTCTGTACTCGGTCAGAGGATGGTAAAATCTTTCCAGACTGAGGCAATTTTTCATTTTTGTCCCAATCCGGAGTGCCCCTTTTGGGGGAAATTAGATTATCTCTACATTTAAAACAGATCTTCTTTCTAACTTTGCCTCCATGGGGAGCTCATCACCCAGAGGGGGAATTAATTTATGACAATGAAAGTAGAAAGTAGACTTTGGGTTTACTTTCGGCAGCCTCGATACTCTGGCTTTTCTTATTTTGTCCTTTAGTCCTCACATTCCATGAGCGATGTTTCTGACAAAGGGGAAGAATCGCTGTTTTCTGGGTTGGAATCTATCCATATAACACTTATCGTTGGCTAGTTTTTGACCTTGAAGTGTTTTTTATTTTTTTATCTCCGTACATCAAGTGGCTTCATGCCTTGTCTGGAGCGATTTCCATACAAAAAAAACAAACAATCCTCTCTGTCTGGGTGGCTCAAGCAAGCGTATCAGTCAGCAGCTGAGGACATGGTCGTCGACAACGATCAAGAAGGACTTGGCTGAGCTTTTTGGTTCGTAAAAAGTCAGTCTTCGAGTGTGGAATCGCAATTGCTAAACCATTTTGTGCAACCTTGCACAAGACCTCTGTGCATGGGACGCTATGATTCAGGATGTGGTGCAGACTAGAGAAAAAGCCGACTCAACCCGACCAGGAAATGTAGCAGTTACCTCCTCCTTTCAAAACATAATTGCACCGGTTGGCCGTTAGGTGTCGCTTTTTCACCAACAGGTGGCGCTGAAAAGCGACACCAGAGTTATCTGCCCCTCCGATTATAAAAACCGGTGCAAACGGAAAATCACCCTCTTGTCTTTTCAATTTGCCTCGCAGAACGACGCTGACAGTGCTCCGTCTCACGCTCTTTTCTCTTCAACTGGCCTCGGCAAAGCAACAACCGACACACGTTTCTTCCGTCAACACGTTTCAAACAACGGTAAGAGTTCTCAACTCATTTTCTTTGTGTACGGCTTTCAAAGACTTTTCCCACGCTGGACTCATTTTCTTCACATACACATCTCAAGAACTGTTTATCGACATACATACACCACACACCTCATCATTCCACGCACACACACGTTCAATAAACCTTATTTGAACTACCTCATTTTGTTTATTAATTATTACTCTGTCTTTGCATGCAACATTGCTTGATTTAACGAACACGCTTATAGTCGGGGAACACGACCCGCGATCCCGACAGAAAGTAAATATCATATATCATTTAAGCATAAGAGAGTCTCTGTCTGCTCACCTGTCTGTCACGCTTCAGAAGCGTATCTGTAATTTGGTTGGCCCTACCCTTTTCTAATCTCTGCACCCTCTCTCTTACAGACGTGATGTTGCTAGTCTCAGTCTTTTCTATAAATACTATTATGCGATGTGTTCTTCAGAATTGTCTGATCTATTCCTTACTTCCTTTATAACAGCTCATTTGACTCTTTGGTCACAAATATGCTGTCTTGCTATACTGATATAATACAGCTTTCTATTCCAGTAGCTTCTTCCCAAGAACTGCAGGCTTGTGGAACTCTCTTCCTGCTGATTGTTTTCCTCCTACCTATAGCCTTAGTCTTTTCAAGACTAAGGCCAATAGGCATCTCCTGTCTTTGCGATAATCATCTTTCGTTCTTGTGAGCTTCTTACATCAAGTGGCTTCATGCCTTGTCTAGAGCGATTGCCATAAAAAAAAGTTTGAAATAGCATGTTCATTGCTTAGTGCACAGATTTTCTAGATTATGGATGGTTCTGCTCTTGAGGAAAAATTGACTCTGAAACTTCTTGGTTTTTCTTTCTCATCAAATATTTCTTGGAATTTATATATTAGATCCATTGCTCTTTCTGCTTCTCGTAAAGTCGGTTCTCTCTATCGCTCCAAACATTTTCTCACACCTGAGGCTATTCTCTATCTCTACAAATCCACAATCAGACCATGTATGGAGTACTGTTGTCATATTTTGGCTGGTGAATCTCTGTCCCATTTGAGGATTCTTGATAAGGTGCAGAAACGTATATGTAATTTGATTGGCCCCCACCCTTTCTTCTTCTCTGCACACTCTTTCTCACAGACGTGATGTTGCTAGTCTCAGTCTTTTCTATAAATACTATTATTGCATGGGTTTTTCAAAATTATCTAATCTATTCCCTGCTTACTTTGTTCCAGCTCGTTTGACTCGTTGGTCTAGTGGTCTCCATCAATTCGCTGTTTTGATACCTGATCGTAATACAGTTTCCTATTCCAGTAACTCTCTTCCTGCTGACTGTTTTCCTCCTACCTATAGCCTTAGTCTTTTCAAGGCTAAGGCCAATAGGCATCTCCTGTCTTTGTGATAATCATCTTTCTTTCTTGTGAGCTCCTTACATTAAGTGGCTTCATGCCTTGTCTGGAGCGATTGCCATACAAAAAAAAAAAAGTTTGAAATAGCATGTTCGTTGCTTAGTGCACAGATTTTCTAGTTTTTGAATAGATTTGCTCAATTTTAGTTAAGGGTTCAGTTTCCAATGTAAAATAAAATGATTTCTCTGGAATTGAGACTATCCCGGATTTCGTCACAAACCTTTAAAACTTTTGTTATTTCATTTTTTTGAAAAAATTAGTAAATCAATTGAGCACCAAATTCTCAGTCTTTGTCTTTTGGCCAAGATCAAAGTGTAGTATCTGTTCCGATGGATACTGCACCCCATAGACTGGTATTGTCTTGGCCTTCGGGGCTTGATTTACGCCGGTCTATGGGTCTGTCCTGTGCAGTTCTAGGAGGTGCACCCTCCCAGGCTTCGCCTCCCCTCTTTGGGGAGGAGTAAGTTTATTGCTTACTGCCTGAGGCGCCCCTACCGGGGAATGCTGACGGGGCTGCCCAGGCAATTTTTAATAGCCAGAGTGCTCACTTCTCGGGCACTGGCTTTTCAAGCCCCACTTTCCCGACCCGACCTTGGGTCAAATCTTACCCTGTGGGAGTAAGATATAACTGGCCTTGTGCCTAACTCCTGGCGAGGAGTAAATAAATACTGTTTAGCTTCTAGAAAGGGTTTCAGTTTGTTATGTAAAATGACCACCTGCTTGAAACTCCGAAAAGTCGTTTGCAAATGGGATTTTGGGTCAAAGACACAAAACTTATAAAACTGAACACCCTTCTAAAAATCAAAACAAGTAATTAAGAAATAATTTTTTTGTTTTTTTAGAATTTTCAAATTTGGTGCCGAGATTGTATTCTGAAAGAATAAAATAAATAAAGAAACAATATTAGAATGAGCCAGACGCACACGATCCATTATTCTCTAATCATCTTAATCCTTTAGTTCGTATTCATCTAGATTTTAATTTATTGGTACTAATTTTTACGATTAAATCACTTTTGCATGTAATCAAAAATCGTGTACTCATGTTACAAAGAAATTTAAAAAAAAAAGAGTAAGAAGGACGAAATTAAACTTCTTTAAAAAAAAAATAAAATAAATAAGTTTCCGATTTTTTAAAATAGAAACTAGCAGAGCTACCCGGTGTTGCCCAGGTTACAGTGTGGGATAGCATCATATGCAACATCATGGTAGGGAGAGTTTACTTTAACAGGTACCTTGATGCTGTCAGCTAGATATCTTACTCACTGAGCAATTAAGATATATGTTAATACTCTTAAACTAACGCTAATAAATAGATTCATTTCATTGTGTAACATGTTTGAAAATTGTTATTAGCTTCTTTAAGGGGCAGCCAGAGATGCAAAAATACTTCCATTATGTTCACATGCAAATTGTGCATGTGAATACAATTATATTGAAAGTACACTTCCTAGTATGTCTTCGTTTTTAGGGACAGACATGCACAGACAGAGAGGTGTTCTCCTTGAGATATATATATATATATATATATATATACATAAATAAATAATTTAATTTGAATCAAAGGGAAAACAGTTTTCAGTGAAGGGGTTGTGCCCCCGGGGACCCTCTTAATATAAAAATTTTCTGAAATTTTGAGAATAGACATCATTTTTGGTAATTTACCTATGGTTTAAATTTCATTTGAATCTAAGGGAAAACAATTTTAAGTGGGGCATAGCCTATGCCCTTCACTGAGAGGTCAGTAGTCCACATGCCAATTTTCAAGCAATTCTGTCCAGCGGTTTGGGTGAACATAAGACACAAAGATCAGGCAGACACACACACAGAGTTACTATTTTATATATAGAGATTTTATATGAACCATTTATTCTTTGTAGGGATGTGTACTTCGTTTTCATTCTCCTCTTTATTACGTTTATATATTCTCTTCTCAACGAGCTAAAGAATTTTAGAAATGTGTCTTTTTCTTTGTACAAATATTTCTTTCATGCCATTGCCGTAATAAAAACAACCTATACAATGGTTGCTGTGTAACAAGGTTAGGGTTAACTTTCGTAAACTAACATTGAACATAATATTCATAGAGTCATCAGCATATTCGGTTTAACGTCCGTTTTATATGCTGACATGTGTTGGACGGCTTTTATAAATTGACACCCAAACCTATCACTAGTCAGGTCTTTATTTATCCCTCTTTCTCTCAAGTCGATCTTTATCCCTGCTGCCCATGTTTCCTTGGACTTCCCCTGTTATCTGACAATGCTACCTCAACTATTCTACATCTAACTCAAGAACTCTCATCCATTCTTTCAATGTGACCATATCAACAAAGTCTCCTGTTCTGCACACATCTCCCTACACTGTCCAGATTTAATCTTCCTTCCAGGTAATCAGATCTGAGCTTGTCTTTAAGACTCACATTACACATCCATTTTATCATTTTCATATCATTTCTCTTCATTATATTACATAAAACAGTAGAATATAATAGTTTTGAAGGAAATGAAGAGAAAATAGTAATAAAATAAAACTTAAATCTGAAGATTAAAATAATAAGAAAATGTTGGTTATCAGATCCGAGCTTGTCTTTAAGACTCACATTATACATCCATTGTTTCATTCTCATATCATTTCTTTCCATGCAACGCATGTCCTTAACCCTCATTGGCCAGATTTCACTTCCATACATCATCACATTGCATACACATGCCTGATAGACTCTTCCCTTGGTCAAAAGTGGTAACCCTCTGCTGGTTAGTAATGGCAGAAGTTCCATGAACCTACTCCATCTACTCCTAACTCTTGCAATTACAATAGCACCAGTTCCTCCCTGTGCTCCAATGGTAACAACACTTCTAGATAAACTTCAATAGCCTCACCATCCAAATATGCTTTCTCCACATCTGAGTTCTCATCCGTGTCCATTGTCTTACACTTCTTGCGCTCAAACTGGTTATCCTCTCTCAACCTACCAATAATTCCACTGCATTTTTTTGTGTACCTAATGCTTACAAGCACCACAAAAAAATTGAGTTGCACCCGACTCCCTTTCCACAAACTGAGCAGGGAAACCTTTCTACAATCAATAGATTTCTGGAAAATCTACAATCGTGTGGTGAATAATAGACAATCAACAATCGTGTGGTGAATAATAGACAATCAACAATCGTGTGGTGAATAATAGACAATCAACAATCGTGTGGTGAATAATAGACAATCAACAATAGTGTGGTGAATAATAGACAATCAACAATCGTGTGGTGAATAATAGACAATCAATAATCGTGTGGTGAATAATAGACAATCAACAATCGTGTGGTGAATAATAGACAATCAACAATCGTGTGGTGAATAATAGACAATCAACAATCGTGTGGTGAATAATAGACAATCAACAATCGTGTGGTGAATAATAGACAATCAATAATCGTGTGGTGAATAATAGACAATCAACAATCGTGTGGTGAATAATAGACAATCAACAATCGTGTGGTGAATAATAGACAATCAACAATCGTGTGGTGAATAATAGACAATCAACAATCGTGTGGTGAATAATAGACAATCAACAATCGTGTGGTGAATAATAGACAATCAACAATCGTGTGGTGAATAATAGACAATCAACAATCGTGTGGTGAATAATAGACAATCAACAATCGTGTGGTGAATAATAGACAATCAATAATCGTGTGGTGAATAATAGACAATCAACAATCGTGTGGTGAATAATAGACAATCAACAATCGTGTGGTGAATAATAGACAATCAATAATCGTGTGGTGAATAATAGACAATCAACAATCGTGTGGTGAATAATAGACAATCAACAATCGTGTGGTGAATAATAGACAATCAATAATCGTGTGGTGAATAATAGACAATCAACAATCGTGTGGTGAATAATAGACAATCAACAATCGTGTGGTGAATAATAGACAATCAACAATCGTGTGGTGAATAATAGACAATCAATAATCGTGTGGTGAATAATAGACAATCAACAATCGTGTGGTGAATAATAGACAATCAACAATCGTGTGGTGAATAATAGACAATCAACAATCGTGTGGTGAATAATAGACAATCAACAATCGTGTGGTGAATAATAGACAATCAATAATCGTGTGGTGAATAATAGACAATCAACAATCGTGTGGTGAATAATAGACAATCAACAATCGTGTGGTGAATAATAGACAATCAACAATCGTGTGGTGAATAATAGACAATCAACAATCGTGTGGTGAATAATAGACAATCAAAAATCGTGTGGTGAATAATAGACAATCAACAATCGTGTGGTGAATAATAGACAATCAACAATCGTGTGGTGAATAATAGACAATCAATAATCGTGTGGTGAATAATAGACAATCAACAATCGTGTGGTGAATAATAGACAATCAACAATCGTGTGGTGAATAATAGACAATCAATAATCGTGTGGTGAATAATAGACAATCAACAATCGTGTGGTGAATAATAGACAATCAATAATCGTGTGGTGAATAATAGACAATCAACAATTTCCCCCGCTATTAAACCACAATGATGTTGTTTGCACGGCAACTGATAAGGCTGAATTACTTGCCCAGCGTTTCACCTTAAACTCCACTTTGGACTCAGAAAACAACCCCCTCCCTAAATTCTCATTGTGAACTGAAGCCACACTTGATAATCTGGTCATCACCCCATCTCAAGGACATCATAAAAAACCATGACACCCCCCCAAAGCATGTGGCCCTGATCTTATACCAGTAATAGTAAAAAAAAAATGCTCTGCTGAACTGGCCCCTGTCCTCGCTAAATCTTGCTTCCCTGATAGCTGAAAAATTGCCTCTGTGGTACAAGTCTTCAAGAACTCTGGTAATAGAACTGATCCTCATCGCCCCATCAGTTTACTCCCGATCTTTGCTAAAATCTTTGAATCCTTAATCAATCTAGCGATAGTTTGGCACCTCGTTAATGCTAAACTTCTTTCTGACCGCCAGTATGGATTTAGGCAAGCAAGATCTACTGAAGACATCCTAACGGTCATCTTTGAACGCATATACCATACACTGGACAAGGCAGGTGAAGCTAGGGTAGTAGCGCTTGATATATCCAAAGCCTTTGATAAGGTCTGGCATAAAGTTCTACTAAAAATTAATTCATATGGTATTACTGGACGAATACTTAATATAATTAGATCCTTCCTAACCAAAAGAAACATTTAGGTTGTCCTCGATAGCCGTTCATCCAAACACCATGACAGAAATGCTGGTGTACCTCAGGGATCGATCCTTGGATCTTTATTGATCTTCAGTTTCTATAAACGACCTCCCTGATGGCATTGTGTCTGAGATCGGTATATTTGCTGACAACTCTACTCTCGTCATGTGGGCAAAACGGACGCGTGCATATCCGAGACAATGGCTGAATCCTTAGAAAGTCATCTCCAGTCTGTAGTGGAATGGGGTCATAAATAGATGGTAACATTTAATGCTGCAAAGACAAAGCTTCTTTCCTTCAATAACTACAAGAAACCTCTTCAACCACCGATTGCCATGGCAAATAACACCCTACCTGAGAGTCCAACGTTCAAACTTCTCGACCTAACATTCACAGGTAACATAAATTGGAACAAATACATAGACGACATTGCCAAGGCTGCTGCAAAGAAGGTGGGCTCTCTCTACCATGCTAGAAAACGTCTCACACCTGCCAGTATCCTATATCTCTACAAAGCCACCATTCGCCCAGGCATCGAGTATTGTTGTCACATCTGGGCTGGTGCACCATCCACTAGTCTCTCCCTCTTAGACAAAGTCCAAAAAAGAGTCACTAATCTGATAGGCCCCTCACTATCCACCAAGCCCCAGCCCTATCGCCACAATGTTGCATCCTTGTGCCTGTTTTACAAGTAATTCAATAGATTGTGCTCCGATGAACTTGCTGCTCTAGTGCCCCCCCCCCCCCCCCCTCGACGTAAATACACTAGACCAACCCGACAATCAGCTAAATCTCATTCATTCACTGTGGAGGTCCCCAGATGCCGGAGAGCCTTTTACTCCAATAGCTTCTTTTCTCGTGCTGCCAACCTCTGGAACTCCCCCCTGCTCCGTTTCCCTGACTGTACCGACATGCAGAAATTTTAAACTAATGTGAATAGGCATCTCGCTGCACAGCTCATAATTTAAGATGACCCCCCAAAAACTTTCACCCTAATTCTTAGTAGCCCCTTATGTCTACAATGGTGTCCTGCCTTGTTTGGGGTGAACTATGATAAAAAAATTTAAAAAAAACAAAAAAAACAAAACACTTTAAATAAAATAATAACAAACTATTGTTTAGTGTTCATTAATGTAAAGTTGACATTAAAATTATTTGATATTAGAAAGAAAAAAGACAAACAAGACTAATCAACATTAACGAAAAAAAAAACACATAATGTCTGTGTTGATGCATGTTTTTGTTCGTCCGATCACTACAAAACATGACGTAACAGGTGATAATGAAGGGCAAATGAGACAAGAAATGGTGGAAAGAGTTGAATATGGGAAGAGGTATCTATTAAACAAAATTCTCATAATCTGAAAATCGAGGTCAATTCCTTTACAGGGCAGTACATTTACATGCATTTTAATCAAAATTGGAATAAGGATTCTAGACATGAGGTTTAGTATCATCATATTTAGATTTAATCTTCGTGAGGGAACATAAAAATAGTGCAAAACTGTTCTTTTCGAGGAATTAATTTTACCCGCACTGGGACGGGTATTATTCTAGTATTTCTTTTCTAAATTTCAGGAAAGCTGTTTACATTTCAAACCAACAGCTATTCATTGTGTTTGTAAAGCAAACTCACTGCCCACAAAAATATTCAAAGGCTTCTTTTTAACAGGAAATAAGTTTTTATTTCAGCTCAAACTAGAGTTTGAAAAAAAAAAAAAAAAAAAAATGCTAATTTCTTTTGAAAATTGTATTTCTACCAGCCATAATATATAGGATGTTTATATTAGATATCCCCCCCCCCCCCGCGCCATCTTCAACACCTTGGTTTCTAGTGCTGCATTTGATTTGGCACAACTTGCCATTAAGACATAATACTCCACTCTATAATAAAGACAAATGTGTCTTATATATAAATATCTATACCGGGGTTCGAGTCTGGCAACCGGTTTGAATAATTCTTCTCTACACTGACGATTTCCATAAGGATGAAACGTATACGTATGTAGATAAAAAACAAAACAAATATTTATGATTAATTATATATATATATATATATATATATATATATCCATATCCATCCTGTCACGCAAAAGCGAATTTAAAACCTTGAAGAAGGGAAAAAGCAAATACTAAGTCAGATCCCCTCCCCTTCCACCGACCAGAAACCAAAGAAAATGCTATTTCAAACTTGAACAAGAGAGACCAAAGAAAATGCTATTTCAAACTTGAACAAGAGAGACCAAAGAAAATGCTATTTCAAACTTGAACAAGAGAGACCAAAGAAAATGCTATTTCAAACTTGAACAAGAGAGACCAAAGAAAATGCTATTTCAAACTTGAACAAGAGAGACCAAAGAAAATGCTATTTCAAACTTGAACAAGAGAGACCAAAGAAAATGCTATTTCAAACTTGAACAAGAGAGACCAAAGAAAATGCTATTTCAAACTTGAACAAGAGAGACCAAAGAAAATGCTATTTCAAACTTGAACAAGAGAGACCAAAGAAAATGCTATTTCAAACTTGAACAAGAGAGACCAAAGAAAATGCTATTTCAAACTTGAACAAGAGAGACCAAAGAAAATGCTATTTCAAACTTGAACAAGAGAGACCAAAGAAAATGCTATTTCAAACTTGAACAAGAGAGACCAAAGAAAATGCTATTTCAAACTTGAACAAGAGAGACCAAAGAAAATGCTATTTCAAACTTGAACAAGAGAGACCAAAGAAAATGCTATTTCAAACTTGAACAAGATAGACCAAAGAAAATGCTATTTCAAACTTGAACAAGAGAGACCAAAGAAAATGCTATTTCAAACTTGAACAAGAGAGACCAAAGAAAATGCTATTTCAAACTTGAACAAGAGAGACCAAAGAAAATGCTATTTCAAACTTGAACAAGATAGACCAAAGAAAATGCTATTTCAAACTTGAACAAGAGAGACCAAAGAAAATGCTATTTCAAACTTGAACAAGATAGACCAAAGAAAATGCTATTTCAAACTTGAACAAGAGAGACCAAAGAAAATGCTATTTCAAACTTGAACAAGAGAGACCAAAGAAAATGCTATTACAAACTTGAACAAGAGAGACCAAAGAAAATGCTATTACAAACTTGAACAAGATAGACCAAAGAAAATGCTATTTCAAACTTGAACAAGAGAGACCAAAGAAAATGCTATTTCAAACTTGAACAAGAGAGACCAAAGAAAATGCTATTTCAAACTTGAACAAGAGAGACCAAAGAAAATGCTATTACAAACTTGAACAAGAGAGACTAAAGAAAATGCTATTTCAAACTTGAACAAGAGAGACCAAAGAAAATGCTATTTCAAACTTGAACAAGAGAGACCAAAGAAAATGCTATTACAAACTTGAACAAGAGAGACCAAAGAAAATGCTATTTCAAACTTGAACAAGAGAGACCAAAGAAAAAAAAAAATTTTACGCTCATAACACTTAACTCTTATCAGTGATTGGCTCGCGAAACAACTCATTCACATAGCGGAAAGGATTGCTTTACTATCTGTCTATCTTTAAGCATTTCTATGTTTGTGTCAACTTTGTTCGTTTTCACTACAGTAACAGACCGACAAAAATCTATTTCAAAATTTAGCATGACAGACCGACAAAAATGCTATTTCATACTTGAGCGTGACAGACAAACACAAATGCTATTTCATACTTGAGCGTGACAGACAAACACAAATGCTATTTCATACTTGAGCGTGACAGACAAACACAAATGCTATTTCATACTTGAGCGTGACAGACAAACACAAATGCTATTTCATACTTGAGCGTGACAGACAAACACAAATGCTATTTCATACTTGAGCGTGACAGACAAACACAAATGCTATTTCATACTTGAGCGTGACAGACAAACACAAATGCTATTTCATACTTGAGCGTGACAGACAAACACAAATGCTATTTCATACTTGAGCGTGACAGACAAACACAAATGCTATTTCATACTTGAGCGTGACAGACAAACACAAATGCTATTTCTAATTTGAGCATGACTATAGTGAAAATGAGCAAAGTTGGCATGGATCTGCATAACCCATGACAAGGATTACTTGACTATCTCTTTATATTCAAGCGTTCCTGGGTTTATGCTATTTCAGACTTGAGCATGACAGACCAATAAATATGCTATTTCAAACTTGAACGTTACAGACCAGGGTAAAATTTTATTTCAAACAGACCAAAGAAAATGGTATTTCAAACTTGAGCATGACAGACCAGTGGAAATTCTATTTCAAACTTGAGCATGGCAGATCAGTGGAAATTCTATTTCAAACTTACAGAGATACCTTGACACATCAATAAGTTTTGTCTATTCATTCTGCACATTTAGTGAATAAAATGCTGTTTCAAACTTAAGCGTGACAGACAATCAATGGACAGACGGGTGTACAGAACCTCTTATCAAAATACTTGAATGCATCTAAAAATATGTCTTTAAAATCTTTTTTTTTAATTTTTTTTTTTTACTTTTGTTCACTCAAAACAAGGCATATTGCCAATAAAGCGTAAGAGACTACTGTGATAGGGACCAGATTTACAGGGGGGGGGAGCAAAGATGTTTGTTCACACTACATTTATATTTCTGCATGTTGATGGGGTTGAGGGAGCTAAGAGGAAATTCTAAAAGCAAACGATTGGAGGAAAGAAGCTATTTGAGTAAAAAACCTTCTAGCATCTCGGAACCTCCTCTACAGTGAGGAGGGGGGCGGGATAAGAGGATTTTGTTTCTTGTCTAGTGGGCTCTACTTTCTTCGGCTTAGTTACTACTGTTATTCGGTTTATATAATCTTAAATTCCAAAAGTTCCTAATTTTGCATCTTGTGACTGAGCCATGATATCAAAACACTACATGGACGAATATTAAGATAAGAAGATTATGTTTATGTAGTGACCACAGAAAGCAAAGTTAATAAGCAAAGGTATTACAACCAATGAAAATACCTACACAAGCATTTTAATCTATTTATGAGATTAACGATTAGGATATATTCTAAGAATAAAAATAGATTTGAGCCCAAAAGCATGTAACACATTTAAAGCAAATGTGTTTAAGGTGTGTGTGTGTACGCGCTTCTGTGAAAGAGTGTCACAAACGCTATTATTAAAAACTAGTAGTAAAAAATAAACGAAATGAGAAAGACATACATACACACATTTCTTTGACCAGAGCTAAAACTACTACTTACCTGTTGCAGTTAAAAAGAAACTTAACTCTCTTTTCTTTCAGAAACATTATAAATCAACTCCGACTTGTTCAAAGTTTTATATCAATAAAACTTTATAATTTTTATAGTACTGTGCGCTATAACGTGCATAAAGCCATAACATTTTGGGTAAATAAGGTCTTTCCGACTCTTTCTCGTTAATTTACTTCTGGGGGTTGCAATTTTAGGTTTCCTCAATTTTCCCGGACAATGCTTGGACATGTGTCACACTAATACTTAATATTTTGGGATCAACCAGAAAACTTGCGGAAAACATTTTACCAAGCATGAGAACTCCTGTTAGATATACAGTGTCACAAATGCTACTACCAAAAATACACAAAGTGAGAAAGACGTACATACTCACACTTCGTTTACCAGCGCTATAATTACAACTGTTGCAGTTAAAAAGAAACCCCACTCGCTTTTTTTTCAGAGACGGTCAAAAAGAAATCATCCTTTTTAATTTCTGTAATGTCTTTATTCATCCTTACGCAGTCATCCTCAGCATAATCATGGAAACAAGAAAAACAAGACGCTTAACTTTCAAAACAAAAAGAAACACCAGGAAAATGTTACGAACGAGAAGAGAAAAAAAATGCTACGTAATTGCTGAATCAAATTCCTGGTCAAAAACAGGACAAGTAGAGAGAGGTTTCTGTTCTCTTCGAAAACTTGGTATGTGTTGTTTGATCCTGTTTACAAACCTCTGAGAAGTATGTCCACCTTTGTACAAAAGGTCAAGGTTATATCGGAGACGTTCCTCTCAGACTGATGGAATTTTTATGGGTAATCGATACCGGCTGTGAATGCCCATGTGTGGTTCAGTAATGACGACATCCCACAATAAGCCAGGCCTTGTGTCGCAGTTGATAGAGGCTGTAGGTCGTGGTTTAGCAGATTGGTGAAGTGATCTCTCCAGTGGACGAGGGGTTTATTGAGATTGGCTCGCAATTCTGGTTCTAGATAGTTTGGTTATTTCCCCAGCTTGACTGTGCTCGAACGGAGGAGACTGTAAAATTTAAGGGAGTCTCAAACAGCTGCTGGGGCGCCTTCCATGTCTTCTTCCACTTTCCGCCAGAATTTATTTCGATCAGCGCTAGCAGAATGGGTAGCTTAACGGCGTAGTTCTCTGAAGTTGTCTGATTTGTTGCAAGAGGCTTGATTTGCTTTTTCAGCAATTTCAATTGTTTTGTCCGAGATCCAATCGTAGTTTGCCGTTTCGCTTTTGGTGGTTCCAAGCGTCTCAGACATCACGGATGTGAGGTTACACTTTACCAAAGCTGATCTGTGGTTAGTATCTTCAGATTGCTGCATCTTGAGACCGTTAAACCGATCGGATAGTTCTATGCAGAATGTATCATCGGTTTGTTTATTTTTCAGTTTCGAAATGTCCTACCTGAGAAGCTTAGCATGCAACTTGACAGCCTTGAGATAAAGATGTAGTTTTGCCTGTCCCAGAACCAAATTTGCTACCGGTTTCTGCACTCCGGAACATTAGACAATCAAGGATGCTTGACAAGAAAATGATCAATTTAATTAGCTGTGACACCGTCGTTGGAGTACCGAGTAAGTAGGTGTCACCGGGGACGTTGAAAACGCATGTTGGATACGCTCATTTGGTTTCATCATTAGCACATTGGTCTCCAATCACAAATCGTCCGAAAAATATGACTTGCTGCATTCGCCTGTGCGGGTGTTCCAATCAACTGCAATAATTAGAAGATCACTCGAGGGTACGCAATCAACAATCGCCTGCAAGTTGTTGTAGAAAGAGTCGTTATCGTGATCGTCAACGTTAAGGGGGGAAGTATAGATGGCAATCACACTAACATTAAGAACCGAACCTTTCAAGCAGATATGTGCAAAACGTGCGGTTGGGGGAGATTGGTTCCTCCCAAGCAAGGAGCGATACATTGGCACGTTCACCAAGAGTAGAGGCGGACCACTGTGGTAGAGGTGATATGAGGCATCATATTGAGGGACTTGGATTTTACGACAGCTCGTATCAGGAAGTCTGACTTTTGAGAGGCAGGTTATGTTGATGTTGTACTTGAAAAGGGAGTACATTCTTTGCGCTTGGGTGTCTTTCTACAGCAGGTTATGTTGATGTTGTACTTGAAAAGGGAGTACATTCTTTGCGCTTGGGTTTCTTTCTACAGCAGGTTATGTTGATGTTGTACTTGAAAAGGGAGTACATTCTTTGCGCTTGGGTTTCTTTCTACAGCAGGTTATGTTGATGTTGTACTTGAAAAGGGAGTACATTCTTTGCGCTTGGGTTTCTTTCTACAGCAGGTTATGTTGATGTTGTACTTGAAAAGGGAGTACATTCTTTGCGCTTGGGTTTCTTTCTACAGCAGGTTATGTTGATGTTGTACTTGAAAAGGGAGTACATTCTTTGCGCTTGGGTTTCTTTCTACAGCAGGTTATGTTGATGTTGTACTTGAAAAGGGAGTACATTCTTTGCGCTTGGGTTTCTTTCTACAGCAGGTTATGTTGATGTTGTACTTGAAAAGGGAGTACATTCTTTGCGCTTGGGTTTCTTTCTACAGCAGGTTATGTTGATGTTGTACTTGAAAAGGGAGTACATTCTTTGCGCTTGGGTTTCTTTCTACAGCAGGTTATGTTGATGTTGTACTTGAAAAGGGAGTACATTCTTTGCGCTTGGGTTTCTTTCTACAGCAGGTTATGTTGATGTTGTACTTGAAAAGGGAGTACATTCTTTGCGCTTGGGTTTCTTTCTACAGCAGGTTATGTTGATGTTGTACTTGAAAAGGGAGTACATTCTTTGCGCTTGGGTTTCTTTCTACAGCAGGTTATGTTGATGTTGTACTTGAAAAGGGAGTACATTCTTTGCGCTTGGGTTTCTTTCTACAGCAGGTTATGTTGATGTTGTACTTGAAAAGGGAGTACATTCTTTGCGCTTGGGTTTCTTTCTACAGCAGGTTATGTTGATGTTGTACTTGAAAAGGGAGTACATTCTTTGCGCTTGGGTTTCTTTCTACAGCAGGTTATGTTGATGTTGTACTTGAAAAGGGAGTACATTCTTTGCGCTTGGGTTTCTTTCTACAGCAGGTTATGTTGATGTTGTACTTGAAAAGGGAGTACATTCTTTGCGCTTGGGTTTCTTTCTACAGCAGGTTATGTTGATGTTGTACTTGAAAAGGGAGTACATTCTTTGCGCTTGGGTTTCTTTCTACAGCAGGTTATGTTGATGTTGTACTTGAAAAGGGAGTACATTCTTTGCGCTTGGGTTTCTTTCTACAGCAGGTTATGTTGATGTTGTACTTGAAAAGGGAGTACATTCTTTGCGCTTGGGTTTCTTTCTACAGCAGGTTATGTTGATGTTGTACTTGAAAAGGGAGTACATTCTTTGCGCTTGGGTTTCTTTCTACAGCAGGTTATGTTGATGTTGTACTTGAAAAGGGAGTACATTCTTTGCGCTTGGGTTTCTTTCTACAGCAGGTTATGTTGATGTTGTACTTGAAAAGGGAGTACATTCTTTGCGCTTGGGTTTCTTTCTACAGCAGGTTATGTTGATGTTGTACTTGAAAAGGGAGTACATTCTTTGCGCTTGGGTTTCTTTCTACAGCAGGTTATGTTGATGTTGTACTTGAAAAGGGAGTACATTCTTTGCGCTTGGGTTTCTTTCTACAGCAGGTTATGTTGATGTTGTACTTGAAAAGGGAGTACATTCTTTGCGCTTGGGTTTCTTTCTACAGCATTTTGTTCTGATGTTCCAGTAGACAGAAAAATAGTCCTTTCTATGTTGCATGATCAATCCAGTTTGCTGATTTGGCACTCGCATCATCGGGGTAGCAAGCGTGTTAGTTTTTGCAGACGCCATACCAGAATTCATCATATGTTGTGATAGGAGCATAGAGGAATATATGGAGTATCTTGGAAGTAGTAAATTCACTAGCGGTTCCCAGCCGCAAGTATATCGCTGTTGGAGAACGACTTTAGATTATCCACAGACACAGGGACAAGACAGTTTTAAGCCACAGATCAGCCAGGTTGCTGTCCTAATACTGCTGGGTGTAAGATCACTGTCTTGGGTGGCCCTACCAGGAACTTAAGTTGCCGACAGCATCGTTCTGATATTGCCCCCCCCCCCAGTGAGATGGGGTTGGATTTTTAAGAGTTTACATATGTTATGGGAGTCTAATGTTCTAGGTATCAGAATAGATTAGCTGTTCTGTTCCTTTAAAAAAGCGAAATTCAAAGGATATCTTCTATGCTATTGTTGTTTTTCTCTTCAAAATCGTCAAGAAATTTCAAGTTTATAAATGCCAGCAAATAATCCTAGATTGTTTTACTGGACACCTGGCCAAGTGGATATAGGCATTGCTTAAGAGATATTCTAGAGTGAGTTCTACCCAAAGGTTGAAGAAACTTGAGAAAAAATAACTGATGATAATATTTTAAAAGGCGTAAAGTGCGTGAAGAGAGAGAAGTCTGCACAAGTGGATTAAATAAAAACTTCTTCAGTTTTACATTCCCAGAAGGTTAGAAACTTTGACAAAGGACACAGCATCCGAAATGATGATACACAGCATCCGAAATGATGATGAAAAGAATCCGAAACATGTCAATAATGATACCTCATCTCAGAAATATTCTCAAATATTCATATCAAGTTTTTCACTTTTTGGGGGGATTATTCGCACTACTATCTTGATTGTTACTTTCCCGTTTCGGCCGATGTAACCTCTGACTTTCAAGTGCATCTTTTTCGTCAAACTCCGGAATCTTTTTCGTCAAACTCCGGAATCTTTTTTGTCAAACTCCGGAATCTTTTTTGTCAAACTCCGGAATCTTTTTCGTCAAACTCCGGAACTTATATATGATTTTTGAACTGAACCCTTTATTCAATCCATGGGGGTAGATTGTTTGTGTTCCATCAGCCATGACTGGGTGGAAGTGTTACTTAATTATGATGTTACTATTCTCATCTTAGTTGTGATTTTCACAATATTTCGTCCGATGGAATCTCCGATCTTCTTCTAGTTCATCTTTACGAACTCAGAAATCAATACGGAATTTTGAACTGAACCCTTTTTTTAATCCGTGGGGGTAGATTGTTCTTGTTCCATCAGCTATGACCGAGTAAAAGTGTTAAATAATTTTTATTTTATTCTTAGTTATTATCACCTTCAATCCTCAGTAGAGCAAATAATAACTCCGAATACAATTTAAAATTACTCAACACTTCTATCCAGTCATAGCTGACGAAACAACAATCTACGTTCATGGATTAAATGAAGGGTCCAGTTCAAAATTCTTTATAGATTCCCTGACTTAAACACAAAGATTCCAGAGTTTGAAAAGATGTACTCCAAGAAGGTGGGAGGTTATGTTGGCCGAAACGTAGTGAAACTAAGAACCAAGATTAGAATAGTATTGATTTACTCCTCTCCAGGAGTTAGGCACAAGGCCGGTTTTTATCTTACTCCCACAAGTAAGATGTGACCCAAGGTCGGGTCGGGAAAGTGGGGTTTTAAAAATTGCCTGGCCAACCCCGTCGGCATTCCCCGGTAGAGGCGCCTCAGACAGTAAGCAATAAACTTACTCCTCCCAAAAGAGAGGAGGCAAAGCCTTGGAAGGTGGACCTCCCAGAACTGCACAGGACAGACCCATTGACCGGCGTAGACTGGTGTAAATCAAGACCCGAAGGCCAAGACAACACCAGCATGGGGTGCAGTATCTATCGGAACAGATACTACACTTTGATCTTAGTCGGAACAATACAAACTATCAATCTTATCAAAAAAAAAAAAAAATCCGAAACATGAGGATTTAGATTTGTGAACCCTAACTGGAAAATTGTACACACAATATTAAATCTACAAGGAAGGGGGTGCATTTTTATCAGGCACTCCTACATCGATACGAAAGACCAAAACAATGTATGTGGTATAATTGGAGTGTTATAGACATGTGACAATTACAGAGAGGTGTGTGTGTGTGGGGGGGGGGCTGCATGATTGGTGTAATGGATATCGTTGCATGAAAATGGAATCAACTATGCAGAGTTTAAATCTTATCACACCAATTATGTTTAATTAGGTATTGTGCAAGACTATGAATCCGAAATGCACCCCCCCCCCCCCAGTGTAAATTAGCAACCAGCTCAATTTTATACACGAGACGTTTAAAAAAAAGTAATTTCTTTGTTTTTACTAAGTGGTTCACTATTTATCAAAGCCAAAAGCCACTTGAGGATAAGGGGTAGCAGAATTTTCACTTGTATTATGGAACGGTATTACGAAAAGATTGAGGACCATGATTAATTCACAGGATGATTCGACAGATATTTGTTGCTATTGGATTTGAAAATGACCATGTTGTAATCTGTAAGGAAACATTCCCAGGGTAACGTGTTCCACGGCTGGAAAGTTCTTGGAAAGAATCTCTGTTCATGGAAGTCCCGTTTGATTTTAGGTACACGGAGGAAGAAAGGAGAGTTCTTTGCAGTGTTGTTGTTGTTGCAACTGTGGTGTTCACCATGGTCGTGTTAAGTTGGCTTCTTTCGTGGCCTGCGCCATGTCCCTAACCATGGCAGCTGACGTACGACTGTCCTGAACAACGTCGAAGAGATGGTTAACCAATCATGTTTCCACCATTAAAGATCAACCACTTTTGAACCCAAGAACTCAGCCATGTCATCCCTGATGGTCGTCGCCCACATCTTCATCCACCCATCGATACACTTGCGCAATCCAGGCAGAGAGGTAAGGAGGATTACGTCACAAATTAATTTCCCCTATTTGACTGCATGAACATCAATAAATTTATTAATGGTTGCATCCCGGTATCGGAAGACCCTGACGAATGCATCCTCGATTTGACACGCCATGCGGCACCATCTGTTGTAGCTGTGCAGACTGATTCGCAAGTGGTAGTCTCTACTGCAACCAGCACAAATGAAAACGGAGGAGGAGACCTGGATTGCAAGGACTACTGCAGCATGCATTCCCCAATAAAGTAGGTCATCAGAAATTAATTTAGCTACAACATAAAGTACAATAAACTCTAAAGATAAATCCAGAAATAAATCGAAACAATTTTTTTTATTTTTGAGAAATTTTTAAGTCAACAATCTATCAATTAATAACACTTAAGTTTTCAAATAGAAACAAGAAACAAAATTGATAAAATATAAAAAGCTCTGTTGGCTGAAATTCCGTCTGACACAACTGATCGAGAGTAAGAAAATTTTTTTTTTTGTGCTATGGTAGCAAAAACGAGTTCTTGTTGTGAATGTCTTACAAGGAGGAACCAGAGATTAGAGCTCAGTCGAGCACCTTCCATGAAAATAACGATAAAATAGAGAAAGACGAGCAACGTCTCTTCTGCGAGAAAGGGGTTGTAAGGAACAGAAGGGATACCCCTCAGCCCCACTATATTTCGAACTCTGTCAATGCTTTGAGCGGCACCTCCTTGAAATGTGGCAGCAGTAATCCATCTGAGGACATATCTGACTTTTATACAGGGAGATGATTGCATCAGCAGTCAATTACTTTCTGGAGTGGTAGAATGATCCGACCATTTTTCCAGCGACCGTAGCAACAAATCAGATGTAATTCTTCCAATTCAGGTCTCGAGTGAAAGTCAGTCATAGGCGCTTATCAAAGCAAGCGGCTTCCTGTGACAATAAAGAGGAACACTCACCATCAGGAAAAAGAATGGAGGTGTTTTGCATGTCGTGTCTGCAGATTTAAA
This sequence comes from Sepiola atlantica, assembly GCA_963556195.1. Taxonomy (NCBI): domain Eukaryota; kingdom Metazoa; phylum Mollusca; class Cephalopoda; order Sepiida; family Sepiolidae; genus Sepiola; species Sepiola atlantica. The sequence continues at coordinate 26,650,409 of OY744535.1, forward strand.
AAGGGCTTCTCTTCATAGGTGAAGGTGTTTATGGTGGTCTGATTTGCATATGTGGATATCAGGTGATATAAATGAAGAGGACAGCTGGGAAGGAAGAGAAGTGATTTGGATTGGAGAGAGAAAGTGGGTTGCACGAAATTCGGTTGTAAATTGGATTACAGTCAAAACTTTTGGAGAGAAAGGCAGAGAGAAAGTTGGTTGCACGAAATTCGGTTGGAAATTAAATTATAGTCAAAACTTTTGAAGAGAAAGGCAGAGAGAAAGTGGGTTGCATGAAATTCAGTTGGAAATTGAATTATAGTAAAAACTTTTGGAGAGAAAGGCAGAGAGAAAGTGGGTTGCATGAAATTCGGTTGGAAATTGAATTACAGTCAAAACTTTTGGAGAGAAAGGCAGAGAGAAAGTGGGTTGCATGAAATTCGGTTGGAAATTGAATTACAGTCAAAACTTTTGAAGAGAAAGGCAGAGAGAAGTGGGTTGCACGAAATTCGGTTGTAAATTGGATTACAGTCAAAACTTTTGGAGAGAAAGGCAGAGAGAAAGTGGGTTGCACGAAATTCGGTTGGCAATTGAATTACAGTCAAAACTTTTGGAGAGAAAGGCAGAGAGAAAGTGGGTTGCACGAAATTCGGTTGGAAATTGAATTACAGTCAAAACTTTTGGAGAGAAAGGCAGAGAGAAAGTGGGTTGCACGAAATTCGGTTGTAAATTGGATTACAGTCAAAACTTTTGGAGAGAAAGGCAGAGAGAAAGTGGGTTGCATGAAATTCGGTTGGAAATTGAATTACAGTCAAAACTTTTGGAGAGAAAGGCAGAGAGAAAGTGGGTTGCATGAAATTCGGTTGGAAATTGAATTACAGTCAAAACTTTTGGAGAGAAAGGCAGAGAGAAAGTGGGTTGCACGAAATTCGGTTGGAAATTGAATTACAGTCAAAACTTTTAGAGAGAAAGGCAGAAAGTAGGTTGCACGAAATTCGGTTGTAAATTGAATTACAGTCAAAACTTTTGGAGAGAAAGGCAGAGAGAAAGTGGGTTGCACGAAATTCGGTTGGAAATTGAATTACAGTCAAAACTTTTGGAGAGAAAGGCAGAGAGAAAGTGGGTTGCACGAAATTCGGTTGGAAATTGAATTACAGTCAAAACTTTTGGAGAGAAAGGCAGAGAGAAAGTGGGTTGCACGAAATTCGGTTGTAAATTGGATTACAGTCAAAACTTTTGGAGAGAAAGGCAGAGAGAAAGTGGGTTGCACGAAATTCGGTTGTAAATTGGATTACAGTCAAAACTTTTGGAGAGAAAGGCAGAGAGAAAGTGGGTTGCACGAAATTCGGTTGGAAATTGAATTACAGTCAAAACTTTTGGAGAGAAAGGCAGAGAGAAAGTGGGTTGCACGAAATTCGGTTGGAAATTGAATTACAGTCAAAACTTTTGGAGAGAAAGGCAGAGAGAAGTGGGTTGCACGAAATTCGGTTGTAAATTGAATTACAGTCAAAACTTTTGGAGAGAAAGGCAGAGAGAAAGTGGGTTGCACGAAATTCGGTTGGAAATTGAATTACAGTCAAAACTTTTGGAGAGAAAGGCAGAGAGAAAGTGGGTTGCACGAAATTCGGTTGGAAATTGAATTACAGTCAAAACTTTTGGAGAGAAAGGCAGAGAGAAAGTGGGTTGCACGAAATTCGGTTGTAAATTGGATTACAGTCAAAACTTTTGGAGAGAAAGGCAGAGAGAAAGTGGGTTGCACGAAATTCGGTTGGAAATTGAATTACAGTCAAAACTTTTAGAGAGAAAGGCAGAGAGAAAGTGGGTTGCACGAAATTCGGTTGTAAATTGGATTACAGTCAAAACTTTTGGAGAGAAAGGCAGAGAGAAAGTGGGTTGCACGAAATTCGGTTGTAAATTGAATTACAGTCAAAACTTTTGGAGAGAAAGGCAGAGAGAAAGTGGGTTGCACGAAATTCGGTTGTAAATTGGATTACAGTCAAAACTTTTGGAGAGAAAGGCAGAGAGAAAGTTGGTTGCACGAAATTCGGTTGGAAATTAAATTATAGTCAAAACTTTTGAAGAGAAAGGCAGAGAGAAAGTGGGTTGCATGAAATTCAGTTGGAAATTGAATTATAGTAAAAACTTTTGGAGAGAAAGGCAGAGAGAAAGTGGGTTGCATGAAATTCGGTTGGAAATTGAATTACAGTCAAAACTTTTGGAGAGAAAGGCAGAGAGAAAGTGGGTTGCATGAAATTCGGTTGGAAATTGAATTACAGTCAAAACTTTTGAAGAGAAAGGCAGAGAGAAGTGGGTTGCACGAAATTCGGTTGTAAATTGGATTACAGTCAAAACTTTTGGAGAGAAAGGCAGAGAGAAAGTGGGTTGCACGAAATTCGGTTGTAAATTGAATTACAGTCAAAACTTTTGGAGAGAAAGGCAGAGAGAAAGTGGGTTGCACGAAATTCGGTTGGAAATTGAATTACAGTCAAAACTTTTGGAGAGAAAGGCAGAGAGAAAGTGGGTTGCACGAAATTCGGTTGGAAATTGGATTACAGTCAAAACTTTTGGAGAGAAAGGCAGAGAGAAAGTGGGTTGCACGAAATTCGGTTGTAAATTGAATTACAGTCAAAACTTTTGGAGAGAAAGGCAGAGAGAAAGTGGGTTGTACGAAATTCGGTTGTAAATTGAATTACAGTCAAAACTTTTGGAGAGAAAGGCAGAGAGAAAGTTGGTTGCACGAAATTCGGTTGGAAATTGAATTACAGTCAAAACTTTTGGAGAGAAAGGCAGAGAGAAAGTGGGTTGCATGAAATTCGGTTGTAAATTGGATTACAGTCAAAACTTTTGGAGAGAAAGGCAGAGAGAAAGTGGGTTGCACGAAATTCGGTTGTAATTTGAATTACAGTCAAAACTTTTGGAGAGAAAGGCAGAGAGAAAGTGGGTTGCACGAAATTCGGTTGTAAATTGGATTACAGTCAAAACTTTTGGAGAGAAAGGCAGAGAGAAAGTGGGTTGCACGAAATTCGGTTGGAAATTGAATTACAGTCAAAACTTTTAGAGAGAAAGGCAGAGAGAAAGTGGGTTGCACGAAATTCGGTTGTAAATTGGATTACAGTCAAAACTTTTGGAGAGAAAGGCAGAGAGAAAGTGGGTTGCACGAAATTCGGTTGGAAATTGGATTACAGTCAAAACTTTTGGAGAGAAAGGCAGAGAGAAAGTGGGTTGCACAAAATTCGGTTGTAAATTGAATTACAGTCAAAACTTTTAGAGAGAAAGGCAGAGAGAAAGTGGGTTGCACGAAATTCGGTTGGAAATTGAATTACAGTCAAAACTTTTGGAGAGAAAGGCAGAGAGAAAGTGGGTTGCATGAAATTCGGTTGTAAATTGGATTACAGTCAAAACTTTTGGAGAGAAAGGCAGAGAGAAAGTGGGTTGCATGAAATTCAGTTGTAAATTGGATTACAGTCAAAACTTTTGAAGAGAAAGGCAGAGAGAAAGTGGGTTGCACGAAATTCGGTTGTAAATTGGATTACAGTCAAAACTTTTGGAGAGAAAGGCAGAGAGAAAGTGGGTTGCACGAAATTCGGTTGTAAATTGGATTACAGTCAAAACTTTTGGAGAGAAAGGCAGAGAGAAAGTGGGTTGCACGAAATTCGGTTGTAAATTGGATTACAGTCAAAACTTTTGGAGAGAAAGGCAGAGAGAAAGTGGGTTGCACGAAATTCGGTTGGAAATTGAATTACAGTCAAAACTTTTGGAGAGAAAAGCAGAGAGAAAGTGGGTTGCACGAAATTCGGTTGGAAGTTGAATTACAGTCAAAACTTTTGGGGAGAAAGGCAGAGAGAAAGTGGGTTGCACGAAATTCGGTTGGAAATTGAATTACAGTCAAAACTTTTGGAGAGAAAAGCAGAGAGAAAGTGGGTTGCACGAAATTCGGTTGGAAGTTGAATTACAGTCAAAACTTTTGGGGAGAAAGGCAGAGAGAAAGTGGGTTGCACGAAATTCGGTTGGAAGTTGAATTACAGTCAAAACTTTTGGAGAGAAAAGCAGAGAGAAAGTGGGTTGCATGAAATTCGGTTGGAAATTGAATTATAGTCAAAACTTTTGGAGAGAAAAGCAGAGAGAAAGTGGGTTGCACGAAATTCGGTTGGAAGTTGAATTACAGTCAAAACTTTTGGAGAGAAAGGCAGAGAGAAAGTGGGTTGCACGAAATTCGGTTGGAAATTGAATTACAGTCAAAACTTTTGGAGAGAAAAGCAGAGAGAAAGTGGGTTGCACGAAATTCGGTTGGAAGTTGAATTACAGTCAAAACTTTTGAGGAGAAAGGCAGAGAGAAAGTGGGTTGCACGAAATTTGGTTGAAAATTGAATTATAGTCAAAACTTTTGGAGAGAAAGGCAGAGAGAAAGTGGGTTGCATGAAATTCGGTTGTAAATTGAATTATAGTCAAAACTTTTGGAGAGAAAGGCAGAGAGAAAGTGGGTTGCACGAAATTCGATTGTAAATTGGATTACAGTCAAAACTTTTGGAGAGAAAGGCAGAGAGAAAGTGGGTTGCACGAAATTCGGTTGGAAATTGAATTACAGTCAAAACTTTTGGAGAGAAAGGCAGAGAGAAAGTGGGTTGCATGAAATTCGGTTGTAAATTGGATTACAGTCAAAACTTTTGAAGAGAAAGGCAGAGAGAAAGTGGGTTGCACAAAATTCGGTTGGAAATTGGATTACAGTCAAAACTTTTGGAGAGAAAGTGGGTTGCACGAAATTCGGTTGGAAATTGAATTACAGTCAAAATTTTTTTTTTTTAATTATTCTTTTATTTTTCTGGCACAGTTAGCTAACACTTCCTCAAGGAGAGAGCGATTCATTTTGGCTGGGATAAAACACAGATCTAAGCATTGGTGACGGAAGGAGAGAAGCTTGGTTTTAGAGGTGTTAAAAGTAACAATCCACTTTTCCATCCATTGCATAACGTGTTCCAGATCTGAAGAGAGAATTAGCAAGAACTTGATAACCAGTGCTCTCCAAGGTGCTGCCATAGACAGTTGTGATATCTGTGTAGATGTTAACAAATGATCTCAGAATATGATTTGGAAGATCATTAATGAAGATTAGGAAGTCGATTGGCCCCAGGATAGATCCCTGAGTAACACCGACATCGGATACTATGTGCTTTGAACCTCTTGCTTTTCGGTGGCTCTCGGAAACAGATGGTCTGTTTGTGTTCGGTTAATTTGATCAGGCTAAGAATTCTCAATTGCAAGTCTGTTGTTCAGTAAAAGAAAACGAGTATCAGTGTAATCTCACATGAAATAAAAATTGTGAGAAAAAAAAAAAGACAGCTGTGCACTTGAAGGCCTTTTCAACCACCATATTATCAGCGGAGAATCGATGGTAGAACTTAGCGAAACTAAGTTCTATCGATTCTCCTTTGATGATAAGATGATTTAAAAAGAATTAAAGTGCACAACTGTCTATTCTTAAAGCAAACCCGACATAGTGATATGCGACAAAAGGAGGAAAGTAGCAACCCTAGTTGAAGTCAGTGTCCCTAATGATGCTGGCTTAAACAGAGCTGAGAGGGAAAAGATGTAGGACATAAAAAGAAACTGGAATCTTAGGAAGATCTCCATCATTCCAGTAATCATAGGAGCTACCGGCCGCATGAAAATAAATTTAAAAAACTACCTGGCGAATATACCAGGTGAACCAAGTGCAAGAGAAGTACAAACAATTGCACTTAAAGGGACGGTTAGAATCTTAAAAAGATCTCTCGGTTGGAGTGTCTGAAATAACGGGTGAATGTCTGGCATCCAGTAGGATGCCTCATCCCCAGTAAAAACAAAAAAGATAAGAACATTGAAAAATAAAATAAAAAAATAAAATAACTAGTTTATACCCGCTCCTTGAGCGATGTTGGTACAGTACCTGGGTATGTCAAGTTCCATCTTTACCTAGTTTCTACTGCTTTTATAGTTTGTACAAAGAAAAATATTTGTGAAATTTTGTGGAAAAAAATATGCTTCTTAATTTTCCTTCCATGGAAATAATGATAGAGTAGAGAAAGACTAGCAACGTCTCTTCTGTGAAAAAGAAACGATCATTCCCCACTAGCTTGCGAAGTTGATTTTCTACTCTGTCGAGGCAAGAAAGAGTTAGTTCTCCGAGCGGCACCTCCCCAGATGTGGCAGCAGTACTTCCCCATCTTAGGTCATTTTTTTTTATGGTAGAATGATTTTAAAGTAGAACATTCTTGCTAATAAAACAACTCCCCTTTCTTCCTCCGTGGACCTAAAATCAAACGGAACTTCCATGAACAAAGTTTCTTTCCAAGATCTTCCCACCTGTAGAACACAATACCACAGGAATTGTTCACTACAAACTACAACGGAGTCGTTTTCAAGTCCAATGTTAACAAATATCTGTCGAGTCATCCTGTGAATTAATCATTGTTCTCAGCCTTTTTATAGTACTGTTCCATCAACCAATTGAAAATCCCACTAACCCCTTATCCTCGAGTGTATTTTGGCCTTTGTAAGTGATGAATCATTAGTATAAAATAAGAGTTGTTTTTCGTGTAAGGAGAAATTAACAACAAATTTTTGTTTCGGCTGGCACCGTGTGCGTTTACACGTGTAAATGGGATAGGCATGAAGATATGCGTGTTTGTTTCAACGGCCTGTTTTGCCAGTGAGAGAGAGTGTATGTACGAATTGTGTGTATGCATTCGTTTAGCAGTGTGTGTACATGGAAAAGGCATTATAGACATGTGTGTATATTAACGTGCCTGTGTTTTGTTAGTGATAGAGTGTATGTATGAACTATTTATGTGAATATCAGCGAGCGACGCGTGTGCTTCGCTGGGCCTACAGAAGTATGTGTGTGTCTTTTGTTGCGTTTGTCAAGGGTCCTCAACCAGGAGCCTGTGGTTAGCCTTTAAGGATGTACCCACGTCCGTTTGGCATGGAAAAAGAATACCGGAACAAAGAAAGAGAGAGAAATGCTGTGTTTGGATTTTTATAGTACGTGCGAGTTTTGGGGGTACTAAATATTTCTTGTCCTGTGATTGGTTGAAAGAAACTGCTGAAAAGTTCATATTTAAAAAAAAAAAAGAACAACATTCACTGTCGTTGCTACTTTTAACAATGTTTACATATTTGTATGTATAGGATTCACTTCTAAGCTAATTAACAGATTTCAAGTCCAATGTCAACAAATATCTGTTCTCAATCCTTTCATAGTGCTGTCCCATCATCCAATTGAACATTTTACTAACCCTTATCCTTAAGTGGCTTTTGGCCTTGGGAAGTATTAAATTCTTTTTATTAAATTCACTCCTTTGTTCTCGTGCCTATCATGAACTATGCATTCATCACTTGAATATCAACAGTAATGAATAGATTTATTATTATTATTATCACACAGTGTTCTAAGACCAGCTGTTTCTGTGTTTTACCAAAATACAAGGGTTTCATTGACATGCAAGCGACTGGAGTATAATTTGAGCTTTATTGTTGAGGTGAAAAAAAGAAAAAAAAACTCAAAGAATACATTTCATATATAATTGTACTACTTACTGATTTTATAATTTTAAACTAGACTTTAGAGGATTTGAAGGAATTCGCTTGGGTTAGACACCCAAGCGAATTCCTTGTAGAGATATCTCCCCTCAATATAAATGAAAACAAAGAAATGATGGAATATATAAACGGAATGATCAAAGTGTAGTATCTGTTCCGATGGATACTGCACGCCTGTTCTGTGCAGTTCTAGGAGGTCCACCCTCCCAGGCTTCGCCTCCCCTCTTTGGGGAGGAGTAAGTTTATTGCTTACTGTCTGAGGCGCCCCTACCGGGGAATGCCGACGGGGCTGCCCAGGCAATTTTTAAATGGCCAGAGTGCTCACCTCTCGAGCGCTGGCTTTTAACCCCACTTGCTCGACCCGATCTTGGGTCACATCTTACTTGTGGGAGTAAGATAAAACTGGCCTTGTGCCTAACTCCGCGAGGAGTAAATAAACATATATAAACGGAATATAAAAAGCAGATATAAACAATACAAAAGTTTTATATATATTCAAACATGCAAAAATCATATATAATCTTGGAAGGAAGCAGGAAAATGTTCTGGAGTCCACAGAACTGGTCTGGAAGTAAGAAGATGACTACATGTCCCATAACTAGTCTGGACATGATAGGAGCTCTACACAAATGTTGCTTCCATGCGAAAAAGGGAGAGGAATTTTTGCAAAAATGTTACCCCTTTAACGATCAGTCCAAAAAGGCAAAAAAAAACAAAACAAAAACAGCAGTGAACTTGTGATTCAAACTTTTTGTATTGTGACCATGTGACTAAATCAACCAATGATTGGCCACACGTTGTCACATAATCTGGGACTCCACGCAATGAATCTCAGAAAATAATAATTTTGATAATCTTTGCAAATGTTTAAAATTTTTATTTTTCACAGAGGTATTTATTTTGTCTTTGAAAAAAGATGGAGAAAAATACTTAATTTGCAGCGATATGCTGCTCGCGAACCTGTTATAACTGTCGCCTTTGTTGATAGCCATCAAGTCATCCGAAACTATTTTTCAAGTTGTTTACTTATTTACAAGATGTGATTAGAGTTTTATTTAGTCGAGTTACTGTGAAACAGCAAACGCCACAGTATGGGAAAACAGAATGACAGAATGAGTATTCTAGATAACTCAATGCGTAATATATGTAACCACTGTCTCCCCATGAGGGCAGAGTTAGACACAAGGTCGGTTTTTATTCTGGGGAAAATCCAGCTCCTAAAAAGGAGCACTCTGCATTGGGACAAAAATAAAAATTGCCTCAATTTAGAAGGATTTCTCCTTTACCGATCAAGTATATCATCAGAATATGCAGAACACTATGCTCCTAGTGAAAAGGCCAAGGGACTAGGTTTTTTTTAGCTGTTAAACGACTAACGAATTCAAAACAACTTATTTTTTTGCTTAAACTCAGGATTTATGATATTATTTTGGTTAAAAACGGTATGCAACATCAAATGGACAGAATAGTTTTTGAACAAAATGTACCTACCTCATTGTATTTTCCAGTCTGCCATATTGTTTTAACCACAATCCCGTGTGATTATGGATAATTTTCAATATGGCTGACGAGAAAATACAAGATCGGTATATTATATTAAAACAAATATTCTGTCTGTAGCAGTTACCTCCTCCTTTCAAAACATAACTACACCGGTTTGCCGGTAGGTGTCGCTTTTTCACCGACAGGTGGCACTGTAAAGCGACACCAGAGTTATCTGCCCTTCTGACTATAAAAACCGTTGCAAACGGAAAATCCATCTCTCTCTTCTTCACCGACCGACCAGTCTCGACAGAACAACGCTGACACTAGCGTTCCATTTCAATCTTCTCTTCTGGTCAATTGGCCTCGGCAGAACGACGCTAATACACTAGCGTTTCGTCTCACACTTTTCTCTTGGACTGGTCTCGGCATACCAACTACCAACACACGTTTCTTCCGTCAACACGTGGTCAGACAACGGTAAGAGTTCTCAACTCATTTTCTTTGTATACGGCTTTCAAAGACTTTCCACACGCCGGATTCATTTCTTCTTATACCTTTTCAAGAACTGTTTTTCCATCGACACACATGCATACATCACACACTTCATCATTCCACGTACACACACGTTCAATAAACGTTATTTGAACTACTTCATTTTGTTTATTAATTATTACTCTGTCTTTGCATGCAACATTGCTTGATTCAACTTTGCACGTTTATAATCGGGGGAACACGACCCTCGATCCTAACATGTCCATTTAACGTTACATATTTGTAACAAAAGAAAAAAAAAAATTGAAAATCACGAATTTAAGTGAAGATAAGTTGTGTTTAACTCGTCAATCATTTTGACCATTAAATGGAAGAGGGCCTTTGGACTGGGATGAGTATGGGTTCCCTGCTTGAACAGTTCTGTCCTTTTTGGAACCCATCCGGTTATGGTCGCCTCTTAGATAGTTAAGTAAGTCCTGCTTCCCCCCCCCCCTTTTCATCAATAGAGATCCTTCAAGATGCCGCCCACCTCCCTTTTATTTTTTTTCCTTAGCCTTCCCAAATTGTTTTTATCTTGAAAGGATACCATCCACCCCAAAACTCAACCCCTATTTCTTTTACTCCCACTTGGATATTAACATGCTTGTTTTCGGTTCTAAACAAAACCGGAAAACAGTGGATGGTTTACTTTTGGAAAGGGTTGGAAGAGTCTTACTAACCTAGCCCTGATTTTATCCTTTCGGAGAGGAGAGGGGGGGGGGTGTTTTTTGTTGTTGTCCCACTCCCCATATTTTTCCGATGAAATTGTAAAATCTTCTGTAAATAAAACTGATTTTAAACTAGTAGGGATATTTTAAGTAGGGTACTCCATAGAGCAAATGCGGTATTGTGGTTACTGCTGAAATGAAAGTGATGGACAAATGATGAAAGAATGAAAATAAACAGTGCTTTGAACGAATTTGTCAAAATCCGTCCAGTTAAGAGTAGGATACACAGACAGTTTTGGTAACTTTGTGTCTAATTTGTAAGTAAAATGGATTTTTATTTGCGAATAAATAATTCAAAATGTGGTATCTGTTCTGTCCTCAGTTAGTGAAGGAGAAATCCTCCTCGACTGCAGTAATTTTTTTATTTTTGTCGTAATCCAGAGTGCCCCTTTTGGGGGGAGTTGGAGATCTCCATATTAACAACCGAACTTCTGTCTCATGTTGACTTCGTGGGAGAAGGGGGGGGGGGTGCAAGTGAATAGGAACTAGCTCAACTTAATTCAGTGCAGTTGTCTGACCAAAGTTTGGAAAAGAAAAAAAAAAAAAGTTATTTTCTAGATCAGCAGCTCACATGAGCACATATCAACCATAAACTTTCGAATTAACATTTGAATGAAAGGCTGTGTGGGTGGGAGTGTTTCTCGCCTATACGCAACTTTGATAAATACACATTGAATTAAAAAAAAAAAAAATTCCTATTAATCGAATATTTATTGAAATCAAAAATAAAAACTGAAAGTGTATTATTCATATATAAAATTTTCTGGGCAAAACAATGGAAGTGGTCCCAAATCTTTAAGTTCGCGCCTAAGAGGGCTATGAAGGTAGATTCCCCTCCCTCTAAAAACTTCAATCCGATTTTGATGAAATGTAAATCATATGTATAAAATTTTTTTCAAGCAAGACAATAGAAGTGATCCCAAATCTCTATGTGCCAGAACCCCCTTAAAACTTCAAATACGTATATTCGATTGAATGAAATTTAATCCATATATATGAGACACTAATTCAGAGAGTTTAAAAAAATGTCAGTTTCTTCTGACAAAATTATGGGACGGGCATTAAAAAAAGAAAAAAGTAATATGGCGTTATATAAGTATATTGAAAAAGGATATGGTAGTGTTCTTCATTCAATTCTGAGCAACGTCGGCTTTTCCTGCTACTAATATATATATATAATGCTTGTTTATATTCCAATGACCCTGTTTCCCCGACCGTACCAACATGCAGAAATTTTAAACTAATTTTAATAAACATATAGCTGCACAGCTTCCAATTTAAGATGATCCCCTAAAATGTCACCCTAATTCTCAGTAGCCCCTAATGTCTACCTACAGTGGCAACTTGCCTTGTTTGGGGTGAACCCAGTTTAAAAAAAAAATGAATAAAATAAATAAATCCAATCTTAAATCAAATCATTTATTTTTTGGCAGAATGGCTTGTGGTCTTACAATTGTTTCTTACGAGTGAAATGCAGCCATCAACCACATACAGTCGCTATTCCTCAGAGACCTCGATGAAAGGCATATATAGAGTGTCAAATCAAGTATAGAGTTAGTGGAAACAAAACAACCCTTGCCCCTCCCTCCCCCAAATATATATATATATATATACAGTAAGATAATACTTTAAAGATATAGATAATATCTTTAACCAGTAGACTATCAGGATAAAAACAAAGCTCAATATAGTGTATAGAGCAATAATATTAATTGAATGACATAATAAAATTAAAAATTAATCAGATTTTCTTAAAGTTCAAAAACAAGGAGTGATATTGCGTCCTTAACTCATGAGATTTCAAAGAAAATCTTCTCCTCAGAGGACCATTACTGCAATGACATTACTGCAGGTAATAAAAATTAAGCTTTGAAAATATATAAAAATACATAAAAGTATATAAAACATCAAATATATTGGCCCAATACACACTTTTTTGTTAAACAAGTCGATTAAAAAACAATCCAAGTAGTGAATGGTAGTCCAAAACCGAAAGTTATCCAGGCGGGAAATTTGTTTGTTATCGATGCAGTAAATGACAGTGAAGAGTGTATTCAGGGTGTATGCAAATTAAGAAAACAATAGAAAAAACAAAATCATACAAAAGGTTCAGAAGATTCACTCGGTGTTGAATATTATAATGTCCAATTAAGGGTTCTTATGAGCTGATAGTAGAGGTTGTGCAAACCATAGCTTCTTGGTCTGACGTATATATAGAAAAAATTTGTGATGGAGTAGAAATATGCAGTAAGATCCGATCAAAAAAACGAGTAAATTTTCTTTGATAACTCATGAGTTAACGACATAATATAACTCCTTGTTTTTGAACTTTCATAAAATCTGATTAATTTCTCACTTTATTATGTCATTCAATTAATATAATATATATATTTTTTCCGTGGTTGTAAGAAAAGATGATTTTGAAGCCTTTAAATTGGCGGATAAAAAATGATTTCTGGCGAAAATTAGGATTTAGAGGCCAAAGAAAACAAACAAAATTTCTAGGAAGAGGAGTTACTAATCTAGAAAAACAAAAGAAAAAAAAATAACTTAAGTAAAAAGAAAATCTGACCTACAGGCACCTAACGAATAACGTTTTTGTTGTTGTCTATTTCACAAAAAATCGTTAAATTCCTTTTTTTCTCAGGTAAATTATTTAGTGAAATAGGTTTCGGTATTATTTTCAAACAATTTAGTGTTACTTAAAATCATGTTTAAGCAAAAAAAAAAAAGATTAAAAACAGTAATTTATAGCTAGTTGACTCATTGTAGAAAAGTGGCGTCCATGTCAAAGTTGTAGTTTCAGAAACAGGAAATGTCATGCAATTATCTCTCTCTTTGCTTTTATCCCTTTGCGATTTTCAAAAATGTTATAATAATAATGAAATAATAATTGTGTAGAGTGTTCTACAACTCATCAACAGTGCATGTATAGTACATGGAATGATGTACAATTGTCAGGGAAATGAATAGTGTATGATTCATGATAGACATGTGTGGTGTACAATGGATGGAGGGGTCATCAGGTGCAGTTTTCAAAATAAATAAAACAATTATATTGTTATGTAATTTTTGCGATGAAGATTTATAATTTGGGTAAATGAACCCGACTTCCGCAATTGTTTTGTATATTTTTCCTAATCAAAATACACAATTTTTACGTTTGGTTTTGTTGTTTTGTTTTACGGCATATCAACCCTTTTCGGGTTATTTAATGGCGAATCAGATCATTTTGGTAAAAGTTTTTGTGCTTCAAGTTCTCTATATGTTCAGCTATTTATTCATGGTGTAAGTTTGGTTGTTTTGTAGAGGAAAAATGTGTTGTTTTTAGTTTGCAGAACATGATCGAGTTTTGCAAAGGGAAAAGAAAAAATAACATCAATGTTTGGTGCATTTTAAGTCAAAGTCGGTATCTTCAGACAGTCTGATCTGTAGCACCCACACACTTGTTCTTTTATAAAATTAGGTACTGTTTCGTAATCGTCAACCATAGGTTTTACTGGCGGAGTTCTAGAATCAATTCTTAACATGGGGAGGGGGTCTTCGGTAAGATTCGGAACGGCGTACTTGCTTCGCCTTTTTCGATTTCGTAGCATTCGTTATACATACGTCACGCCAGTAAAATCTATGGTTGACGTTTCCGAAACAAAACCTAAACTTAATATAAATCCGACATTTTCATATAAATTATTTAATTTGATTATAACTCTGAAAACAATTGATTTAAGAGAAAGTCGGGTTCATTGGCTTTGACATCCATTTTACCATAATTTGTATGATTCGGATCTTGGTTTTAATATTCACAACATTTCGGCAGATATCATCTCCGACCTTCTTCGATTGCATCTTTTCGAATTTGAGAACAAGAGACGAAATTTTGAACTGAACCCGCTATTTTATCCACGTCTCCAGTGTTCGACAAAGACTCCCAAGTTCGGATCGAAGGTGTCAAATTAAGAAAAGGGTACTTCTCCATATTAGAATCCAAGCTAATCCTGACCCTCACGACACCAAGCCGATTTTAGCTTGGGGGCTAATCTGGAGAAGCACCAAGAAAAGATACACCTGAAGAAAGTCGGAGGCCACATCGGTCGAAACGTTATGAATAGAAAAACCAAGAGGAGAATAGTAGTCCGAATAATAGAAATTTATAAACATTTATTTGAACTGAAAATTGGCATTAGTGAATGAATGAATTGATTTAGTTCCAAGTTTAGTACAACAAACAGTATTTCTTATTGAATCACTCCCGGCTCCAAACCGGTTTTTCCCTGGCTCCAAACTGGTTTTTCCTACGTATTTTTATCCGTTTGGTAAAAAAACAAAAAAAAAACAGATTGGAGACGGGAGTGATTCTATAAAATTACCAAACAAACAATTTACCAGCTGTTAATAAACAACACTGTACAACATTTATTTGCCAACTTTTGGGGTTCTTATTTGGATTAGGACCCGAGTTAACTTTGACCCCGTCGTTAGGGTAAGGGTGGGTTAGCGTTAGGGGTGGAGATTAAAGTTAGCTCGGGTCTTAATCTGATAAAGTTTTATTTACTCCTCCCCAGGAGTTAGGCACAAGGCCAGTTTTATCTTACTCCCACAAGTAAGATGTGACCCAAGATCGGGTCGAGAAAGTGGGGTTTGAAAAGCCAGCGCTCGAGAGGTGAGCACTCTGGCCATTTAAAAATTGCCTGGGCAACCCCGTCGGCATTCCCCGGTAGGGGCGCCTCAGACAGTAAGCAATAAACTTACTCCTCCCCAAAGAGGGGAGGCAAAGCCTGGGAGGGTGGACCTCCTAGAACTGCACAGGACAGGCGTACAGTATCCATCGGAACAGATACTACACTTTGATCTTAGCCAAAAGGCCAAGTACCACTTTTTAAAACAAATATTCTTAATCCAGTTTTTGTGACTAATTTTTATTTTTCACGAGTTTTATGATTTTACAGTGACGACGTTTTTTTTCCCTTCTTTTTATTGATTATTAACACTGTGTATATTGTCATCATTATCGTACAAAAATATTGTCCCGTTAATGTTGACGTCGGTATGTGTAAATAAAGAACCGATTATCATATCTAATGTGTGTACACTTTAATTAATATAAACAGATCGATTTCAACTGATAAGTATTCGTACAGAGTTTACTTATTTAAACAGTTTATAAAACAATTCAAATTATCATTTTCTTTGGTTGAGGTGTTGTTGATTAGTATTACACAATCATACGCCCATCTTTTGTAAATAAATGGATAATTACATTCTGGTCTCACTGAAAGAAGACGAAAGTATTAGTAAAGTAGCAATAACGTCTCGTTTAAATATGATTTAATACACGTCTACTTACGCTAAATTTCTGTTGGTGTTTTCTAATGTGGGCAATAATTTAATGCCGAGGGGAAGCGTCGTCCGTTTTGCTCCTCCAGTCGACGCCATGTTTACCGCATCACGTGGCGACAGTGCGGACCTACTCTTTGTTAAGTAAATTAATATTAAACATGGCTAGACAGAAAACTTAGCTAAAGTAGATCACAAAAATGTTTTTTTAATTTTAGAATTATTTTGATCGATCTTTATTTTTGCAAAATGAAGAAAATTAAGTTTAAAAAGTAGGTCGTACGTAGGTAGAGTACAAAGAATCCGAGTAAAAAAAGAGTTCGTCAGAAAAGCAGAGTCGAAATAAAAATTATGATATATGCTATATTAATGTTGTATTTAAATGTCATTGAATATGTTTTTCACTATTGAATGATGTAGAAATAGTTTGTTTTGTGGGATATAAGTTTAAAAAAACAAAAAAATAGTAAAACTGAAATATGTGTGTATACATACATGTGTGTGTATGGATTTACTCCGGTCCGTATGTCCCTTTTTTTTTTTTGAAACTTGCTTTTTATTTGTCTTGTCTGTTGAAGAGTTACACTCATTGTAAATACGCTAACAAATGTGCCTTCCTTAAGGATTTCTAATCGAGATTAAACGGACGAAACCAAATAAGGATTATTTGCAATCAAGGTTAAAAAAGAAAACAAAATTCATCTTCTAACTGTAACTTGTTGTTTCGTATTGTGTTCGTACACCTTCTTGCCACGATATTGGCAAATGGAAATAACACGAGAATTCTGTGAACGACAATATCTCGGCTGAGGACACTGGAGTGGACAATACAGTCAACATGTCCTTGCCTGAGAGGTAAATATTAGTTTCAAGTCAATTTTTTTCATCGTCTTGTACGTTTTTAATACATAAAAAAAGAAAACAATACAGAAAAGGGTTTAATGTGATGGCGAGGGGAGAGGGGGGTCAGTTTATTGCTTGAAAAAAAAAAAAATGCAAGAAAATGAATCCCGAATTTTAGGGCAAGGAGAGAAATTTTACATTTTAGGAAAAGCTGAAAAAGGTTTTGTTTACTGCTTCTGTATGGATATATATTTGTAAGATATCAGATATCGATAATGCTGAAACTGCCGGGTTTTATAATGAATAAAAATGAAATCGAAGCTTTGTTTCTCCCCCCCCCTTCTCATCTTGAGTTCTGGGACAGCCAGGGAAAGTACAACACCCACTAATAAAAACGTTAGAATTTCACACATTTAACCGAAAAAAAAAAAATGGAGTTATATATATATATATATGAGATATAAACAGATTGTTTTAGGTAAGTATTGGAAATATTTCACGTATGGCTGAAGGAATTAAATTTGAATTGTCACTTCAAAATGTACAATTACATTTTATACACATGAATAATTAAATTATTCCTGTGCCCATAATTTAGTCTAGATATAAACTGAATTGAAATTACTTATTATTATTATTTATTTAGTTTTCACTCGGTAATTCTAACCCCCCCCCCTCGTTAGTTGTAAATAAAAACTATCTTTACCAAAAACATCTTATTTGTCAATTGACAAATATGAACAATTCAAAACCGGCTTGGAAGAAATTGTATCTCTTCTGATGCCACACTAAGTCTATTCTGTCCTCTGTCAGTGGATCGAAAGTCCTTCTAGACTGAGGCAATTACACATTTTCTACTAATCTGGAGTGCCCCTTTTAGGGGGGAAGCTGAATTTCCCCGCATTAAAACCCGACCTTGTGTTTAATTTTGCCCTCGTGGGGAGTCAAGTGAATAGGAATCGGTTATTTAAAAAATATTTTGATTTAAAAAAAAAAAAAAAATTTTTTGTATATTTGTGGTTTAATAATTTTAATTTAATCAAATTACGTTTTTTATTTTTTTTTGGGGGGGGGGGGGGTAGTTGTTTTTCTCATTTTTGCTGTATTTCCTCCCCGTTGTCAGTAAAGCCTGAAGAAGAAGAAAAAAAAATTAAATGTCAGATTCCTACACTTGAACAATTTCTTCATGGTCACTCGAGCTGATACAAACTGAAAAAGAAGTGAAACAAATACGTAGTTTTTTGTTTCAATAATAATTATTAAAAAGAAAATAAATGCTTTAGCAGGTTCTTTTTAGTATGTTTAAGTTTGAACAATGAACATAAGTTAAAATATAAAAAGAAAACTCTGAAACCGACAAGCAAAAAAAAAAAAAAACCCACTGATCGTTATCGTCCGATTTTTTTTTTTTTTTCTTTTTCGAAGGAAGCAATGTCTGGAAAATGTCGGTTATAAATGGGGGTTCATTTTCGGCCTTAAGATACATTCGTGATTGAACCCTCACTTTAAAACCAACACGCATGCCCTGTTTTTTTTTAGTAAATACCTCACCCCCACCCTCATTTTGGATCATTCAGACTAGTATTCTCAATTTGGTTGTATTTACAACGTTTCGGCCGATGTAACCAAAAGTGCCGTCTTTACGAACTTGGGAAATTAGACAGGATTCCTAACTGGATCCTTTATTTAATCTACGGGGGTAGATTGTTCCTTTTTTCCATCCTTCATGACCGGGTAGAATTTATTCTTAGTTATTTATTATCGCCTGTAATAAAAATTGAACATGTAAGACAGTCACTTAACTGTTTATCAACGCCCTCAACCGTTACGCTATGGGTTCACTTTATTTTTTGGTGCTTCTACAGAATTTGAACCGAACTAAACCTAGGTTTATGGTAAAACAAAGAAAAAACGGCTCGGTTCAAAGAAGTACCCATTTTTTTCTTCTAAATAGTGTTTAAATTTGTTATACTTTACATCATTCAAGTCTAATAATTTAATTTGAGTATATATATTATTTTATATTTGTTTTCTTATACCCCCCCCCCCCAAAAAAAAAACTTAATGGGAAATATCTCACTAACTTAGTTCACTGACTAAACAATGTTTATCCGGCCTTTTTGGTTATAACTACCTCCCTCTTTCGAGGAGTGGTGGGTTTATAGAATGTCATCATTGATGAGGGAATGCCGACGGAACTCGGCAGGTGTTTTTATTTCCTATTCACAGTGCCCGCTTTTTTTTTTCTTTTAGGGAGCTGAATTTTCTCCACATGAAAAAATCAACCTTGTCTAACTTTGCCCTCGTGGGGAGACAAGTAAATAGGGGAAAATCCTATTGTAAAGAAACAGTCCTTTATCGTCTTTTACTTTTGAATAGTGTTTGAGTGAATTGTCTATAGGTTGATTTCAATCACTTAAAGATTGTTATGAACCACGAAAAAAGATGATTCTGAATGATAAAAAATTCTGCTTCTATAGAATTTCAAGCAAACCAAATCGACTTTTACTGAACTAAAACTAAGTTTAGGGTAAAAAAGAGAATCGGTTCAAATTCTATAGAAGTATCCCCAAAAATGATATTTTAGTTGTATTTATTCAACGATGGTTTTAAGAAACATGTGCAATCTCTCATATTAAGTAAATCTGCAAAAACACTTCGCTGTATTTCCCCGGCGTTGCCAGGTTTAGAGAAATAAAATTCAAAATATATTAAATCACATCCAATTTCAGGATACAACCTCCGAGAAAAGACATTCTGGTGGATTTAATTTCGCAATTAAATTATTTATTTTTAATGGGTTTAAAAGAAATCCGTTTTATTTTATGCTATTACATGTTTTTTTTTTATTTCAATAAATATTATTCGATGAATAGTAAGTAAAAAAAACAACAAAAAAAACTCGTGTTACTTTCAACAAAAACAGACGCGAAGTTTTCTCATAATTTTATTAATATAGTAACCTTCGTCTGCCACATTTTCAAAATCATCTATCAAAACATCATTTAACACGAACACTATTTAAATGATGCACATGCAAACATTCGGTGCACCACTATTCGTGCATGCTGGTAATATTTTACTGCAGAGAGTGGGTGTGATGCGAAGTTTGTTTAACCCGAGCGAATTCAGCCCCCCCCCCCCCCAAAAAAAAGGGATGGGAGGGGTTACAAAAGTTGTCATTATCGGCATTTCCTGGTAGAGATGCGACTGGCAATAAACCACCCACCCACTCATTTCTCCCGAAGAAGGAGATAATGCCTAGAAGGATGGCCTTCTTGCACCGAATAGAACCATAACTCCACTCTGACATAAGTTCGAAGACCTTTGTTACTGCCCCTCCCCCAAATAGAAATGCGTCCCTATTTATTTAACTCCCCACGAGGGCAAAGTTAGATGTAATGCCGGCTTTTAACTTGGGGAAAATCCAGTTCCCTGAAAAGTAGAACTCTGAATTGGGACCAAAATAAGAATTGGTACTTATATAGATCAGCCCCTATGGCTGTCAATATTGTACTCGATAAAATTCGGTAACGAGTTACAACAGCCGAAAGGTGACCACACAAGATGAAACCCGGGTTTGTGAAACAAAACGAAAAACACTGGTTTATTTATATTGCCTTTAAATTTACAAAAACAAACTATCTGCGTGAATGAAAAAAATATCGCTAATTAAAAAGAAAAGAATTTACAAAAAATATACAATGTAACAAATCTAAATATATCCGTGAAAAAATGCATCAAAGTGTTTTAAAGTCTTCGTTTTCCCTATCAGAAACCCGGGTTTCATTTTGTGTGGTCGCCTTTTGACTGCTGTCGTTACTGGGACAATGTGTACACAGACGGGGGGGGGGGGGGGTGATCTGTATAGTGCCCCAATTGAGAAGGAATTCTGACCGAGGATAGAACAAATACCACACTTGAATCGCAGCCCGAAGGCTGGGAAAGGTTATCTTTTCTCACAGTAATATGACGATGATACATTTAATTTTAATATAGAATTATATATTGTATCACGTATTCAAAGTCTTCCTTCATTCTAATAATGTTTATTGAAGAAAAAACCAGCGTAGTATTCTGGTATTCGTCGACTAAAATTACTTTAAGGCCCCATTATCATTTCTGTTTAACTTATGTATGCGACACACCCATGGAATCTGATTTTAGTGCAAATAGACTATTATTGACTATACATTCCATTTCATTTTCTTAGTAAATGTGTCATGGTTCTAGTCTGGTGATCAAATAAAGCTTTATTTTCACTAGCTATATTTAGCCGGGTAGGAGGCTTGAAGAAAAATATTCAAAATATGATCCTGTTTAAAAAAAAATTAAAAGGAAATTTTCTGGGGTTTTTCTTTTTTTATTTTTTATTTCAGTAATAATGAAATTCTATGGCAACTTGGCGTGTGTATTTCTCGCGTCGACGTAATGATAAATAAAACCATTATTTAAAAAAATATATTAACCTAATATTATAGAAATCAAAAATAAAATGAGGGAAAATTAAAAACTTTTTTTAAAAATCCTATTTTAAAAAAATTAATTACGAAATTAAATTCATCAGAATGAATTTAAAGTCAGCCATTTTAATCTTTTCTTAATAGTTGAACAAAA
This sequence comes from Sepiola atlantica, assembly GCA_963556195.1. Taxonomy (NCBI): domain Eukaryota; kingdom Metazoa; phylum Mollusca; class Cephalopoda; order Sepiida; family Sepiolidae; genus Sepiola; species Sepiola atlantica. Next base: position 26,671,501 of record OY744535.1, read on the forward strand.
TTTATTCCGTGACTCTTCGAAATTTGAAAGGAATTTAGAAGCATTAAACTTGTCAATAGAAAATAATTTCTGGCTTTAAATTTTATTAGCAAACCCTTGCGTATTTAAAAGATTAAACATTTTGGAAATTGTGTGTATGTATATATATATATATATATATATATATATATATATATGTATATATATATAACATTGACTTTACAAAATTAATTAGTTTTATAAGAATTTAGTTAAATTAATAATTTAATGACCAAAACGATACGATAATAATTAAATTTAACTTATCCCAGTTAAGTGAAAACATTTTATTTGTCATTTAGTTTACAATCCTCTCATTTCTTCATCACTCAACTGACGGGGATAAGGGTTAATGAGATGGATGGCATCTCATTAACCCTTATCCCCGAGTGGATTTTGACCTTGATAAGTGGTGACTCATTAGTAAAAAAAACTTCCGGGTAAATACAGTTTGTTTTAATAATAATAAAAATAATTCTCTATTTATCAAAATTACGTATATGCGAGAAATACGCACGTGAAAGTATGATAGTTTTATAAATACAAAAATGACAGTTGTAAATCTTTTATGTAATCTTATGACATAAGAGTATCAGTCTAGTCGCTATGGTTGCATCCAAGACGAGCGATTTCCTTTCTTTTTTTTTTCTGACAAAAAATGATGACACACCGCCATCACTCCAAGTTGACGTAAATATTCCACGTTTTTCAGAGTTGCTGTCATCATCTTCCACAAATTCTTTGAGAGTTTAGAAATTTTATTTTGTTTAAGTTTTGAACAATTGCCAATTTCAGTGATTAATTTTTTTAAAAACTTGTTTGAAAAAAACCAAACAAACCCAACAATAATAATAAAAATATGTATTTCCCCCAATAATAGATAACCAAAAATAATATTGTGCTTTTAGCCTTGGATGAAGAAACTGGAAAAGTTTCTCTTACGGTACCCCCCCCCCCCCCTCCGGAAATTCTGACTGGTTTTAAGGTCAGCACAAGAGGCTGAATCGTGTCATGCCTGGTATGAGGTCCCTTATATTTATATCTATTTTAAGTTTTTTTTTTTTTTCGTGCAAAATTAGCTTTTCAAATACTATTAATAAAAATTTTGAAACCGTTTCTCATGTCTGTGTTTATACGTTACTTATATTTGTTCTATTTACTATTTGATAGCTAAATAGACTTAGTCTATTTAGCTATCATTTATTGAAATAAAAAATTCAATAATGTAAAGAAAAACAAAAAAATACAAAAAAAAACCCCTAGATTTTTAAATCCTATATATATATATATATATATATATATATATATATTTTAAGTAGTGCATAGTATATAAAAATATTATTTTTATACTATGCACTACTGTCTGTCGAATACTAATGTTTCCTTTCTCTTGTCATCTTGGATTTAGTAGAAACTCCAGCTTGTTTATGCCAGAAATATTCAGTGGTACGTTTAGACGCTCCTAGATCGGTTAAACACTCAATCCACGATCCCGGAGTGTCTAAAGGGACCGACGAAACTTTCTGGCATTAACAAGCCAAATTTTCTCCTAAATTCAGGATGACCAGATAGATGAAATCCGGGTATCCCCAACAAAGTAATGTATAGTATTTAAATATTGGGATTTGTAGAACCTATAACCGATAAATGTTTTTTTTTGGGGGGGGGGGGCATTTATAACGACAGCTAATAGAACGAAAAAGGGGTGTAAAAAAACAAACAAATAAATGTTGCCAAAGGCAAGATAAGTTACAGTAGAGGCAATTATGGATATAAAATGAGCATCTTTGACCTCAAAAAAATTCTGGTTCGCGCCCCCAGAGGGTCAAAGGGGGGTAAAAAATGCCCCAAATTGCCCAAATTTATTGCATTTTACACTCGTCACATACAGAGGGGGACCACGCATGCGCGGCTTGTTAATATAGATTAACTGCAAAAACTAAACAAAATTCTTTAAATTATTGCATTTGTGAATTTGATTAAAGATGAGCGTAATAACAATTGATAGTAATGATAAATCGGTAATATGGGATGAAATTTGTGTTGACACTTTTGCGCCCTCGTCAGTAATGGAATCGGTGACAAGCCCTGGACATGTAGCAGACGACTGCAAGCGATCAAAATATGCCAGCTTTCTCAACAGATTTGTATTCCAACCGATCACCGTGGATCAATAGGTCCCGCTATGTGGGACTTCCTCAACAGCCTTGGTCTATTAATGACGGACCATCGTGAATTGACTTGTCTTTACAAGTGTCTCTCCATTAACATCATTCGAAGAAACGCTTCGAGCCTGCTCTCGGCCTGCCAAGCCAACAAAGACATCTGATGAAACTTCCTGATGTATAGGCTTTTAAAATTTGGTGGTTGAGAAAGATTTTTATGAACTTTTAAATTTAACTCGTATTTTGTTAAATTGTTCAATTATGTATTCATTGGATGAATCTATCTTCTGCTTAATTTGACGCAGCATAAATGAAACATCATGAAAACTAAATGTCAAAGCTTCACCTATGCTTAGTAGAAACTAATTGCTAGTGAATAAGTAGCTTTGTTATGCTTTATATGGTAAATTTACTGATTAAGTTTCTTTGTATTCGTTCATTTAATACCGAAAAGCAGATTAACTAGTAATATACTTAAAACCTTAACTTTTTTGTTAAGATTCTATTTGTGGAGCTGAAGTGTCTCTTGCAATAAAGTAATTCGTCTTTGAGTTATGAAAGTTCTTTCATAACGGAAACTTTATGAAAAGGCATTTTGAATTCAATTAACGTTTTTATCATTTAAATCCTCTATCTATATAAGAGTCAGATACACCGTAAGATGCAGCACTTTCTTCAGCCAGGGGTTTTTACCCCACCTAATAAACCGGTATCGTCTGGGCCTTTGGGTCTGGATTTACGCCGGTCTATTAGGGGTTGTTGGTCCTGTGCAGTTCTAGGAGGTGCACCCTCCCAGGCTTTGCCTCCCCTCTTTCGGGAGGAGTAAGTTTATTGCTTACTGTCTGAGGCGCCCTACCGGGAATGCCGACGGGGCTGCCCAGGCAATTTTTAAATGGCCAGAATGCTCACCTCGAGCCCTGGCTTATCTAATCACACTTTCCCGACCTTGTGTCACATCTTACCTTGTGGGAGGTAGATAAATAAAGCACTTCTTGGTTTTTTGGCTAAGATCAAAGTGTAGTATCTGTTCCGATGGATACTACACCCTATAAACCTGTATCGTCTTGGCCTTCGGGGTTTGATTTACACTAGTCTATGTGTTTGTCCTGTGCAGTTCTAGGAGGTCCACTCTCCCAGGCTTTGCCTCCCCTCTTTGGGGAGGAGTAAGTTTATTGCTTACTGCCTGAGGCGCCCCTACCGGGGAATGCCGACGGGGCTGCTCAGGCAATTTTTAATGGCCAGAGTGCTCACCTTCTCTGGCGCTGGCTTTTCAAATCCCACTTTCCCGACCTTGTGTCACATACTCCTATTGTGGGTAGGTGTTGAATAAACACTACTGCTGCCACATCTGGGGAGGTGCCGCTCATAGCACTCTTTTCTGCCTTGATAGAGTACAAAACCGACTTTGAAATCTTCTCTTCCCTACAGCTCCTTTATCATAGAACAGATGTTGCTAGTCTTTCTCTACTCTTTCATTATTTTCATGGTAGGTGCTTGAGTGAGCTCCAATCTCTGGTTCTCGTAAAACATTCACAGCAAAAACTTGTGTAGCTACAAGCACTGTAAATAATTTTCCTTTCTTCCCGGGTACCTAAAACTAAACGGAACTTCCATGAACAAAGTTTCTTTCAAAGAACTTCTCATCTGTGGAACACAATACCACAGGGCTGCTTACTAGCCGACTACAACACGGTCGTTTTCAAGTCCATTTTATGATTTAAATACCATTTAAAATGGATCATTCAGACGAAAGAATTTTTCTTCTAAAAGAACTCTTCTATTAATCTTATTCATTTATCGTGTAGACATGTTAAACGCTTGATAGAAGGGTAATTCCATGTCAAATCATCCAGAAAAAAACACTTTTTTTCACCCTTACCTCTCAGATTTTCTTGAAATTTTTACCAGTGGTAGATACCATAAAAGTAGGGAAATCCTGAAAATTTGAGCACCTGAATGAACACGGTTCAGAAATTAGAGCACTTTTAAGATTAGGGGTGTGACAAGATTCTCGTCAAAATCACGAGTTTTGGAAATCATGGTTTTGTGAATAAAATCATTTCTAGATAATATAGAGGGCTGAAAATTGGACCAGGAAAGCTTTTCAGGCCGAGGAATCCAAAAATCACATCTAGAACCACTGAAAAGCAACTATTTTTGAGCTATTTAATGTTCAAGCAGAAATTTGAGTACCGTGATTTTGACGAGAATCCTGTCACTAGAGTTGGGCGGTTTTGAAATTTTGGTTTCGGTATCGGTTTCGGTTTTTTTCCCTTAAAACCTCGGTTTACGGTTCGGTTTTTCGTTTTTTTTGAAAAAAATTTTTTTACTATGGAAGCTATTCATTCTCTTGTGTGATGATTAGTTATTATTCAACGTTTAGTTTAATTATGCCACTGTTTCGATAATTTTGTGACTGAATCATTCTCCATGATATGAATCATATAAGTTTTAAGGTGTTGACTGTTGTAATCAAAGTTCTGATACCTTTTTAACAGTTAACTCGTTAAAACAGTGACCAAAGATTCATGAAAGATTTCTGAGTTTGAATATACATTCTATCTAATTCTTTAACCCATCAGAAGCTAAAATATAACTCAGAAATGCAAGAAATTAAAAAACGAAAATTTATTTAAACAAACAAAATAATTTTACAAATAAAATTAAGCAAAAATGATGATGAAAATGAAATATTGTCAAAATTATTTGACAGATAATAATTTTAATTTTTTAATAGGTGAAAATGTTTGCAAGACGTGTCTTGTCGCGTAAAATAAACACACCATATACTTCTCGAATTGCCGGTGTTGACTGTTGAGATGTCTGTCATTTTGTGTGCTCGAAGTTCTGTCAACTGGTGCGTGTTGGGGTTAATATTTGTTTTTAAGACAGGGTAATAAAACTTTATAGACATGCGTAAAAGACTAGTAGTACACCCGAAAACCGCGCCAAGGGAAAAGGAAGGATGGTTAAAAAAAAAGTAGAGATTATTAATTCACCTAAAGTCATTTTTTAAGCTTTAAGGTAATTTTAGTCATAGAATTCATGACTTGGATTAAAGTTTAATAATTAAACTTTCGAATAAATTGTCAACTTTAAATAAATACCATATTAACAATTTAGTAAAATATAAATCGTTGCATAGTCTACTTTTTGAATAACCCATTTTTGGGAGAGAAAACGGTATAGTTGAGAGATAGTTCTCTAGAAATTACAATTTATGTATGAAGTGGCTTTTCAAAAGTAAACAATGAAATGCCTAATGTTTAAAATAATTTTAAAAATCCGAATAAAGTGACACTAGCATTGGCAACTACTTTTTTTCTTTTTAAATGTTTATACTTACTCACTATATTTCGTTTATTTACTTTTACAAGTATTTTTTTTTAATTTCATTTTAATAACTTATTTTTTTAGATAACTCTGAAACAAACAAATAATTATTTTACAATTTTGAGTTGAATCAAATAGATTTTCGACATCATACGGAACGCGTTTGATTTTTTCTTTTTCATTTGAAAATAGTTTATGCTAAAAATACGATGTCATGTTGTCTGTCGTATTTCTCTGTTTTTCATTTGAAAATTCAAAATGTTAATGATAAACAAACTGTAAACAAAGATTTCTTCCTACAAGTAGCAATACACATGAAAAAATTTTAAATTGCTTAAAATATCTCAATAATGGCATATATAGAAAGAGCTTGATGATCTAAGACAGAATTTTTTTTAATTTTTTAAATCTGACTAAAAATAAGGAAGTTATGACTATTTTTGTGCCTCGCACAATTGGATATTTTCCCCTCTTTAATACCATATGCGTTTCGTTACATTTTTTACACTAATTTTTCAGTAAAAATGTTATATCTTTGTTAAAACACAAGATTAAGCAATGAAATTTACCATATAAGTGTACTTTTGTACAAGGAATCAGAATATGCCACTGAAAATCTCCAGAAATTAATGGTTTCCAAGTAATCTGCACTAAGTGCACATAAATATGCTGCAATACCTTAAAAATACCATGAATCCATTAAAAGAAAGAAGTTAGAAAACTCAAAGTTGAATTGTAATACATTTTATGTACAAGAAACTAAAATCTAATACTAGGACTGTTTAAAAATGAATATATTGCAAGATTTTTTTAGCATTATTGTAGATTTACACCTTCTGCTAACTCACCCCCTTACCTCCCCAAAATATGAGATTCTACTTTTTTTTATTTAGGCAATTACATGTTAACACCCTGAAAAACTTGGCAGAAAGAAAGAAACAAAAACAATTATTTTAGAATTTAAAGTGGGGATCAGTTTCACATAAAATAATCCCCCATTTCAAGGCCATTCTAGCATTTTAGGACAGTTAATTATTTTTTCTATGGGAGATAAATCCTGTGCGTTTTTCTTGTTTTTTTTTGTTTTTTTTCTTTTTTTTTAGACGATTATGAGGGTCTTTGTGGGAGGAGGGGGGCTTACCACTTGAACTTCAGGTTAGTGGTAGGGCTAGGGGCAATTAAGTGTGAACACCCTTAAAACTTAGCAGAAAGAAAAAAAAAATTCATTTAGAATTTCGAGTGGGGGATTAGTTTCACATATATTTAATGTAGAATAATTCACCATTTCCGGGCCATTCTAGCGTTTTAGGGCATTAATCAATTTTTTTATATGGCAAATAAATCCTGTGTGTTTTTTTTATGGGCGTCTGCTTTTTTTTTTTTTTTTTTTTTTAGATGATTATGTGTGGTTTTAATGGGCTTTTTTGTAGGATTAGGGCTTCCTACTCGGACTTAGGGTTAGTGATAAGGTTAAGGAAGGGGTTTTGTTTTGGATGGAGGTTGCCATTCGGACTTAGTGTTAGGGTTAAGGGAGTTTTTTAGGAGTGGCTTGCCACTCATATTTAAGGTTAATGGTACGATACGTTCAAGATGGCATTTTTAGGAGGTGGGCTTGTTAGTCGTACCTAGAGTAAAAGGCAAGAATGGCCGGGAAATCGGAGATCATTTTACATTAAATTTATATGCGAAACTGATCCCCCACTCTAAATTCTAAACTATTTTTGTTTTTTCTTTTTTTCGCCAAGACTTTAAGACGTAATCGCCTAAAAAAGTAGAATCTTAATTTTTTTTTTAAATTGGCGACTAGAAATTCATTACTACTAAAAGTTCGAAAGTTGAGTGAAAACCGGTATTTTTTAAAGTATTTTTTATAAAAGAACCAAATAGGATTAACTTTTTTAAGCACAAAAAGTATTTTTATCTCACTTTTAAAGAAGTTTATAAACTAATTTTACAAAACTTTACAAGACGCTGCTGCTGATTGATTGTTATATCAGCAATACTAGCAGCCATTGTTGACTTTCGCTCAAAAAAAGGACAATATTTTTTAGGATAAGATAATTTAAAATTACTATTACCGAAAGACAAAACAACGTACAATTATAATTTTAATGCATAAAAAAAGATGAAAGATTAATTTATTTACTAGTTGGGTACGAAAAATGTAACATTTTCTATATTCATATTTTAAAATGTTTAAAATTCGTTCTAGAATGAAAATAAACAAAAATCGCCTCGTGTTTATAGCAGTAATTGCAGTAATATATTTGTTCAATCTGTCCTCTTACTAATATAACATTTTTTGGTAATATTCAATTTTATTCAAATCGGAAAATCTTTTCAACCGTGTTTCCTTGTATATGGTGGCTTACTGTAGCAAAAACACAATACCGAACGGTTACGGTTTTAAAAAAAAAAACCGATCCGGTATTCGGTATGGAGACGAAACCGAAAAACCGCGGTTTTTCGGTAAAACCGCGGTTTTTCGGTAAAACCGCGGTTTTTCGGTAAAACCGCCCATCTCTACCTGTCACACCCCTAATCTTAAAAGTGCTCTAATTTCTGAACCGTGTTCATTCAGGTGCTCAAATTTTCAGGATTTCCCTACTTTTATGATATCTACCACTGGTAAAAATTTCATGGAAATCTGTGAGGTAAGGGTGACATGGTCTGGATGATTTGACATGGAATTACCATGAGATGTTGGCCATGACAGTACAAAGTGACTTTCACCATTAAATTCTATTATTTACGTTGGTCTCAATGTGCCGTTGGTTGCGGTCATCTTTGACCGAGTTATTCCAAATCTTTTTTGGTTGCACTCAATTGAGATGTGTGTACATTTATTTATCTGACTAGAGTTTCATGAATGTAATAATGCTCTTTTGCTTAAGTGCTGTTTTTCCTTAGCAATGGACGAGTCTAACCCCACTGTCTCCATAATTTTCTATCACTTGTCTTGATTCGTTAATCCCAAACTGCCCTATAACTTCAGCCACCAACTGTCTCCAATTCTTCCAAGGTCCACTCACTTTTCGTGGGCCACATATCACCATAAAAATAATTTCCTTGGATTTTCTTGTCAAAGCTCTCCACGTTGGTCTGGTTCATCAATAAAGTACTCAAAAAAAAACTGAAGAAACCTCCTCTCTTTCAAGTCAGTTTCTTATACTTCCGGGTATCAAGGGAGATCACTCAAAACTGTTAAAGGGGGAATAAGTCACAATCAACACTTCTGAAGACATCCTTTGCACTAATTTTTAATGGACTGAGCCACTTCCCCCTAACATAAACGACAAAAAATAGCCTGTGCCTTGCATGAAATTTGCATAGCATTCAGGTGAATTGATAAAAGGAAGGGAATTGAGAATGAGCGACAGGAACGACGTACGATTGTCCCAAATGTTTTGTAATGTGTGTTGATTTGGTACGCAATTTAATCTTCTAATTTGGATAAGTTCCTCCACATCGATCATCCCCCAAAACTTTTCCTTGGACAAATTTGTTCTTGTAAACACGGATCTGTTTTTTTTTTTTTTTTTTTTTTTTTCCACAAAGGTTATGGAATTGGAATCTATAGTCCGTGTTTCGGATGCATACAGAAAATATTAATTACACGCAATATACCACTGTCCTGATTTGTACTTTGTATGTGCTTCTGACTCAACTCTGACACCATCGAGTTAAAACTGCACATGACACTTTAATCCTGCAAATTATCGCTCATCATCGACAGCGTCCAGGTTGATTAGAATTGGAACCCTTCTCTCCAACTAAGTCCAACTCCATTTGAGTGTCCTTAGAAAATGAAAGCAGAACAGAATGAACGTACTAAGTGGACATTCATCTTTGAGTCGCCCAAGCATCGGTAATGGATCCATCCGTTGCAAACGCTGCACATGATCGCACTCTTTGAACTAACTCCTGTGCCACGTGTCACACAGGGAATTTCTGGCTCCATGCATTTATCTCTCTTGTAATCAAAAGCGAATATTTTTGTCTTGGTGATGTTTATTTTCAGTTTGTACTTTTAAGACTGGAACCATTAGTTTTAGTGGGGATTCAAGATCATTGGAGTCCTTTAAGATTATAACTAGGTCATCGGCATAAAGCATTTTCCAAAGCACATTTTTGTGTCATCTTCGTATTTTGCTTGATGGCCTCCGTCGCTATAATTGTATACTGTATCTATTATTTTTTATTTTTTAAAGTATTTTTGAAATCTTTGACATTTTTGAATGCTGAATTAAATTAGCATAATTTGATTTCTTAAAAATTTCATTAAATAAGATCTTTGAACAACAGGGCTCTTTTCTCAGTATTCAATCTATTCAGAGACGTGCTCTTTTACTAATGTTTAAAATAAATCATATATATATATATATATATATATATATATATATATATATATATATATATATATATATATATATATATATATATATATATATATATTACAGGGTGAGCCAAAAGTAGGTGGACAGTTAGAAACATTTTTTGTCGAAGCGTAAGAGGCAGACTTCAAAGCTGTATAAATCAAGAAGATAAATGTTTTTTACTGTCCACCTACTTTTGGCTCACCCTGTATATATAACTCAGTGTGTATGTGTTCCCTATAGAAAGAAAGGTTAGAGAATTTACATAAAATCTATAAGTGTATTCTTATGTAAAATTTATCGAGGTAGTGTTCCCAAATATCTATGTGCACACCTAAGGGGACTATGAGGGCATAATCCCTTTAAAACTTCAAATATATCCTATTTTTATCAAATTTAAATCGTATGTATAAGATTTTGTGGGGAAGAGAAAGGAAGTGGTTCCGAATCTCTACGTTACTCTCTGTGCCCCTAATTCTAAGTGACCCATGGGGACAGAACCCCCTTAAAACTTCAAATACATATATCTGATTATAATGAAATTTAAACCATATGTATAAGACATTGATTCAGAGTTTTCCAACATTTCAGCTACTTCTGACTGTTAGGGGGCGAAACGGAAAGTGTGAGTCGGTAAGAAAGTAATATGAACATCGTGAAAAAGTACATTCAATCCCGAGCAATGTCGAGTTTTCGTGATAGTAGGGGTGGGCTATAGAAACAAAATTTTTCAAATTTTGGCCAAAAGTGGCTTATTACCTTCATTTATATGTAACTAGATGGGAACAAGTGATTTTTTTCAAAACGGGTCAAAATTGGAGGGTCACAAGCCTCAAACGAGATTTGGCCGCATCGATCCGCGAAAACGGCCCAAATTTCACCCCAAAAGACACTTAGCCACTTATTGCAAATCTTAGGGTACATTTTTTGACCATCGATTACACAATTTTTCTCCACAACTCCCAAAAATCGATGAAAATGGCCCTAAATTCTCAATTTCTTGGATATGATACTGTAAAACAACACAGTGTATGAAGCATTGATTTGGTACAGAAGCATCTAAAATTTGCATATCAACTCATTAAGATACTTATCATTAACCAGTAAAATATCAATATAATGCTTTAAAGAGTTCATCTATCACATCATAATTCTCTAGCACAAATACTGGTTTCCGTTTCGTCAAGTCCCATGCACCAATGATATTGCACGGCAAAAATTGAATTTTCAATGTCTTCTGCTCCTCAATCCGCGAAGGATATTGCCATGTTTTCTTTCTATTGTGGTTGGGAAGTGGTTCTAGATATTCCACAATATATTCATCCATCCCAACTTTCTCCCGTGTCATACCAATGAACCACTCTCGTCCCTTCGGTGTATCCCATATGGCAACGCACGGTTCGTTCAGCTGAACATCATCCCCCTGATCAGTATCGGTGAGCACAGGTGGACACTCGCCAGATTGATGCAGCTCATTGGTCACTTATTTCATCTACTTCATCAAACGGATCATCATCAAAATGATTCTGTTGTTGCTGCTCTGCCTGAATTCTTTCTTTGTGTTCCATATCCACATGGAACGTGTCGATAAGCCACTTACGTGCAAGAGACTTTTGATCAAAAAAGAATCTACGCTCATGTTCATCAAAATCATCAGGGTTCACATCTTTTCCCAACAGGTTGAAAAGGACACAGCGTTCTCGTTTTCACTTGATCATGTTCACACGTCTGGAACCTTTCGCTTTGTAGACGTTCGTGTCGTAGACTTTTAGCAATCGATCAAATTTATGTTTGATCCCAGGTATCGTTACATAATGAACATCACTTCCAAAGGCTTTCTGCCACAATTGTAGGAGCTGCAAAGAGAACTGATGAACATGGTTTTTCTGTGTTATGGAACTGTATTTGGCAGCATGATGTTGTATAGCTTGAACACACTCAGCCTCAGTCGGAAGAGAATCAAGCAGAAGAAAAGTCCAATCATCATAACTGTAATTCTCATCAATCTGCCCTGCTGCACCAGCCATGTTCACTGCATTTACTAACTGAAAAAGAAAGCATAGTGCAATGAATCATTTCACAATTAGTGCAATGTAGTGTCATCAAGTCCATTTAAAGAAGACAATGAATTGCTATTAAAAGGAAACATTTCCTTATATGGTAATTTTCATTAAAACTCAGTTTTGGCCCTTTTTCTCTTATTTTTGACCACTTTTTGTCATTTTTAACACTTAAGAACACCAAAAAAGAATGGGAGAAGATAGCAGGGTGCCCATTTCAGTTTTTCCCAACTACTAGGAGCCATACAGAGTTGTCTTATAGACATGGGGAGATGATAATAGCTGTTTTTCGGCCCAAAACCGCCATTTTGGCTTATTTTGGGGCAATTTTGACCCATTTTGGACCCTGAGATACCCTAAGAAGCCCTATACTTGTAGGACAGTATATGAGAATGACAGATTCTGGTATATAAAGGCATTTCTGGTCAAAAAATGTACCTTAAGACTTGCAATAAGTGGCTAAGTGTCTTTTGGGGTGAAATTTGGGGCGTTTTCGCGGATCGACGCGGCCAAATCTCGTTTGAGGCTTGCGACCCTCCAATTTTGACCCGTTTTGAAAAAAATCACTTGTTCCCCATCTAGTTACATATAAATGGAGGTAATAAGCCACTTTTGGCATAAATTTGAAAAATTTTGTTTTTAATAGTCGACCCCTACTGATAGTCTATTAAATAAAGTTATAGTTTATATTTTTTTGTTCACAAACTCCTAGTGTTTTGGAGATAGCCCCCCCCCCTCAATAACTACATATTATGAAATTACATTACTTGGATAAGTATATTTCATTTTGATCAAAGGGAGTACAACATTATTGTGGAGGTTTGTGGTTGGCATCCATAAAAAAGAAATCAACGTTTTATTTTATTTGGAAATTATAGGTATGGTTTGGTAGTTTTGTTTTACGGCATATCAACCCTTTTTGGGTTATTTAATGCCGAATCTGGTCTTGTTTTCTTCTCTTTTTTGTTTCTTTCCCCTTTTAATATCTGTTTCTATTTAACCCATAGTTGGGACCCTAACAGGTACTACCACTCCGGGTCAGGGTGGACCTGGGAGCAATGGTAATTAAGAGGAGGCTCCACATTCCCCAAAATCCGTAAGCCGGATCTCACCATCGGATGTAGTTTAAGGTCATATCCAGGACCGGGAGTAGGGTAGGAAAAATAAAAATAAAAAAGGGGAGGGAGAAAGGGAGAGGGGCTGTTGTTTTTGTTTTTGGTTTTGTAGAACATAATTAAGTTTTACAAACAAAAAAAAAAAAAAAAAAAAAACGTCAATGTAGGTGAATTTCGTCTCAGGGAGCCACAGGGCAGCCTGATCTGGTATCACCAGTGGAAATTATAGAAATGTTAACGCGGTGTTCATGGTTTGGAGCAAGAGTGCACCACAAGGGTCCTCATAGATTTCAGGGAAACACTAGGTGGTGTGCATCACGTGGTTAAAGACTATAAATTTCCATCCATGCACATGCTCCGGAGAGCTTCACCACATGCTTAGAAACAAAACTCTGCCTCAGGGTTGATTGTCTTGTCATCACGTGTGGTTTGTGGTTTAACAGATTATATTGAAGTACTTGCTAAAGACAATTTCAGGACTGGATAAGTACAGGGTGGGCAAAAATAAGGGTCCTATTTTTAAAAATTCATAACTTTTTTATTTATTGATTTTTAATTTATTTTTTTTTTAAATTTTTTTTTTTAGAATAAGTAAAGGACCCCTTTCCGAAGCAAGCATGAGCCGTATTAGCCCTAAGGAACGTACCCTCATTTAGAAAACATTATTTTTGCTTAAAAAACTCAAAACAGTGTAAAAAACAATACTTTAGTTTTTGTAAGTTTTAAGAAGTGTTTTTCGGCTAAAATTTGTTTTGTTTATTTCAAAAAATCTCGGAAGGGTCAGTCTACACACACATAAAGTTTGGTGAGGTTAACTTTTGTTTTGTGGAAGTTATTCAAATTCAAGTTATTCAAATTTAAAGATAGGACCCTTATTTTGGCCCACCCTATATATAGCTCGTCAAACCATTACCCTCTTATGATTCTTTGCTCACCGGGACAGTGCACCGTCTCGCTATCAAGAAGGATCTTCTGCGAAACTGTGATATTCTCTCTGCTGAAACATGTTTGTTGATGGTCACCATAGAAACGATAAAACTATCCTTAACCAATAGAGATTTTTATTTGCAGTTTATTCCTCTAGATCCGCCATGTTCTGTCTGTACCGATGCATATTAACATGCTAACCTTGTGAAGAATGTGGCTCTTTATAACACACGGAAATGCCATTCACTATGGAAAGGCTGTATTTTGCGTATCACACAGTGCTGGGATGCGCGGAGACCAGTCGGGGATGCTATTTCAGAAAGGTACTACTCCTCTACAAACCTTTTACTTATCTCCTCCCCCCCAATCGATGCTGAGTACATTCTTCATACTCCATCCCAAAAAACTGAATATTCTAAAATCTAATAACTATAAGAATTATATATATAAAAAAAAAGGTAATGTTATGGGCGGGGCACAAAGGGATATAGAGTTTCTGTTGTGGCCGTGTTAGGGGCCAGAAATAAAGATACGAGAGGAATTAAGTAAACAAATATTAACTAAGAACAGTATTAAAAAAAACATATACAAAAGAGGGTTACCAGCAAGACTGTTCGGTCTGACTGTCAGGGCTGTCTGCTGGAATATTCCATAGTGAATGGCATTCCGTGTGTTGACTAAGAAGTACCTGCTGCTATTTATAGCTGGGAGAGTCCATGCATGCAGTATTGTTGCCACATCTGGGCTGGTGCATCATCCACTAGTCTCTCCCTCTTAAACAAGGTCCAAAAAAGAGTCGCCAACTTAATAGGTCTCTCACTATCCACCAAGCTCCATCCCCTGTCCCATCGCCGCAATGTTTTCATCCTTGTACCTGTTTTACAAATACTTCAATCGATTGTGCTCGGATGCACTTGCTGCTCTAGTACCCCCTCGGCGTAAATACACTAGACCAACCCGACAATCAACTAAATCTCATCCGTTCACTGTGAAGATGCCGGAGAACCTTCTACTCCGATAGCTTCTTTCCTCGTGCTGCCAGCCTCTGGAACTCCCTCCCTGCTCCCTGTTTCCCAGACTGTACCGACATGCAGAGGTTTAAAACTAATGTAAACAGACATCTCGCTGCACAGCTCCCAACTTAGGATGACACACTAAACCTATACCCTGATTCTCAGTAGCCTCTTACGTTTATGTTTGGGATGAATTATGTTGGAGGGGTGGGAATTCTGAATTGATCCCTGGCAATGCCGAGTCTTCCTGCTTGTTGATTGAATAAAGCATTTTTTTTTATTATGATGAGCAATCAATTCATCTGCTTTTACACAATATTATGTAAGCTTTTCATGAATTAAGTCATTACTTTTTGTTGAATAATTGACTTCTGAGAAAGTAACCACTAATATCGGAATTGTTTCATTCAGTCGATTAGAATTGTAAAATAATTTTCTTTTTAGGAAGAGAAATGAGTAGACGAATTTCTCATGGGTTTATTTGAAGTGTTCGTAACTATCTCGTGCTTTTCCCACGTACATTTTCATTATATCTAATTGCTTGCAGCTTTTTGTTTCAGTAATCTGATGGCTGGCTCAATAAAAAAAAAAACTAAATTTTCGGTCGGATTATAAATTTCATGAAATTTTTCTGTTATTTTACAGCACATCAACTCTTTTTTTGGAGTATTTAAGCCGAATGTTTTTATTCAATTTCTTCAATATCTTCAAATATTTATTTGTGGTATTTGCCACAAATACATGATGTAATGCAGGGATTCCCAACCTTATTTTGCTTGTGGACCCCCTTGAGAGCTATTTTATCATTTGTGGACCCTTACATGCATATATAATTTTTTTGCAGGGATTGTAGATGTTTTGATGTAAATTGGGATGGGATGGGAGGGGGGGGGGGTTGATTCAGTAAAAAGATAAAATCTTCAGAGCCACATTTACTCAGATTTTTGTACATGAAACATTAATAAATTTTACTATGGTCCGTTTCTAAATAAAACAAATAAATACATTCATTCATTTAGAAGAAAGAAATTGTAGAACTATTTCTACTTAAGTAACGTTAAGTAGAAACCCTTACCCTAACCCTTACCCTAACCCTTCTAGCGTAGGTTGAGCTTACAATTTTTGTAGGATTTTTTATCAATAAATTCTCTAGCTCAGCTAGGAAGGCTTCCTCCCGAGCAAGTACAGCACTGACCATCGCAGCTCACTTTGGCCGATCTTGAGCTAGGTCACACGATATGGTTAGCCATTTCCGATTCCCTAGTCGAAGAGCAACCTCTTATGGGCCTGATACTGCTGCTTTTGTTGGTGGTGTTAAGCGAGTCAGCCTTCTGCGTAGAGCTCACCAAGATCAAGCTTCGGAATTATCTGATCAACATGAAGTCCTCCTTGTCGATCGCAGCTATTTGTTAACGTGAAAGATTGCAGGTTTTTTTTCTCGTGAACACCAAGAGCAGCAAGGCTCAGCAGTTACATGCAGAGTTTGTGATGTTTTGGCCAAGAACACACAAAGAAATGGTGCAGAAGCAACATTGTCATTCTCCTTGCACTGATTTGCGGTTCTACGTGTTGCATGTCTTTACTTGTTACACACGACAAGAGGACGATGGATCCTGATGCCGACTCCTCCTGGTTTTTCACCGGAGCCCTGTTATCTGGGTTGTGGCCCTATACTGTTTGGTGCCAAATCTGTCCGCCAGGAACTAGAGTTCTAAACGGCATAGCTCTGACACTACCATGTTGTCACCGCTCCTACTATAGTGTAGAAAGGTTGAACTTTAAAGGGTTGATAGTGCTGCTTGCTAGGTCGCCTTTGATTGTCATCGTGATCACACTTGAGCGGATCCAAACTAGGTGACATTGGCAGACCTAAAAGGAGATGATTCTATTTATATTTTATCGCTGACTGCTTGTACGAATCAATTATTGAAATGCAAATGGCAAATTATACAAAATGGTGGAATTGGTAAAAACTTAAATTTACTTAACAATGATGAAAACTTATCTTCAGGGCCTATGGATTCCATAAAGCCTTGCCAAAGACAGGAGTGGAGAGGAAGACTTAGATTTCGAGACTAGACAATCAGGCCCCACCCTCATCAGAGGATTAATTGTGGCCTGATTCAACAAATAAACCGGTTGATGATGATGATGATGATGACTAACCCATGCTCTGAGGTGGTTTTCAAGAATTCCAGGGTCGAGTTGAGACTCTAAATTTGTTTTTTTTTGTCTCATGAGGGTGGTGGTGATTGAAACCTTCTGCCCTCACTAGCGTAGTGAAGATAAATTTAAACCACTTGATAAATTACTAAAAACAGTTTATAAACCAAACAAACCCTAAAAAAATGTTTTGTATTAAAGTTGCAAAAGCAGGAAGAAGTATCTCTCTCTTTTTGCCTTCAGCAGCCATCTTGTTTTAGGTCCGCTAAAAGGTCCCTTTTTTACTTGTCTCCCCACGAGGGCAGTTAGACACAAGGTCAGTTTTTAATGTAGAGAGAATCCAGTTCGCTAAAAAAAAGGGACACTCTAGATTGGGATAAAAATTGCCTCAGTCTAGAAGGATTTCTCTCCGTCACTGACAGAACCGAAAAGATGAAGTGTAGTATCAGAACAGATACTACACTTTGCTCTTAGCCGAAAGAAAGGCTTAGGATCATCTATCCCAAATCACAAAAGTTTTCTTTTAAGAAGAAAAGAATTTAAATAAATAATAATTAAAAAAATAGATAGAATGTAGTTTGCAGAAAACTAAATTTTGAATATTTGTATCTACAAAACACTTTTAAACTATTTTGATAGTTTTGGCAATTGCTGTAGCAACAAATCTCTAGACTGCATTTGAATATCTGACCACTTAGTAGTTTATCCAAAAGGATTTAAGTTATTGGTATTTCACAAAAATATCAACTCTTAAAAATGATAGTCAAACATAAACCTTGGGTAATTCTGAGGAAAAGAAATTTTTCAGGCAAAACAATTTTCAAAAAAAAAAAAGTGATATTTTTCGTCTGTTAGCAAAACAGACCAATGGAATTTTTCACACTGATCGGACTTCCAAACCGCAAATTCCATAGTATGTATATCTTATTTGACCTAATTTTGTAATTCTTCACTTAAATTTGTTTGAATGTAACTAAATTTACGAGGTGAAAATAAGTCCGTGCGATTTCTATTTCATCAATTCAGTTGCACAAGTTAATAAAAATACAGTACAACTAACTAACTACATTTTTAACACTTATTTCACTGTTAAATTACATTTTCTCATCAGATCATCAAAGTTAAACAACTTTGAGCTGAATCAATACTTAGATGGGTGACCATTTGGGAATGTCATGTGCCATAAGTTAATTCTCTAATACATCTTGGAGGTATGAACCCATCTCTCCTCCCTTTTAGCTGTAGAGGAAATAGTAACATTAGCGAAGGATAACCCCCCTCCCCTCTCGTTTTTTATTGCCGGATGGTGTCACTAATGTTTTGTAAATAGTTATATAATTTCTTTGAATCTAACGTATCTAAATGTATGTTTCAGATTTTTTTTAGATGAGAATTGATGATTTTGATTACTGTTCTCATCTTGGATGTTATTTTCACAATGTTTCGACCGATGTAACCCTAACCTATCTTTAGGTGTGTCTTGTCGAACTCGGGAATCTGTATGGAATTTCGAACATAACCCTTTATTTAATCCACGAGGGTAGCTTGTTCTCGTTCTGTCAGCCATGACTGGGTAAAAGTTTAAAGTAATTCATGGATAAAATGCTAAATAATAATCAGTTCTATGTGACAGTCATCTGGAGGTGGAAGGTTCGATCCTCAGCATGGGCGATACTAAGAATACAATTAAGATTCCATGGTTGGCAGAACGAGAGCAGGTTACCTCCATGGATTAAAGAGTTCCGTTCGAAATTTCGTACAGATTTCCAAATTCGACAAGACACATCTAAAGAAGGTCGGAGGTTACACTGGGTCGAAATAAATGTAGCTTTTTAAAATATCTATTTACCTTCACAATTGGTTCATAGCAGTAATTGTAGACACACTAATTGTAGACGTGCTAATATTATCTAATGAAACTAATTTTTCTTATTAAGAGGTTTCCCTGTGACCTTTTTAAAGCTGTTTT
The DNA here is from genome assembly GCA_963556195.1 of Sepiola atlantica. NCBI lineage: Eukaryota > Metazoa > Mollusca > Cephalopoda > Sepiida > Sepiolidae > Sepiola > Sepiola atlantica. The sequence continues at coordinate 26,690,640 of OY744535.1, forward strand.
CATATCAAATTGCAATTTCAAAGGTTAATAAACAATTTCTTTAATAACTGTTTTTATATATTATTTCTTTTTTTTTTTTTTTTTCTTTTTTTTTTTGTAATCTTGTGTTGGTTTAATTATTATTTCTTTCTTTTGTTTTAATCAAATTCCTTTTTATATAAAGATTTTGTATGTTGAAGCTGACAGGAGAAAGAATTGTTAATACAATATTACCAAATATAATCTAGAAGAGCAGGTACTATTTTGTCTAATTAAACTCAGTACAAATGTATAATTGGGAGATAACATGGTAAAGTTGAAACTTATTTTCTTTAAATGGGGAATTTCCACAGGCCCTGCTAGTTTTTTTTGTTTTTTTTTCTTTTTTCAGAGTGAATGGATGGGATTTGGTCTAGTGAATTTACGTTGAGGGGGGGGGGGCACTAGAGCAGCAAGTTCATCTGAGCACAATCCATTGAAGTACTTGTAAAACAGTCACAAGGATGCAACATTGCGGCAATGGGACAGGGGTTGGAGCTTAGTGGATAGTGAGGGATTTATTAAGTTGGCGACTCTTTTTTGGACCTTGTTTGAGTGGGTAAGACTAGTGGATGGTGCACCAGCCCAGATGTGAGAACAATACTCCATGCCTGGATGGATGATGGCTTTGAAGAGATATAGGATACTGGCAGGTATAAGTTTACTTGCACGGTAGCGGGAGCCCACCTTCTTTGCAGCAGCCTTGGCAATGTCTTCAATGTATTTTAATTCATATTACCTGTGAATGATAGGGTGAAAAGTTTGAACGTTGGACTCTCAGGTAGGGTGGTATTTGCTATGGCACTCGGTGGTTGAAGAGGTTTCTTGTAGTTATTGAAGGAAAGGAGCTTTGTTTTTGCGGCATTAAAAGTTACCATCAATTTATGACTCCAATCCACTACAGACTGGAGATCATTTTCTAAGGATTCAGCCATTTCTATGAGAAAAGGAGCGACTGATTATTGCGGTGCAATAATCAATTCCATGTTAATAAGAAAAAAGTGAAGCCACAAATTATCTGTATTGTCATTGGTTAAAATTATCTGTATTGTCATTGGTTAAAATTATCTGTATTCTCATTGGTTAAAAAAAATTAACTGAGATTCTTTAATGTCTGAAATTTGCTGATTTGGGTTGCAGAAAAAAGAAGTGAGAGAAAACGTTCAGTGATTGTGAGCCGCATTATTTTGACTGTCTGAACAAGTTCCTTATTTTGACTGTCTGAACAAGTTCCTTATTTTGACTGTCTGAACAAGTTCCTTATTTTGACTGTCTGAACACGTTCATTATTTTGACTGTCTGAACACGTTCATTATTTTGACTGTCTGAACACGTTCATTATTTTGACTGTCTGAACACGTTCATTATTTTGACTGTCTGAACACGTTCATTATTTTGACTGTCTGAACACGTTCATTATTTTGACTGTCTGAACACGTTCATTATTTTGACTGTCTGAACACGTTCATTATTTTGACTGTCTGAACACGTTCATTATTTTGACTGTCTGAACACGTTCCTTATTTTGACTGTCTGAACACGTTCATTATTTTGACTGTCTGAACAAGTTCCTTATTTTGACTGTCTGAACACGTTCATTATTTTGACTGTCTGAACACGTTCATTATTTTGACTGTCTGAACACGTTCATTATTTTGACTGTCTGAACACGTTCATTATTTTGACTGTCTGAACACGTTCATTATTTTGACTGTCTGAACACGTTCCTTATTTTGACTGTCTGAACACGTTCATTATTTTGACTGTCTGAACAAGTTCATTATTTTGACTGTCTGAACACGTTCATTATTTTGACTGTCTGAACACGTTCATTATTTTGACTGTCTGAACACGTTCCTTATTTTGACTGTCTGAACACGTTCCTTATTTTGACTGTCTGAACACGTTCATTATTTTGACTGTCTGAACACGTTCATTATTTTTGACTGTCTGAACACGTTCATTATTTTGACTGTCTGAACACGTTCCTTATTTTGACTGTCTGAACACGTTCCTTATTTTGACTGTCTGAACACGTTCCTTATTTTGACTGTCTGAACACGTTCCTTATTTTGACTGTCTGAACACGTTCCTTATTTTGACTGTCTGAACACGTTCCTTATTTTGACTGTCTGAACACGTTCCTTATTTTGACTGTCTGAACACGTTCCTTATTTTGACTGTCTGAACACGTTCCTTATTTTGACTGTCTGAACACGTTCCTTATTTTGACTGTCTGAACACGTTCCTTATTTTGACTGTCTGAACACGTTCCTTATTTTGACTGTCTGAACACGTTCCTTATTTTGACTGTCTGAACACGTTCCTTATTTTGACTGTCTGAACAAGTTCCTTATTTTGACTGTCTGAACAAGTTCCTTATTTTGACTGTCTGAACAAGTTCCTTATTTTGACTGTCTGAACACGTTCCTTATTTTGACTGTCTGAACACGTTCCTTATTTTGACTGTCTGAACACGTTCCTTATTTTGACTGTCTGAACACGTTCCTTATTTTGACTGTCTGAACACGTTCCTTATTTTGACTGTCTGAACACGTTCCTTATTTTGACTGTCTGAACACGTTCCTTATTTTGACTGTCTGAACACGTTCCTTATTTTGACTGTCTGAACACGTTCCTTATTTTGACTGTCTGAACACGTTCCTTATTTTGACTGTCTGAACACGTTCCTTATTTTGACTGTCTGAACACGTTCCTTATTTTGACTGTCTGAACACGTTCCTTATTTTGACTGTCTGAACACGTTCCTTATTTTGACTGTCTGAACAAGTTCATTATTATTTTCATATTAATTTGGGAAAATTGAGCTTTAACGGTCCCATAGAAGTCTGTTTAAGCAGTGCCCTAATCAAGTTTCAACCTTTTTTCAGTTTTGGTTTGTCTAATAAAAACTTACATTTTGGAAAATGAGCTTTAAAAAGTTTCACAAGTAGTACTTGAGTTTTTAAGAGTTATAAACGTAATTGTATTGAACTGAAGTGTATAATTAAGCGATGCAATGTTGATTCCAGAGTTATTAGACATTCCTTACCAAATTAAGAAAATTTGAAAATTGTCTTTAAAATTCCCTTGAGCTCTTTGTTATACAATCGGTCAATTGTAGTGCTGTTTACAAACTTAATAAAAAAAAAGAAAAAAATGACAGTTTCAAGGAAAATTGCTGCTACATGAACATTTTGGAATGGAAAAATTGATTGGTATTTATTTTGATTAACTTTTCTTACATGAAAAAATCTGACTGGATTTGATTAGAATCCAAATAAAGAACATGATGACCGCATTTTGGATAGTCTGGAGTATTTTCTTGCTTATTAGAATCTTTTGAGAAAAAAATGTTTTGTTAGGATTCAAAGTTATGAATGACTGAACCTGTCTTTGGATAAATGGTCATCTCCGTCATGTCCTATGTTGCCAGCAGGTCCATGGTGTCCCAACTTTTGTTCTCAGTCAATGCCTCAACCTTAAGTCTGTCCGTCTTCGATGATTCAGGCATGCAGCTCATTGCTCAGAGGGGCACTAATTTGTGACATAATCCTCCGTACCTCTTAATCTGGGTGGTGAAAGCGTATTGCTAGGATGTGCAGGAGGAATTGGTTAAGGTCCACAGATGGTTAGTCTTTGACAGTAGAATTGTGATTGTTTCAATATTTTGTATGTCCTTGATCAAAACTGCAGTGCATGGTTCAGGATGTTGTGCAAGTCAGAGAAGAAGTCTGCTCAATCTGATCAGAGTGAACGTCGTTGCAACAGAAACGTGTTATGGTACCTTGCTATAGTGAGCAATTGCCTCGTTTGAATTCTATTGGGTTGGTTTAAGCAGAGGACACAGTTATCTACATGAAGAAATGTGACTGGTGGGTTTTGTCTTCTCTCCAGAGGTGGGGAGTTGGCTAAAAGTCCAACTTATGACTCTCTTCAAAAAAAGAAAAGAAAAACCTGAACTCCACCTTTTTAGATTTTTCTTATAGCAGTATAACAAAAATCACGTAAGAAAATGATAGAATTGGGGAGTAAGAGCTCAGGTATTTAATTCCCTCCCACCACAGAAATATGTGACACAAGGTCGGGAAGGTGGGGAGATCAAGCCAGCGCCCCTAAAGAAGGAGCATTCTGGCCTATCAAAAATAGCCTGGGCAACCCCGTCGACATTCCCCGGTCAGACGCCTCAGGCAGCAAGCAATAAACTTACTCCTCCCCAAAGAGGGAAGGCAAGGCCTGGGAGGATGCACCTCCTAGGAAAACCCCAGGACAGTGTACCTCAGCCCGGCAGATAAAAGACCACCGAAATGGCCCAGTTCTTGCTGGACTGATTGTCGAGAACGAATCCTCGACTGGTATTACCCTATCCCGACGTCCTCACTCAACCGAAGTTAATGAGACTGAACAGGATGGGGTGAGAGCCCAACAGTGTGACCAGTTGACTAACGAAATAAGTAAAGTGTCGAGCACACTAAAACACCGGTTTATACGAAAGCTAGATAGAATGTTCTATTATGCTTAGAAGGGCTAGTCCATTCTCTGAGTTCTGATTGGCTAGAATTCATAAATAAAAATTCTAGTGTATAAATGTACTGTTTCTTTATCATGAAATATATAATTTAGTTGAAAGGTAGATTGAGGTCATATATATCGAGAGGAAAATACTTTGACTGCATTATAATTCTTTGAATTTATATGAATAAAAGATTTTTGCCCCAAATAATGGAAACGTTTGTATTAAGTGAATAATTGGCTGGTTTTATTGTGTACATTCTACAATGGTGGGCAATATGAGGGGAAATATTTGAAATGAGGTCATGATTTTCTAGTGTATTTAATAAATGAATGAATACTTCGTATGAATACTGCTTTTAGAAAAGTATGTAATTACAGATGCTGACAGTTGTGCGTCCCTGACGCAGGATCCATAAAAATCTAGAAGGACGCAGTAAAGTTTTATCCATGCGCCTCGGGGGGGACACACATCATTGTTTTCATGACAAAACTAAAAAACTACATTGAAATGTACACAGCAGATCTGTTGGTCGTGGGGTTCCTGCTAATCAACGAAAGTAGCTTAGTTTTTGTTTGTTTGTTTTTTTTTGTTTTTTTTCGTAATTGTAAATTTCCACAAGTAAATTTACTTTGACTGTCATGATCAGGTGGATATGCGGCAGCAAACTAGGGGAAAGAATCCCTTCAGCTTGGTATTGGTGGGATTTTGAATGTCTTAATTGCTCAGCGTCTAGGGTGGTTTGGCCATGTGCAGTGTGCCACCTCCTGCATCAACTCTAAAACATAGATACCCCAGGCACGAGGGTGTATTGTAGACCAAAGGAAGACTTGGCTTGAGTGTGTACGAAGTAACGTGACTGCTTGCAACATGACTGGTATCAACCCTTTGGATCAGACCGCATGGAGAACAGGCATGGGACTGCCTGGTGTTGCCTACCCCAGAGTTTGGGACACTCTCGGCACTTTTAAATACCAAAACCTGATGATAAATGCAGTTGTATTACATTATTATTATAATCCAAAGTGTTTTTGATGCCGAATTTGGTGCAATTTTAGCCAATAACTTTGGAGCCTATAGTAACATATTACCCCTCCCCCATGTCGCACCTGTCATCACAAGAGTAATTCATGACATTTATTTTTTTCCAATAGTCTTTAACCCTTATTATTGTTCTCCTTCTTAGCCACATCCGACATGTAAAGTTTGATGCAATTCTGACAAATAGTTTTGGAGCCTATAAGTGAGACTATGACATGGAAAGAAACTGGAATCTTAAGGACATCTCAGTCCTTCCAGTAATAATTGGAGCTACTAGGCTCATGAAAAATAACTTAAAAAAAAAAAAACCCTACTTGGTGAATATACCCGGTGAACCAAGTGCAAGAGATTAAACCAAATAATTGCACTTAAAAAAGGACGGTTAGTCCTAAAAAGATCTCTCATTTGGAGTCTTTGAAATAGCAGGTGAATGTCTGGCATCCGGTAGGATGCCCCATCCCCAACAAAGAAAAGAAACAACAATGCTCAATTATAATAATTTAGATACTTTCATACAGAAAGTAATGGATGTTAAAGAGTATTTCTTTACTGTTTCTATGCTTAAAAAGGTGGTTTGGCTAAAGAGTTTTCTCCTTGTCTATTGATTCAATAAGAACAAGTGAATTATGACATCCAACAAGTAACATAATCCTACTTAGGTGTGTAGCACATTTCTTTTTGCAATGTCTGTTTACTCTGTGCATTCCCAAAGAACTTGATAGAAATAGCACTATCTCCTTTCGTGGTTTCTTTCTATGTATAACCTGCAGCTTGTAAATATATTAGGAACTTGTTCATAATAAGTAATGAAGAGATTGACTGATATAGGAAACTTGATAACACATATATATATATATATATATATATATATATATATATAAATGAATGAATGCAAAATTTTTTTTTCGATCTATCCTAACTATATTAACATCAAAAAAGGTTGTGCTCATTTAATTTTATTATACATCTTATTTTGTAATACCGTATATATAGTACACCGCAAACACCTTTTAGGTTTTGTTAATTTGCATATTTATTTTATAAACAGCTTCTAATAAATTAATATTCTGTAATATACAGTTGTAATTTTGCATTGTCATATTTTCTTATATATATGCAATATTTTTCGTTGATAATGAAACGTGTGATGTCTGAGAACAGATACTACACTTTGATCTTAGTAAATTGCAAATACCCACAAACACCTATAGCTCTTCTTAATTTGCATATTTATTTTATAAACAGCTTCTAATAAATTAATATTCTGTAATATACTGTTGTAATTTGACATTGCCATATTTTTTTATACATACGCAATATTTTTTAATTATTTATTTGCTATACGGTAAAAAATTTATAATGTAATAAATTAGACACAAGACCATTAAAAGTGTGGGATTAAATGTGGGTCGTTGGTCATCCTTAGTCTGAAACTATAAAAAAAATGTCTATCCTACTCTTTACTAGAATAATCTCAGTCACCACGATACCACATTTACTGTTGGGGCCATCTTACTTAAGGTATCCCCAAATGAGTTTGAAATTTTTATTTTTCATAAATATCTCTGTACAGAAATCTTAGTCAAAAGGCCAAGGAACCATAAATGTTTTATGGATAGACATTTTTAACTGAATGAAAAAAAACAAAACTGATTTAATCTATTATTATATTATCTTTGAATGGGGGTAGGTAGTGTAGTATCAGTTCTGTTGTCCTCCCAGGAATTACCTCCTCCTTTTTGTAAGGAGGTAATGCTCCCAGGTATTACATCCTCCTTTTGAGGAGGAGTTAATGTATCTATTCTTTTGCCCTGGAACCATGTCCCCAGCGACTACTTTCTCCTTGTGGGGTGGGGGTGGAGGGGGGAAGTGAAGTATCTCTTCTGTTTCCATGTTACCATACTCACATGCATTACCTTCTCCTTTTATGGGGCGATCCTCCCAGGTATTACCTCCTCTTTATGGGAGGGGGGGGCAGTACAATATATGTTCATTCCTCATATCATCCTTCCATGATTATCTCCTCCGTTGGGGGCGAGGTGAGTGTACTATCTGTTCTGTTGTCATATCATTCTCCCAGGCATTAACTCCTCCTTTTTGGGGAGGGGGGGGGGCGTTCGTCCTGATATCATCATCTCAGTCATTAACTCCTAACATATACTTAGCATGTTGGTTCAGCGTGATATCTTTCCCGACTAGCAAACATAGGCAACTGGAGGGGGCATATATTTGCTAGTAATATTAGTATATTAGTAAAGTGTGAACATATATTTATGGCAATTTAGCTATACAGAGGCGTCTGCGTTTCGTCCCTCCAGGGAATCGTCAGGCTGAGTGCCTGCGGGGAATGAAACGCGGACGCCTCTGTGTAGCTTAATTGCCATAAATATATTTTCATACTTTATTACTAAGCCCTCCTCACATATTGAGCACTGTTGACGTAAATACTGAAAATCTATACACAATATATTATACGTATATATATATATATATATATATATATATATATTTAAGATGAAGATTTCATGAGGAATCACCCAGAATCACTTGATACTGGCACTGATGCTATATTTACACTTGTCTCAGTCTTCATGAGTGGGCTGACCCGTCGTCTTCAACCCCCCCCTCACTCCACCAGACACATCTTCATTTCCGCTTTGTTGGCTGCCTAACCTGGGAGTCTGTGCTGGCATTCTATGGCTCCTCCCTCCCCGCAGATATGACTTGTCTCAGACATGAAACATAGATATCCTGCTGCTTCTCTTTGGCAATAGTCAGCAGCCAAATTTAAAGCACAACTTTCTTCTTCCTATGTTTGAATTATTGCAACCGATATTTCAATCTCGGTTACAAATATATCGCAACTCACTATCGCTTCGCAAAGTTCGCTACTCGAAATACTTGAAACATCAATTTGAAATAATAAACATTTCATTCATAACTTTGTTGTAAACACGAAACAAAATCTTCCTCGTTTATTCATATAGATAGATAAACATTACCATTTTGGTAACTTTGAAAGAAATCAATTTGCCTTTTCACTCGCAATTTAGAAATAGATTGCAACTCGTTGAAAATAGTCCCTCTAAAGAAAGGGGCATTTGAACATAATGCTAAATATTTGTCCAGGAAATAAACCAATATTGCGTAACAACTATTTGTTATATTAAAATCCAAACAATCAATGATTTAAAAAAAACAATAACAAATAATAGTTAATTAATAAAATGTCCTTTTTCAAAACCAATATGCAAATTAGTTACACATGCCTGATCAGTGGCAAGTTTATGCTGTATGGAAATGAAACCTGACCAGTGAGGGTTGAGGACATACGTTTCATGGAGAGAAATGATATGAGAATAATACGATGGTGTGTAATGTGAGCCTTAAAGAGAGGAGTAGATCTGATGACCTCAGAGGAAGATTAAATCTAGACAGTATATGGAAATGTATGTAGAACATGAGACTTCGATGGCATGGCCACGTTGAAAGAATGGATGAGAGTTCTTGGGTTAGTATATGTAGAACAGTTGAGGTAGCAGGGTCAGTTCACAGGGAAAGGCCAAGGAAAACATGGGAGGAAATGATAATGATTGAGAAAAAGAGGAATAAAGATCTTACCAAAGATAGGTTCGTTTGGAAGTCAATTTCTTTGTCGTCCAATGAATACGAGCATGTAAAACTGACGTTAAACCGAATATGATTATGAATTATAAATAAAAATTAACGATAATTAGATTTTTATTAAATTAATAATTTAAGACACCGAAAACGTTATTTTGCTTGCATACCTAGATAGTATACACAGAAATGAAAGAAGTAAATAGACACCCAACAAAAATACTGAAAATGTATATATTACTCACTGGCTGTCTATCGATTCACAAAGTTTGCTACTTGAAATATTTGAAACCTTAACTATAACTTTGTAAACCCGAAGCAAACTGTTATTTATTTATATAAATAAACATGAATATTTTGGTAGATTCAGTACAAGTTTATTTATCTTTTAAATGTGAGCGTAAAGAAATCAATTTCCCTTTTCACTTCTAATTTAGAAATAGATCACAATTGTTGACAATGGTACCTCTAAAGAAATGAACATTTGAGTGCAAATGCTAAATATAAATAAAACAATATTGCGAAACGATTGTGTGTTAAATGAAAACAATCATTGAATTGAAGATTGAAAACAAAAACGATCACAAATAATGGTTAATTAATAAAAATGCCCCTTTTCAAAATTCATATGCATGAGTCAACCTTGCGACTGATATTGCATATACATAGGCAGTATATAAAAAAGATGCTGTGACTATTGTGTAAAGTTGAATTCACTTGATATTGGGTGTTTTGACTTTATCGCGAGTGCGAGAAATTTACTTAACTTCAGCATTTATTCATTTAGATATATATATATATATATATATATATATTTATTTATTTGTTTCGGGCCGAAACAGATGACAACAGAAGCTGAAGAGAGCTGGATGGCTAAGTCCTGCTGTGCTTGAAACCAACGGTACAAATGTTTTACTAATTTTTCTGTACCAAAATAAATAAATATTACACTCTTAATTTTTAATTTTTAACTTTAATTTTTAATTACTCGAGCACTCTACTGGGATTTTTCCTGCTATATTACAAAGAAGTTATATATATAGTCTCGGAAGTTTCTCAACCATTAAAACTATATTAAAAAAAAAACAAAAAAAAACAAACTTATAGTCCCAAGTCTTCCAGTGGAAAATCACTCATGTAAATCAATTTATTTTTTACAGTTATTATATTAGTTTATTTCTAACACTATTTTAAGGGATCATCAGTTGTTTACCATGAAAAACTGTTTCGGGAATATATATATATATATATATAAACCGAAATAGCTTTATCTATTATATAAAGGGCAGTTGTGTGTATGTTCAGCTAAAAGACAAAAACTAAAAAACAAACAACCACAAAGTTGATATATTCTTGATCGGCATTGCCCTAGTTGAATAATAGCTAAACTTTTTTTCTCCCTTTCCTGATCATATATATATATATATATATATATATATATATATATATATTATTTATTTTAAGAAAACTTGATCTTTCTTATGAATTAGTTAATTTTAAAATGACGTATATTCAAGCTCTAAATTGTACATGAAATTGTGACTCAACAATTATAGTAATTACCAATTTCAGAAATATCGAAAAAATATAAAAAAGGTAAGCAGTTTGAATTTTAAAAAGATTTTATTTTACTACTTAACATTTAATTATAATTAACCAGGATTTTAATATTGATTTTATAATCTGAAATTGATTCTAATTTTTATTCGTTTCTAAATTTTTTATTTATCTAATTTTTACATTTCACCAATGTTTTTGATAATTGGAAAAAAAGGAGAATAACTTTTCTTGTTTCCGTTTGAAAACTTAACCGTTATTAATTAATAGATTTCTGATTTAACAATTTCTCAAAAATAAAATTGTTTCAATTTATTTATGGATTCATGCTTTGAGTTTATTGTACTTTATGTTGTAGCTAAATTAATTTCTGATGACCTACTTTATTGGGGAGGGCATGCTGCAGTAGTCCTTGCAATCCAGGCCTCCTCCTCCATTTTCATTTGTGCTGGTTGCAGTAGAGACTACCACTTGCGAATCAGTTGCACACCTACAACAGATGGTGCCGCATGGCGTGTCAAATCGAGGATGCATTCGTCAGGGTCTTCCGATACCGGCATGCAACCATTAATAAATTTATTGATGTTCATGCAGTCAAATAGGGGAAATTAATTTGTGACGTAATCCTCCTTACCTCTCTGCCTCGATTGCGCAAGTGTATCGATGGGTGGATGAAGATGTGGGCGACGACCATCAGGGAGGACATGGCTGAGTTCTTGGGTTCAAAAGTGGTCGGTCATTGACGGTGGAAACATGATTGGTGAACCATGTCTTTGACCTTGCTCAGGACCGTCGTACATTGGCTGCCATGGTTCGAGACATGGCGCAGGCCACGAAAGAAGCCAACTTAACACGACCATGGTGAACACTGCCGTTGCAACAACAACACTGCAAAGAACTCTCCTTTCTTCCTCTGTGTACCTAAAATTAAACGTAACTTCCATGAACAAAGTTTCTTTCCAAGAATTTCCAGCCGTGGAACACGTTACCATGGGAATGTTTCCTTACAGATTACAACATGGTCGTTTTCAAGTTCAATGTCAACAAATATCTGTCGGATCATCCTGTGAATTAATCATGGTTCTCAATCCTTTCATAGTACTGTTCATCATCCGACTGAAAATTTCACTAACCCTTATCCCTGATAGGCATTTGACCTTGATAAGTGATGAACCAGGAGTAAAAAAAAAATTTTAAGAGATTTATTTTAGAACTTTACTGCAGTTTCACAGTAAATCCAATCGACTGAAGTACATTTCTGTCCCACACATCTGTATACATTTGAATGCAAGCTCAAACTAGCCAGAATTCTTTTATATGCAGAATATATTGGAAGAATTAAAATGAAAGTGTTGATTTAAAAAAAAAAAAAAAAAATTTTAAATTAAAAAAATTTTTTTTTAATTATTAAAAATGAAAAATATAAAGATCTGGATCAAATCTAATGCAAATCTGAAATATTTGAATTTTAAATGGGAGTTTGTGCCTATATTATACTCCTTTAAAAACCCTTTAAAGTACTCCTAAGAAATTGGAATTTGAAGAATATTTATTAATTGATGTCTCATACTAATTATTAAAATTTCACAAAAATCAGAAATTTCAGTAAGGGCTTACACCTCCTCTTTGCCCCCTTTGAATAAAACGAAATACATCCCACATCATGACCCCTTATGTCTAGCAGCTGTGTTCCAAAATTGATAATGAACGGTTAATCAGTTCAGTTTAGTAGTGAATTTTATACATACAAATATATAAACATGTACACATACCTAACTTTATATATAGATGATACAGGTGTTATTTATGTATTTCTGTGTTGTCGGTTTCATGGCTCATACCAATCTTTAAAACATGGGTGAACATTCTAGATACATTTATCGGTCATTTGAAATTTCGTCTTTACACTAGTTTAAAAGGTAACGGTCGCATAGCCTGGACGCGCACGAGTGTCGTTGCCGACATCGCACACTGCCCATAGCCGTAGCGGCGGTGATTTGTTAAGAATCACCGTGTCTAGGGCACAGCATATGGAAGGCGGAGCCCATCCCTCTCCTTCCGCTGCCTTGAACCTTCCCTGAGTTTTAGTCAGGTACCCATTTACTGCTGGGAGTTTTCAGACCCGAAAATTCGCATGCGTGAGTGGGATCGAACCCGGGTTGTCCAGCCCAAAGACAAGTGCTATAACCACTCGTCCACAGGCCCTCACTAGTTTATTGCACCGTAAACCACACACACACACACAAAAAGCTACTTAGTTAAAACAATTGTTTTTTATTCCAAGCATATTTACTATTAAAAGTATTTATCAATTTTAATCACCAGATTATTTTAAGACCTTGACTTTAAAGTTCATAATTGTATCCACATTTTTACATGTTAAGATTTTTTATTTTTATGGTGATAATTATATCCCCCTCCCCCCCCCCCCCCACCTAAAAAAAAAAAAGAAGTCAAATGTATAGTTCAAATTTGCTTATTTTATCCTCATTCAGAAAAACTTGTTTGTTTAAACTAACCACCTCAGTCAAGTGAGGAGTTTGCACTTTTTATGAGTAGGAGTAGCATTTTCTTTTAAAACTGACCCTCGAGTCAAACGTTTGTTTTCTCAGCACGCAGACATGCATATATAGCATATATATATATATATATATATACATATGATTATTTTTATTTACAGACATGTACAAAATATTCGACACTACATGTCTGTGTAAATAAAAATAATCATATATAAAAGCTCTATTTGATATTGGGCACTTTTGATAAACCCGGTTGAAATTCTTTGGATTACTACCCTGTGGATGTTTTACTTGGATTATATATATATATATATATATATTGCTCCAGAAAAGGCATGAATCCACTTGATGTAAGGAGCTAAAAAAAGCCAAAATACTACGTCACGGTCAAAAACTATTCAACGATAAATGTTAGATTGACGGATTCCGACCCAGAAAACTGCAATTCTTCCCCTTTGTCGGAAACATCACTCATGGAATGTGAGGACTGAAGGACAAAATAACGGAAGCAAGAGTTACGAGGCTGCCGAAAGTAAACCAAAGGTCCACAGTACAGGATAGTCTCTTAAACTATTGAATGGATTAATATGAATTTTGGTATTTATATTCTTGGCAACATGGTGGGTAAAGTTTGTTCTTTGTACATGTTTATATTTGATTGTACAGGATAAACCACTAAACTTATTCTGGAATATGCATTCTGGATTGTTAACTTTAGAATTTACACAATGAAATGAATCTATTTATTAGCGTTAGTTTAAGAGTATTAACATATATCTGAATAGCTCGGTGAGTAAGATATGTAGCTGACGGCATCAAGGTTGCTCTTACAGTAAACTCTCCCTACCATGATGTTGCATATGATGCTATCCCACACTCTAACCTGGGCAACACCGGGTAGCTCTGCTAGTGTGTGTGTGTATATATATATATATATATATATATATATATATATATATATATATATATATTTATAATAAAAATTTTAAATCTATCTAGAGAGGAAAGATATGCAAATATTCAAACACGATTCCCCTTTTTCTGTTTTGCTATTGTCTTTTTTGTTAATACAACATCTCTCTCTCTCTTTCTCTCTCTCTCTCTCTCTCTCTATATATATATCTCTATATCTATATCTATATATATATATAATTAAAATAAACATAGTTTGAGTATCTGACAATTGTTTCAGAACCTCTTTGGCTCCTCCTCAGAGATATACCCTGAGGAGGAGCCGAAGAGGTTCTGAAACAATTGTCGGATACTCAAACTATGTTTATTTTAATATAAAAAGCTCTAATGTATATTGAGCACTTCTGAAAAGTATTGGTTTTGTTCATTTTGTTAATATTTGAACTTAATTAATTTATATATATATATATAATTACCCCAAATTACAGATCTTCTCTTTCTTTGCCACTTTTAGCTTTTTTCCCCCTGATAAAGCCCACATAACAGCTGGGTGAAACATTGAGTTTTAGGTCTCCCGCTTTTCCTTTTTAATTCGTATATATATATATATATATACATATATATATATATCTTTTGATAAGAAACTTAATCCTGATAATGGGTAATGTTCAAAGTAAAGTTAAATCAAACTTGAAATCTGTTATCTATATAACAAAAAAACTAACAGATAAATTATATCTCTGGTAGATGGGATCAAAAATCATTTGTTTAATAGGATTCTTTTCGGAGTGACTTACGTGATTTAATGTTAAAATGACTTTCTATGTTAGGTAAGTGGTTTCATAACATTTTTATTTTAACCATTTGGTAAAACAATTAGTTTATACTCGCCTTTTTTTTATTATAGACACTATTAAATCTACACATTATATTAAAAATGATTTAATCTACTATCAAATAAAGAATTAGCCTATATATATATTGTACTTACTGGTAGTTAATCGACGATTGTTTTCTGTATACTTTAATAACAAAAAATATATGCTAAAATATAGCTTAATTCTATTTTTTTTTTTTTCAAATGTAACTCAGCATTTGAAAAAAAAAAAAAGTTTTAATTGTTCTAATTAGCCATGATCTGTAATTAATTGAACACTTCATCCATCTCTCCCTCTCTTAGCTATTGATGCATTTCTCTATCCCCCCCCTCTTTAGGTTGATTCAACCACTCACTAATATTTCTTAATGTCTCTCTGAACATTTAGAGAATAAATGATTCTCTTGATTCATAATCATTTAGTTGATACACACGAGTCTACACGGCACCAACACTTAAATTAGATGGTAAAATAATAAGTCTCTTTACTTCTATATAAGAATAATAAAGAATAAAAAAATACTTCTATCTAAGAATAATAATGATATTGAAGTAAAGATTTATGTTTAGCTATGCAAGAAGAATGTCTTCATTTTTTTTTTTTTTCTGGGAATGGGGCATCCTACCGGATGGCAGACGTTCACTTGCTATTTCTGAGACTCCAACCGAGAGATCTTTTTAAAAGATTCTAACCGTCCATTTAAACGCAATTGTTTGTATCTCCCTTGCACTTGATTCACCGGGTGTCACAATTTGTGAATTTTCAAATGAAATTAAAGTAGAATAAATAATGGTAGTGACCAAAGTACGTCTAGTACATACGTATATATGTATGTAGGTGTGTGTGTGTATGTATGTATGTATGTATGTGTGTATATATATATACATATACATACATGAGTGTACGCCTCCATCAAAAATAACAAATTGAAATAATGCTTTGTAAATGTTCACTGATATTCATATAAAATAACATCTCAATCAGTAAAGTTAAAAAAACAAAAAAAGAAACAAAAGATTTCATTTCAGACGGCAGAAGTGGGGGGGGGTCTGACTTGCTATTTGCTTTCTCTCTTCCCTACAACACTTCAAATGGTTTCGTCCGGCAGTTTTTTACCTGTTAACTTTTTTACTAAATGGATATCTATATAGATACAAATAAATGCTCATTAGTTTTTATTATAGTGAAAGATATAGATATATATATATATATATTATATTATATATATATGTATATTTGTGATATTGACAAATATACATATTCAAATATCGTTTTACGGTGAAGCCTTACCTAAATGCCAAGGAGGGGTGACGTTCGCTTTCCCCCGTGTGATACCCTCACATGGAGAGCATCTATATTTATTAAATATAATTTACTACTCTGATGATCCGTAAAACGGCGAAACAGTGTCCATGGATAATTTGATTATATATATATATATATATATATATATATATATAAGCAGGAAGACCCAATGTTGCTCGGGATTGAATGAGGATCACCAATATACACTTTTCACTCTGCTCATATCACGATATTACTTTCTTTGTTTTTACTGCCTCTTGTTTCGCCCCCTAATATAGTCTGAAACGTTGGAAAACTCTGAATTAATGTCATATATTGTTTAAATTTCATTAAAATCGGATATACTTATTTGAAGTTTTAAGGGGGGGGTTCTGTCCCCATTGATCACTTTGGGGTGGAGGCACGTAGAGATTCGGGATCACTTTCATTGTTTTCCCGAGAGAATTTTTATACATATATAAATTTAATCAAAATCGGATATATTTGAAGTTTTAAGAGTATTATGCTCTCATAGATTCTCTTAGGGGTGTACTTAGACATTCTGGAACACTTCCATTGTCTTCCCTGATAACTTTTAGATTTTATGTAGATTCTCTAACCTTTCTTTCTATGGAACATCACACATACACAAACATTGAGTATATATATATATATGTATATATATATATATGTGTATATATATATATATATATATATATATACACATATATATACACACACACACACACACAAACATTGAGTGTGTACACACACACAAACATTGAGTGTATATATATACACACACACAAACATTGAGTGTATATATATACACACACACAAACATTGAGTGTATATATATACACACACACAAACATTGAGTGTATATATATACACACACACAAACATTGAGTGTATATATATACACACACACAAACATTGAGTGTATATATATACACACACACAAACATTGAGTGTATATATATACACACACACAAACATTGAGTGTATATATATACACACACACAAACATTGAGTGTATATATATACACACACACAAACATTGAGTGTATATATACACACACACACACAAACATTGAGTGTATATATATACACACACACACACACAAACATTGAGTGTATATATATATGCACACACAAACATTCAGTGTGTGTGTATATATATATACACACACACATGCATTGTGTACATGTTTATGTATATTTATCACCAGTCATGGTTTTAAACTGGGTCTTTACACCAAATGCTTTAATTGCAATAACAAAAAGAGTAATTTAGTAAAACAATTTCTTTTCACTCACCTTTTTATCACTATAGATAGTATGAAATTGAAGACAAACTGAACTGTTTGCAAATGGTTAGCCTGTAAGTAGAAACCTGTTGCACAACTCTAAACCTATTAATAGTTGTATCTGGGCTTGTTTTTGGTTTATTTTATAACCCCCCCCCCCCCACAAGTTGTTGAGAATTACTTCATGAATATGTACACCTTTTTCTTTAAACATTTTTCTTACAAGTTATCAGTCTTTACCATTTTGACCATTAAAACTTTTTTTTTATAGCATAGAAAACTGCATCTTATATATACTAGAAGAATACAGGACAGGTAAAATTAATCTCCCAGAACAGTTTTGCACTACCTTTATGCCCCCCCCCCCCCCCCCCACTCCTACGAAGATTGAAATCAATATATAATGTTACTAGACCTTATGTCTAGAATCCTCATGCGAATTTTGATCGAAGTCCAGGAGTGGAGAGGAAGACTTAGATTTCGAGACTAGACAATCAGGCCCCACCCTCATCAGAGGATTAATTGTGGCCTGATTCAACAAATAAACCGGTTGATGATGATGATGATTACATGATTTTGATTTTAGAGAATGTCTAAAATTCAAGGCTAAGGGGTCTTAAGCTTTGTTGAATTTCAATTCTTCTTAATTTGTGTCAATTTAATGCAAATCTGAAATATTTGAATTTTCAAATATGAGGTTGTGCCCATATTATGCCCCCTAAAACCTCTTTAAAATACGCCAAAGAAACTGAAATTTATTGAATATTTGTTAATTGATGTTTAATACGTATAGTTAAAATTTCATACGAACGGGAGTTATCTAAATTTTCACAAAGGACTTCCACACCCTTTTTACCCCCCTTTGCATAATACTAAATATAGCCCACATTATGACCCCTTATGCATAGCGGCTGCATTCCAAAATTCATAAAATGTGTTCCAAAATTTTTATATATATATATATATATATAGAACATTTTTCCATTCTTTATCATATATATATATATATATATATATATATATATAAAGTTGATATAAATGGAGATAATTTTATCAATTATATTTTTAGCTAAATTATTCTCTTAAATTATTTGCACTTACATACCAGTGTAGATTCTGCTAGATCTAAGGTTTTTATAATTCTTTGTGTCTATTCATAAGTGTGGCTGCATATGTGTGTCACGCACGCACACTCACATCTCTAATTATGTTGCTATTAACTTGGGTACAAAAGAAGTGCAATGGAATTACTGGTAGGTTGAGAGAGGATAACCAATTTGTGTGCAAGAAGTGTAAGAAAATGGAGATGGATGAAGCTCAGATGTGGAGAAAGTATATCTAGATGGAGAAGCTATTGAGGTTGTCTGGAGCACCGGGTGGAGCAGATGATACTGTGATTGTAAGAATTAGAAGTGGATGGAGTAAGTTCAATTAACTTTTTGCCATTACTAACCAGCAGAGCGTTACCACTGTCGACCAAGGTAAGAGTCTATCAGGCATGTGTACGTAGTGTGATAATGTGTGGAAGTGAAACCTGGCCAGTGAGGGTTAAGGACATGCGTTGCATGGAGAGAAATGATATGAGAATGATATGATGGATGTGTAATGTGAGTGTAAAAGACTAGTTTAGTTTTGATGACCTCAGAGGATGATTAATTCTGGACAATATGGGAATATACTTTGATGATATGGCCACGTTGAAAAAAAATGGATGAGAGTTCTTGGGTTAGTAGTGTAAAACAGTTGAGGTAGCAGGTTTCGTTCACAGGAGAAGAACAAGGAAAACATGGGAAGTGATGAAAATGGACCTGAGGGATAAATAAAGACCTAGTCAGACATAGGTTACTTTGGAAATTAATTTCTTATATCATGCCATCATGTAAAACGGATGTGAAACCAAATGATATAACTTCACGCTTTCAAACCATATAGGTTATTGATTTATAAACATAGTTTTGTTATTGTTTTGACAGTTGCTTCATGAATATTCAAACATTTTTAGTTCATAAATTATGCAATTTTTATATAATCTTTATGCGCAAAACTGATAATTTTACATGTTTTTAATGTGTAATGGCAGCAACATTAATGATAATTAGCGGGACCAGTGTAAATTACACGAAATGATGTTTTCAATACTAATTATCTTGTTCCTAACCTATACATGTTTGAATAAAATATAATAGTATATTTATTTAAAAAAATTAACAATACATGAAACAATTTACAAAACTTCTTTATATACAATATTTCTAGGGAAGGTAGTTCCTCTTCTCTGGCTATGAGTAGAATTATTCTGAGGACAAATTTTCACTCTTACACTGTTCATAGACCTTGCTCTTGAGAAGGCTACATAGTTGTCCACGAGTAAAGCCAGGTTGTGGTAGGTAGATCCCAACCTTATCGAAAGTCTGTCCTTGAGCTTTATTAATGGTCATTCATTAGTAGCATACAAAGATTCGGAAGGTCGTTGCTTTTGATGTAAGCGTGACACACAAAATAACACGCACGCTATCGTATTAATGTGTCTTCCTGGTCGTTCCCTCCCTACCCCCACCCTCTTCGATGTAGAATAAAAAAAACATCTTAGCGATTGGTTGGGATCGAACTATAAACCAGTCGGGCCGACGTCAAAATCCTACGTCGCTAACCGTTGCGCCAAAGGGAAATACTTGAAAATATTACGAAAATTAGGTGACTTGAATGCTTTTCAAAATCTAGGTGCGGCACGCATGCGCAGAGCTTTTCATGTAAGCGTGACACACGAACACACACGCTATCGTATTAATTTATACGATATATGCCATAATATTCTTGAATATATCCTGGGAATTCTTAATATATAATTCTTAATCATGTTGCAATGCAGACGATAATTTATTGCTTAATAAAATGGTTTCACCTCTAAATTTTTTTTTTCTCTCGTTCTTCTTTTTCTTTGTAAATTGCTCCCACATTTCTCAACTATGGACATTTTTCTTTCATATTTGTCTTTTTTTCATAAGACAAAGCAGACGAGTTTTATTATTTGAAGGTTGGCATATTATCATTAATGTTGCTGACCTTTTCCCTGTCAACAGCCATGTAATTTTCAGAAGTCTCCTCAGGAAGTAATGGCATTTGTAATGGAATTTGCTGTTGGCAGCTCTGTCTTTAAGGCTGGACAACATCTTTTGAGTTTATTTCTTTTTTTTTTTTATTTCGTGATTGTGTTGTCTGTCAGTCACTTGCTTCATTCAAATATGATTTCTGGTATGTGCGATTGGTCGGGTACAGATCCGAGGATACAGAGAAAAATTTAAAGAATCTAGAAAGAAAAGATTGTTTTGCATCCTGTTGTAGCCTGTCATGTCTAACGAAGAACTGTCTTTAACCCCCCCCCCTTTTTTTTTTAATGGTGGTAATGCCAAAAAAATCATCTGAATTATATCTGTACACTAGAAGAATACCCGTCCCAGGATGGGTAAAATGAATTCACTGAACAATTTTGCACCATTTTCATCCCCCCCCCCTTTGTGAAGATTTAGATCAAGATATAATGATACTATACCTTATGTCTAGAATTCTTATTCTAGTTTTGATCAAAATCCATCACATGATTTTCATTCAAGATGTCTAAAATTTTAAGGATTAATTTTAAAGGGTCTTAAGAAGAAATTGAAATTCAGGGTATCTGACTTAATTGGTAGTTAATGACCTATGGATAAAATTAAATGCAAATCTGAAATATTTGAATTTTCAAATAGGAGTTTGTGTCCATATTATGGCCCCTAAAACCCCTTTAAAATAATCCAAAGAAACTGAAATTTGGGGAATACTTATTAATTGATGTCGAATGCCTATTGTTAAAATTTCACAAGCAGCGGAAGTATCTGAATTTGCATAATGGGCTTCCACCCCCTTTTCACCCGTTTTGCATAAAACTAAATATATATATATATATATTATTTGTAGCTCCTAGAAAACCCTCTAGATGGACACTGTAAGTGTAGTATTAACACAGCATTGTTCCTTTCATTAAGTTGAACGCTCTTATGATGTCAAGCCGCCGGTTTAAAAGTTAAAATTATCATTGTTTATTTGCTATTCAGCGATGGCCCAGTGGTTCTAGGTGTCAGGATTTGAGTTGTAAAATACTCGGAATCTGGGGTTTTGAATCGCATGACCAGTAGTGAATAGTCATATCTCTGTGCTGATGAGTCTCGATTATAAAGGACGAAACGTATACTTACATACATAATAAACAAACAAATATTATATATATATATGTGTGTGTATATGAATAAACATGAATATTTTATTATTAATCGCTACTATATTATAATCAATAAAACTAAATATAGCCTACATTATGACCTATCAGCTGTGTTCCAACATTCGAAATGATCGGTTAATTAGTTTAGGAGTGAATTTTGTGCGTACAAAAAAATAAGCATATATGTATACGTAACTTTATATAGAGATTAATAAAGACTGCAGAGAAGGTTTTCGCATTGTTCCAGGAAAGACGTTGACGATTTAAATTCAGCTACACCGGAGTGGCATCAGAGAATATAATCGCAATTACGTTAAGCGTTTTAAAATGTAGCCACTGGTTTTCAATGGTTTCTGTGATGCCACTCCGGCGTCACTGAATTTAAATTGTCAACGTCTTTCCTGGAACAATGTGAAAACGTTCTGTGTGTTTTCTCCGCTGTCTTTTTAAAAATTCTCTTTCTCCAGCTTTTTTTGTCCATTGGCTTTTAACACCTGAGGATGATTCGATGAAGAATCGAAAACGTTAGTGAAACCTATGGGACATTTAATAATTTTTTTTGATTATTCAAGAAAGACCATCAGAAAAATTAAAAAAAAAAAAAAAAAAAAAAAAAAAAAAAAGGTATAATTAAACAGACAAATTCTGTTATTTTTTTCTAACAATGTTTACACACACACACACACACACACACACACACACACACACACACACACAAAAACACACACACACACACAAAAACACACACACACACATTTTCATTATTGGTTTTATGATTACTTTTTGGAGAAGTGCAAAAATGATTGATAGCGATACTTAGTTTATATGAAAAATCATTGCTGTATTCTTTTAATACTAAAGAGATCTTTCTTGCCTTGAAAATGTATAAAATATGGCCTTTGACTATGGCGTTCTTTCACTATTATTTGAAAAATGCAACTTCCTTCACATAAAGCTAAAGACCATCTTGCAGAGAAAAGGATCTTCAAGTTGGGAGTCACCACTTATCCTAGAGTGGCCTTTAGCCTTGATAAGGATTAATGAGGTAGATAGATTGCCAGTTGAATGATGGATATTTTGTAATACTCATGAGGACGGTTTATGACAAGTATTTGAATATGACCGTTTTGGAAGCAGTCCTGTGGTAACGTGTTCCATGGATGGGAAGTTCTGGTTTTTAAAAGCTCAGTAAATTGAGGCGGGATGTTATCCACCTCTGAAATATTTACGAGACAGAATAACATGATGAGCAGGTCATTCGAGCTGTTTTATTTGAATTTTGATCAAATAAAACCAATAACGTAGAATCTTGTTTGTTGTTTCGATTGTTTTAGAAACATGAGATGACTTTTTATTGCTGTTGAACTATTTCGTGTAAAATAATCATGGAATTTTTTTTTTTTTTTTTTAAATTTTTTTTTTTAGTTCAGAACACCAAAGTAGAAATGCGGTTACTTACGTTAATATTGTACCATTGAATATGATAGTTCAATGATTATTGTTATTGCTTAACGCTACATCATAGAAATAGTTACACTGATAGAAATCTATATCGCCATATTTGGTTTAACGTCTGTTTTACATGCTGTCATGTGTTCGATGTCTTTTAGATATTGTACTATTAAACTAACCTATCTCAGCCCAGGTTTTTATTTATCCCTCTTTCTCTCAGGTCCATTCTTATCACTTCCTGACGTGTTTTTCCTTGGCCTTCCCCTGTGAAATGACCCTGCTACTTCAACTGTTCTACATCTCCTAACCCAAGAACTCTCATTCACTCTTTCAACGTGACCATACCATCAAAGTCTCTTGTTCTTCACACATCTCCCTATACTGTCCTGATTTAAACTTCCTCTAAGGGTTATTTTTGTAAATAAAATGTTTGTCCTCCCCTCCCCCCTGCGGGGAGGGAACTACTCCAAGAAATAAATGAGGAACCCCTGTGTGTTGTTGCTCTAAAGTTAGAAAACTTGATTTCCCATCTTAGTTGTTATTTTCACAACATCTTGGCTGATGTAATCTTCGGCCTTCTTCAAGCGCATCTTTTCGAGCGTGGGGATCTTTGTCGAACTTTGAACCTATACAGAATTTCGAACAGAATCCTTTATTTAAATAATCTGTGGAGAGTAGACTGTTCTGGTTCAATTTACCGATTGGGAGAAGAGAAAGGTTTAATAGTTTTCTCAATTTTGGTTACTCATGAGTTACCACTTAAGGCCAAAAGTTAATGAGATGGATGGATTGTCGGTTGAATAATAAAGAATATTATGAGAAAATTGAAAATGATGAACGGAATGAACAAAATTAGTTTACTTATGAGGACGATTTATCGCAAGTTTTTGTTGACATTGAGTGGAATGGGCATGATTTTGTTACAGCTCGACTAGTATTTCTTTACATTGGACTTGAAGACGACCATGTTGTAGTCTGCACTAACGCAGTCTTGTGGTAATGTTTTCCACAAATGGGAAGTTCTTAGGAAAAAAATGTGTTCATGAAAATTTCACCTGATGCTAGTCACGGGGGCGAGGGGGAGGGGGGTTCAGTTGTTGTATAAAAACGATTTCTTACTGTAAATGTCCTGCAAGGAGGAACCAGATATTGGAGCTCAGTTGAGAACCATCCATGGAAATAATGCTCTAGAAAGACTAGCAACATGTCTTCTGTGAGAAAGAGGCTGTAAAGAAAAGATCACCTCTTCCTTCCTACTAGAGTACAAAGTCGATTTTGTACTTTAAGGCAAGAAAAAGGGTTCTGTGCGGCACCTCCCCAGATGTGGCAGCAGTATTCCATCTTAAGGTATTACAGAAAGTGACTTTACAGTCACTGGTATTTCCAAATGGTCACCCATCTAAGTACTGACTCGTGACGAGATGATTCCAATATCCCCCCCCCCCCCCACCGATTCTGATATAATTACCGGTTCTGTTATAAAATCGCCTCAAAAAGTAGGAATTCATTCTTTTTGGGGGTATTGATTTAGCAGAGTCTACTTTTAAATGTAGATATAATTTTATTTTTAATTTCACAAACTTCTTGCTGTTTGCCCTTTATCTATTGTATACAAGATTTGACAAACTCATTGTGAGATTTTCATCCATATTTTTCAATTGTACCATTTTTTTTTTTTTTTTTTTTTTTTTTTTTTTTTTTTCTATTTATCTACTCGTGCCATTTTTACCTAAATTCGTTTATGATTTATAAATTTTAGTTTTACTGGTAGTTTAAAAGCAATAAATATTTATCACTGGTACCAGCAATGGAAAATTAAGTTTTAAACAAAGACAAAATTAAAAGAATTAATTTTTGAATTGGAAATTGGACTAAAAAAAAAATTCCGATTCCCCCCCCCCCCCACGTTCTGATTTTTTTTTTTTTTTTCTCTGATTTCCAATTCTGTTTAATCGCTTTAATTACTATTACTGACCAAACTAAATGTTGCTTAATCTTTGTGGGGTTTCAACATGATATAAATTGTAAGCTATCCACCTAGTTATGAATTCGGATCTGTTGAAATCTAACTTTTGATCTAAATGATTTTGTATTTTCCTCTTTTTTTTTTTTTTTTTTTTTTTTTTTCCTGTTCATGTTAGTTTGAATCGTCTGTCGTATTAGATATTGTCCCGTATAGGTGTGGAGTGAACCCGTTATACTAATGACTTATGAACTTCCTTCTTGAGGTTAGATAAGTTTTTATCAGTTAATGTCTATCATTTCGATGTTAACGGAAATGACATTGTTAATGCCAGTAAACAGCTTTCGTAGATAAAATAATTATATATATATATATATATATATTTATGACATCTTTTTCTTAGAAAATGGTTATCTTTTGATATCTAAGTTAGTATTTGACCTTTCGAGATGCAGTTGTGAAGGGGAATTAAAAAAAAAATTATTTTTATTTCCACTATTTGGTCACCACTAATCAAGGCCAAGAGCCACTCAAGAATAAGGATTAATAAGATGGAAATGATTGTCAGTCGAGAGATGGGGAATACTATGGGAGTGCTAACATTGGTCAAAGGTATGAATTGCATTTGATTACTTATTAGAATAGGATTGTTTATGACAAGTATATTTTGAGATTGGGTCAAGGAGATCCATAATTATGGATCACTTTGCATTGGGTGCA
Source organism: Sepiola atlantica (assembly GCA_963556195.1). Lineage (NCBI taxonomy): Eukaryota > Metazoa > Mollusca > Cephalopoda > Sepiida > Sepiolidae > Sepiola > Sepiola atlantica. Next base: position 26,716,686 of record OY744535.1, read on the forward strand.
ATGGGCAAATTACTTAAGAGGACAGCTCGACGAATATTTGTTATTTGTTAATTTAAATCTTATTGTCGTGTTAACCTCATTCTGTCTCACGATAGGATGGAAATTGATACCTTCTGAAAGGGTGGTTGCATGATAAATTTATAGTGAAGCAATGACTGCACAATCACCAACCTCAGTTCTTTTTATCCGGTTTTGATTATGTCCAGTTGTAGGGAGAAAACTCAAAATACTGGACACCATCTGGGCGTGAGCAGGGCAACGACTGTGTTTATTTATTTATTTATTTTTAGTTTTCATTTAAAAATTTTAAATTTTTTTTAGACTAGTTGCTCTATCAAGGTTTGTTAGTCTCGTCTATCCTATTTGATCCATATCTAAGATGAGAAGAGATATTCATACCATTTTCAAGGGTATGAGTGAAAGTGACTCATAACTTATGTCACCTATTCCTAAATGGCCGTTCATCTAAGTACTGACAAAATTTAAACATTGCTTAACTTTGGAGAACTGTTGAATATATATATTAATACAGGAACTGACGATATTTGTTCACAATATTATTGTCTAGGAATTTTTTTTTTTTTATATATAGATGTATTCATCAAACTTGGGTCAGTTTATCTTCATGACTTGTTATCACTTGATCTAAGAAAAAAAAAAAAACTAAACAAAAAAATTAATTTTGTTTCTTTCTTTGAAACTCCAGAGCTTGAATAATTTCATTCCTGAAAGCTTTCATCATATTTACAAGAACAGAAACCTTTCATTATATTTTGTTATATAAAAACGATTCTTTTAAGCGTATGTTCAAGTGTATTTATTTCCGTTTTTGTGGGATTATTGCTCGTTTATTACTTTCTCACGTGACTAAATGGTTTTCCCCTGAATGATGTACGAAGAAAAAGACAACTATAAAAAACCTTTCCTATCTTTCTCCGTGTGCTTCACATCAAACGGAATTTTCATGAGAATTTCTTTCCAAGAACTTCCCGTCTGTGGCACACGTCACCATGTGGTTGCGTTCCTTCAGGCTAAAACGGGGTCAACTTCAAATCCAGTGTCAACAAATACTTGTCATAGACCGTCCTCAGATTTTCTTCATCCCACTCATCATTTCCAATCCTCTCATAATATTATTCATCATTCAACTGACAATCTGCCCATCTCATTAAAAATAAAAGTTAAAAAAAATCATTTTGTAAAAAATAAAGATGACAAAGGTGTCAGTCATCAAATCGATTTTATAGAAATATTTTGAATATGAGCTGAGGAAGATTAAATGTGGACAGTTATAGGCAGATGTGTGCAGAACAGGGGACTTCGATGGTATGGCCATGTTGAAAGAATGGATGAGAATTCTTGAGTTAAATGTAGAATAATTATGGTAGCAGGGTAAGTATCCTCCCAGGCCTTACCTCCTCCTTTGGGGGTAGTCTAGTATATTTTCATACGTCATACATTCCTCCCAAGCATTACCTCTTCTTTGATGTGGGTTATAATACGTTTGTTCCTCACGATACAATCCTCTCCAGATTACCATTTCCTTTTTATTTGGAAGGGGGGGGGGTAATATTCGTCATGATATCATCCCCTTAGTCATTTCTTCCTCTTTTGGGGGGTCAGTGTATGTAGTTCGTGCACAATGAAATCACCTCAACCTAGCAAAAATATTTGACCGAGGGAGCATATATTTGCTAGTATATATATATATATATATATATATATGTTCGTGGGAAGCCTAACGATTGGCTGAGAGAACAACAAAGAATCTGATTGGTTAACTAGCCGTGTATATAAAAACACCCGACAAAAATAACTCCATGCATTTTAGCCTGAAGATTCTCCCCGGGGATGAAACGCGGGAGCCTGTGTAGCTTAATTGCCATAAATATATTTTCATAGCTTACTACCTAGCTCTACTTACATATTGAGCACTGTTGAAGTAAATACTGAAAATTGACACAAAAAAAAATTATATCTCCTAATAAAATTTTATGTGGATACATGAAATACGAATATATATATATATATATATATATGATAATTTTATTTACACAGACATGTACAAAATCTGCGACACTGGCATGTCAGATTCTCTCCAAATATGATCTGAGGTTAAGATCGGATTCTAACTGCCTGATGAGATCTCAGTTTATAGTAACTGTTGATCGATAACATCGACATGCCAGTGTCGCAGATTTTGTACATGTCTGTGTAAATAAAATTATCATATATAAAGCTCTATTTTGATATTGAGCACTTTTTATAAACCCGGTTAAAACCCGGTTATACTATTATCTGTAATTGTATAAAAACAATAATAAATGTTAACATTTTGCTACAGTTTCACAGGATTTCCGGGCGTCAAATGTGCAAATGTGTATTAATAAATCTCAAACGTCTTTCATTTGAATACAAATTCCAACTGAGTAGAAAAAGCAAACTTTGAGAAAATTAACAGATTTTTTTTTTTTTTTTTTCAAATGCATGCAGCGTGACGTCAAGCTATGCCATCGCATTTCACATGCAACGTTCAGAGATATTGTTCGCAGTGACTTCACACCGTATATATTTTAAATAAATACTGTTGATTTTTTTTCCAAGTTAGCTTTACTACTCGATTTGAATTTGTATTCAAATGAGACATTTAGGCTTTGTTAATGCGCTTTTGACGACCGCGCTCTGAAACTACACTAAAGTGTTAAGTCAAACTACATTTATTCTTATTAAGATCTCTGAAAGGATAGCAAGGTCTGCTGTCTTGTTTCAGCTCTGTTTCGATTTTGAGAATTTAATTTTGATGTTATATATTTGCAATCCAACAATTTGACACTTTTAAAATGTGACTAAAAACACATTAATGGAAAATCATTTTCTTTTTGACATATTTGTGAAAGAGCAATCGTGGTGAAAATACTTCATTCTGTTTTATATTATATTGCCTTAAATTCAGGATGCAATTACTTATGACCATTCTACCAACATCCTGTAGACTGTTAAAATATCAGTGACAAGGACCCCCCCCTCCTCCTCCCCACACACACACACAGCAGGAGAAACTCGGAGACTCTTTATAAACAAACCAAAAGTATTTTTGTATCCCCCCGAAGATTAAGTTATCCATTTTCAATTAAATTTTCATCTCCTATATAAAGGGGAAGTGTATGTGTGCATGTTTGTATGTCCAGCTAAACCATGAAAAATATGTGACAGATACCCACAAAGTTTACATTTTCGAAATCGTCCATCTTTTGGTTGTATAATATGCAAGAATTGAAAAAAAAACATTCATTCCTTAACGTAGAACCGACACAGAATTTGCTGTGGAGGGTGATCAAATTGCTGTGATTTTTTGTCACCGTTTTGTGCATGTGTGATATGCAGAAAATTTAAAATAAAAAAAAACATATATTCAAGTAACCTATGTTTCGTCAGATTTTATACGGTTTCTTCGGTGCAACGGTTGGCGATACAGAACAAAGACCGAGAGGTTGATGGTTCAATCCCCACCAACTCTTAAGAATTTTTTTTTTTTTTAACTATAACTTAAATATACATCGAGGGGGGGGGAAGACGACCGGGGAAGACAGATAGTACTTTTAATAGAAATGTTACACTTTTTCCCAGGGTAATGGGAAAGGGGAGGGGCGATCGGGGAAGATACAGCTTTTGCCCCAGGCAACTGGGAAAAAGAGAGATTGTTAAACTTTTGCCCCGGGGAAGAGAGATTGTTACTTTTACCCCGGGCAACGCCGGGTCGCCCTGCTAGTCATTTAATAAATCAATCTCACTTTGTAATGAATAATCTTATACATAAAGTCAATATTTTTTGTAATCGATGGCTTTCTTGACTTAAACTACATGAATCAGTTTTCTTAGCATATCAAGCAAATATTGATTTGTGGCAACTTATGAGGTTTGAGGACATGCGCTGCATGGAGAGGAATGGTATGAGAATAATACGATGGATGTGAAATGTAAGTTTAAAGACAGACTTGGATCTGGACGGTATAGGGAGATATGTGCAGAAGAGTATACTTCGATGCTATAGCCAAGTTAAAAGAATGGATAAGAATTCTTGGTTCAGTAAATGTAGAACAGTTGAGGTAGCAGGTTCAGTTCACAGGGGGAGGCCAATGAAAACATGGGAGGAAGTGATACTGATGGCTTTTAAAGAGGAATAAATAAAGAACTGGCTACCAGAGATAGGTTAGTTTGAAAGTTAATTTCTACAAACTGTCCAACATATGCCAGCATGTAAAACGGACATTAAACCGATGTTAAAAACAAAAAATTCATTTAAATCAATTTCATATTTAATCCGATCAACAGTTTTTGTTCTTACTGCTAATATCATAGAGGGAGTTGGAGGAGCTAACCCTTGCACAGTCTTAAGTGTTAATACTGCTACGTAAATCATCGGGTACTAATTTAATAACTGATAATTTATTCGATATTCACCAGTGAAAAATAGGGCGCTTTCTTTCTTTCCTTTTTTTTTGTTGCCTTTGGGTAACTGACTTTTGACTCTGAAGAGAGAGAGAGAGAGAGATCGGTGGAGAAAAAAAAAGTCTGGATTATGTATTTAATAACATCATAATTGCGTATCTTTCATTATGGGTCAATCGGTTAGCTTGCCGTACTTAGTTTGTGAATTCGAACCTCACCTGGTGCATAATTACTTTTTACTGATTTTGTCCCAAAATTAACTTTTCACATTACAATATTCAGCCAATTGTTTAGTTTTACTTTTTTTTTTTTAATTTTAATTTTTTTTTTTTTTTTTTTTTTTGAAATATTTCACCGCATTAGTTTACACCTCTGCATGTTGGAACAGTCGGGGAAACAGGGAACAGAGAGGGAGTTCCAGTGTACAATGTAGCAGATATCAAAATGCATGTAATCACGTTTCTATAATTTCATGTTCACTTTTTGTATTTGTTTATAAAAAAATTAAAAAAATGTAAACGTCTGATTTTAGTGTGATTGCTTGTTTCATCTTTGTCAGTCTGTTAAGTTATATGCTTCTCTTCCTTTCTTCTCTTGTATATATTAAAGCAAGCGTACCAGTGTGTGCCGAAAGTCCAGTTTCAGGGGTTTAAGGTAATGCAAGTGCACCGCTGCCTAAAACAACAATGAATGGTTGGTTTCTCTCTGCTGACACATTCTTCTGGTTTCAGATAATCAACATTTACTACTTAAAACCTTTTCATATCAAGTGGCTTTATACATTTTTTTTTTTTTTTTTTTTTTTTTTTTTTACAACTTCTCTCTTACCAGAATGAACGTTCAGCTGTTGCCAAACCATTCATTGATAAGAATTAGCTAAATCTTTGTTCACATTTTGAAGTTGTTACAAAAATTATTTTTTAATTAATTTTTTTTGTTCAATTGAACGATTTATAGCATGCATAACAGTTTGTTTTTAATTTTAGCTTATTTCCTCATCCTCTTCATAAAACTATTTTAAAAAATTTTGAATAGTATTGTTAATATTAAACAATACAATTTAAAATTTTGAATAGTATTGTTAATATTAAACAATACACATTAAGATGATATATAAATTATTATGCATGATGTTATTTTGAGATTATTTTAATTTAATTTTTTTTCAGTTTTAATCAATAATCCCATTTCAACTTTTAATAATTAAAAAAAATGGTTTTCTTATATTTTTTGCTTACATATATACAATTACATACACTTCACAATATATAATAGGATCAAGTTTTTTTTTTAATTCAGAGCCTCCCCCCCACACACATATATATATATTACATACATTTATTTGAATCAAATGGACTTAATGCACTCTAGAATGAGCAATGACCAAAAGGACACATTTTTCCTTAACACAGATTTTCTTTAAAACTCTTACTTTTTTATTTTAAAAAGGTTTTATTTACTAATAAAAATACATAGTTTTATTTACGAGCACGTTTCATTATACGCAGATTTTTAATTAAACAAAAAAAAATTATTTACACAAAACGTTTATTAGAAGAAAATTTTTTAAAAAAAGTTCTTGTAAATAAAACTATGTATTTTTTTAAAGCTATTAGTACAACCTTTTTCGTAAGTATCCCCCCCTGTTTATTTTTTAATAAAACTGAAAACAGTTATAAATGTGTTTTATTTATAATTCAACCGGAAGTATAACATTTTTTTATTTTTTTAATTTAGGCAAAATGTATCCTTTTGGTCATTGCTCATTCTGGGGGTGACTCAAATCTATTTGATCCATTTATTTTTTTATTGTTGTTACTGAATTCATCCAATTTATTCACAAAATTTTCTGCACTAATGCTATTTTTAACTTAATTATGTATTATGTTAAAAAAATATTACTCTGTTATAAAAAAATATATATATAATTGTACAGTGAATTTAGTTCTTGAAATCTTTTTTGCCAATATATAACCAATATGAGAAAAGATATTAAAAAAAAAAAGAAAAAAGTTACACATTTTAGACGTCCATTAATTATTTTGAAAGTCTAAGCAACATTTAAATATTTCTGACATTCGTTTAACATACTTGTAAAACGTAGCCATGATATTCTGTATTTTACATGATGTATCTTTTAAAATTTGCAGCTTTTTAAAGCTAAAATTTAGATTCAATTATGATTGAAAAGGGTATGAACCCACACACCCTCTATCTTGATAAGATAGGAAATTATGTTCAACTACTTGTATATAGCATTAAATTATCTAAAACGGATTTATATGTGGTAAAAAAAAAAAAAAATTTAGAATATTATAATCGTAATGCATTTAATATCATGCTTTTAAGTTTCAGAATGTTTGAGATGAAGATTGATAATTTGGATTATTCGGACTACTATTCTCTCCTTGCATGTTATTCTCACAACGTTTGTTGAACTTTATAGGTTGAAAGTTCGATCCTCATCACAGGCGGTACTAAGAATAAAGATAAAAATGATTTGAGACTTCTACCTGGTCATGGCTGACAGAACGAAAATGATCTACTCCCGTGAATTAAATACAGGGTTCATTTTGAAATTCTGTATAGATTCCAGCGTTCTGTGAGATGCACCTTAAGAAGGTTGGAGGTTACATCATCGGAGACATAAGAATAGTTGTCCGAATAGTACATGCTTTTAAGTTGTATTGTTATTGCTATTAATTTTGGAAGCATGCATTTGATTGTTTTATTTGTATTTCAAGAAGAGAAGCGGTTATTAAAAAAAAAAAAATCCATATAAATGCAAAACTAGTTAAAAAAAAGTAATTAAAAAAAAAAATGTGGAAATAACAAAATATTGAAAGCCCCAATTTTTTAAAATTATATATATATATATATATATATATATATGTATATATGTGTGTGTGTATATATGAAAATAAAGATGAAGATTATATCTCTAAATTATATCTTATCTTGAATAGTCAAAGATCGATACACAAGATAGAGCAATAGTATAAGTAGGTAAATAATGAGAATAAATATTGGATAAAATGCAATATTTATTAAATCATCAATTGTTCAAACAAGGGTTGCATATTAAAAAATACTTTTTCTTTCCTTAATCCATGGATCTTCAAAGATATGCTCTTATCATGATGGGAAATTCGACAGATAAGTCAGTAAAATTTACAGTAATGCAAACATTTGAAAATTTAAAAATATAAAAGATATAAATAATTTAAAAAGTTTATAATATGCAAAGAAAATCATCAGCATTGAAGAATCATAGAAAAGTTCGCTTAATCAAATCCGAGGATTCACAGTATTAAGCAAGTGATGAGTTGAAGGTAATCCAGACATCCGAAGTTGTGAAAATTTCCATTCCAGGAATATTTTTTATATTACCCTTGTTTGAACAATTGATGATTTAATAAACATTGCACTTCATCCAATTTTTATTCTCATCACTTATTTATATATATTTTATATATATATATATATATATATATATATATATATTGGTGATTGCAGCGTTCGTATGTTTATTAAGACTTATATTTTTCTTTCAAAATTATATATATATATGAATACTTGGAATATGAAAATAAAGATAAAGATTATATCTCTAAATTATATCTTATCTTGAATAGTCAAAGCTCGATACACAAGATAGAGCAATAGTATAAGTAGGTAAATAATGAGAATAAATATTGGATAGAATGCAATATTTATTAAATCATCAATTGTTCAAACAAAGGTAATATAAAAAAAGTTTTTCCTTTCCTTAATTGATGGATTTTCAAAGATATGCCGTTATCATCAGAGAAAATTTTACAGAAGTCAGTAAAATGTACTGTAATGCAAACATTTGACAATATAAAAGACATGAAAATACAAACGATTTAAAAGTTAAAACTATGCAAAGAAAATCATTACCATTGAAAAGTTTGCTTCATCAAATCCGAGGATTCAAAGCATGAAACAAATGTAAAGCGATGGATTGAAGGTTATCCGGGCATCGGAATCATTTAAAATGTTCCGTTCTGAAAGATTTAGGTATTGAAATCCAAGCGAGATTTAATAAATATTGCATTTTATTCAATTTTTATTCTCATCACTTATCTACTTATATGACCAAGTCTATCTTAGGAATTAAATCTATTATCTGTAAAACCTACAAATAAGAAAATTGCAGCAGATATATAACGTACATTTATTTACTAAATACAAAATTAACTGATATAAAATACTAATAATTGGCAAAATATCAATCTAAAGGGTTAACTAAATTCTTGGTAACATGTTTTCGTTCACGAGGAAGCGTATTTGCAATTTTACTTGGTAACATTTTCATATTCAAAGTCTGTGATAAAGTAGTGTTTTGCCCTAATAACTCAAATTATAGTGGAACAGTCTTTAGAAAATGACTGGCAGACTGAAGTTGCCTGCCCATTTTCATTATGTTGCATTTCATGGAGCACAAATTACAAAGCAATTTTCCATTCGTAGAACAGTCTTTAGAAAATGACTGGCAGACTGAAGTTGCCTGCCCATTTTCATTATGTTGCATTTCATGGAGCACAAATTACAAAGCAATTTTCCATTTGCAGACCGCTTGATAGAGAATGAGGTAATTATTATTAGGTAATGTGTTTCAGGCAATATTTGTATCACAGGCCAATGTATTTTAATGTAGAAACTTAATTTTTCTTAAATAATTTCAACATTACGTGGCTTTTAATTTGTCGGCGTATTATCTATGACATTATGTTCATGCTGACATACAGTTTTTTTTACTTATTTAGTTTATGCCGATTTTATCACAGCTGAGTAGGTGTTTATACCAGTCAAATATGTCCTCGACAATCAATCCGACAGTGACTTTGTTGCTGTCAGGTTGAGGTATGGCTCTTCTCAGTCCTAGGAGGTACACCTTCCCAGGCTTTGCTTTCTCTTAAGAGCTTAGTTTATTGCTAATCGTCTGAAGCATCTCTACTGGGGAGTGTCGACGGGTTGCTCAGGCATTTTTGGAGGTCAACGCGCGCTTATCCTAGTGCGCTGGCTTTTCCAAACCACACCTGACCTTGTGTCTAACCTTTTGGAGAGGAGGTAAATAAAATACAATACATACACAATTTATTCACTGCTGCTCATAATGTTTAAACTGATAATTTTGCTTGCTTAGTAGTTTGCACATAGAATGTTTTAGGAGGGGAATAGACGGAGTGGTAGTCACAGCAGCATAAGATAATGACGTTGAGTTCCCAAATCTTTGGGATTTTAATGTCCACCACAGCGAATGTCTCGGTTCTTTTGATTTTTAGCTCCACAGACCAAACTGGTAATAGCACATATAGCTTCTCAATTGCCCACTCCCTTACACTTCAAAGATCGTGAGGATCAGAAAGCCTCACTTGTTGACCTATTCCTGACAACATTGCCTGAGGCTTGTGATAGTCAACTCGGGAATGCTGATCACCTTGTAATAATGGTTGATATCACTGTACACCCAGACTCCAAACAGAAGCGCTGTTATTCAAAACAAGATATTACCAACGTGTTCTTGGGGAATCCTTCAAAAATCTCATCAGAGATGCACCTTGGAGTAAAAAATTTTTTCCTCCCCGCTGAACAGTTTGTAGAGGAGGCAACTGAATGGGTCAACACAGGTATAGAAGTATTTGTCTCCACGTGGGAATTCCATAGCAAGCCTCATTTTCCCAAATGGTTCACTTCTACCTATGCAACTGCTATTGTGCATAGGAATCAAGCATATCGCTCTTTCAACCGTCACAAGTCAGCTGAAAATAAACACTTGTAGCATTAAGAAACTTGCTGTAAGAGTATAATTGCCGCAGCTTAGAGTAGGTATACTGAGATGACTTGAAATCGTATTGCGTTACAGATATTAGAAACTCACGATTTCTGGAAAATCTACAATGGTGTGGTGAACAATGGGCAATCAACAATTCCCTCACTATTCAACCACCATGAAGTCACGCCCACGACAATGGACGAGGTTTAATTGTTTGCCCAGCAGTTTATCCTAAACTCCACCTTTGACTCTAAAAATTGCTCCCTCCCTAATTTTCCACTACAGATGGAAACCACACTAGCTGATCTGATCATCACCCCCTTCCCATGTACTGGTTATCATAAAAAAAAAACCCTCAACACCTCCAAAGCATGTGGATCAGTTCTTATCCATGCTATAGTAATAAAGAAATGCTTTGCTGAGCTGGCCCCTCTTCTCTCCAAATACTCTAGCAAATGTCTTGCGGAATCTTGCTTCCCTGATAGCTGAAGAATTGCTCCTGTGGTACCAATTTTCATGAACTTAGAAAGAACTGACTTGAAAAATTATTCCCCCCCCCCTCTTCTGTCCTTTGCCTAAAATCTTTGAATCCGTAACTAATCTAGCAATAGTTCATCATCTCAAAAATGCTTAACTTCTTTCTGACCAACAATATGAATTTAGGCCAGCCCGTTTTACTGCAGATATCCTGACGGTTATCTCTGAATGTATATACTGCACACTGGGTAAGTTAGATAAAACTAGGGTGGTAGAAGTCGTTTGACAAGCTCTTGTATGAAGGTCTTAGTAAAATCAACTTGTACGGAATTACTGGGCGAATATTTAATATAATCAGATCTTTCTTAGCTAAAAGAAAAATCTAGGTCACTTGCGATGACCGTACATCCAAAGAACACCACATTAATTAAGGTTTGTTCTAAGGGTTGATACTTGGACCAATATTATTCCTGATCTTCATAAATAACCTCCCTGGTGTTATCGCGTCTGAGATGGGTGTATTTGCTAATGAAATCATGCTCTATTCCTGGCATGAGAGTAAATCGAATGCCCACACAAGCAAGGCAATGCCTGAATCCTTGGAAAATTACCGCCAGTCTGTAGTAGAATGGGGCCAAAAATGTATCTTTTTAAAACTGTTCTGCGGCTACAGTAGTCAAATGACATTCCGTAGTTGCAATCAGTCCTCCATGTTAGTCCCAGGCCATCTGGCCTTGCCATGCGCAAGTTGTCGTAGGTAATGAAGTTGTTTCGCTGTACGTAGTGGTCCTAGTCCCGCCTGCTTGAGGTCAGCACGTAGTGTGCCCAGCAGATTTGTGCAGTGCCGTCCATATCTATAAAAGTTTGCGATTTCTTTCTTATCCTTGTTTTTTTTTTTTTTTTTTTTTTTTTTTTTTTAACACTAAAATACTGTAATTTTCTCTAGTTTCTTTCACAAAATAATTATTCTGGCAAGGATGATTATTACAATGGAGATAATTTTAAATCTAAAAAGCTCAAAATGTAAGGGAGATAATTATTTTAACTTAAAAGTAAAAATATGCATTATCTCTCTTACATTTTAGGCTTATTTTCTTCCAACTCTTTGTGACTTACACTTTATTTTTTTTTAATTGTGAAAATTTAAACTAAAATGACAGTTATGAACCGCAGATTATGTCTGGTAGGTACAGTTAGTTACCTAAAGTTTATTTTTATGAACTGAAGATGAAAAATAAAGTAAACAGTTTGTTCAACTGTTATGTTGAAATTTCCCAATTGCTTTATAGTTTAAATTATTGCACCTTACACTGAAGGTTTTAAAGAATACATTTATTCAAGGTTTTTCACTATTAAAATGTATTTTACTAGGGGTGGGACGTAATGGGTGAAAATATCAGATTCATGCGAGTAGTATTTTTTTGTGTTCATTTATACATAAATAACACTAAATCAAACATTTTAAAAATTTTGCAAAATTCAGAAGGTGCAGGCCAAAAATAGCCGTATGGGCTCCATGGGACTCAAAATCCATCATTTTTCGGTGAAAAAGTGATTTCATGCGACATTGCAGGTCCTAAAACATCCTCAAAAGCTATGAATGGATATAGATGGTTAGATCTGATATAGTACTTTAATTTAGGACCATTTTCAGGCTGTGAAAGGGTTTTCATGAATGTAAAATAGCCAAAAACTAGTGACTTGCACCTTCTGAATTTTGCAAAATTTTCAAAATGTTTGATTGTTTAGTGTTATTTATGTATAAATGAACACAAAAAAATACTACTTGCATGAATCTGAAATTTTCACCCATTACGTCCCACCCCTAATTTTATTAAAAAAAAATATATTTTTTTTCTCATCATAGCTGTTAAACAAAGGTGTCAGTTATTTCTTTGAATATCTTATAAAATATCTTCTGCCTTTGCTAATATCTCATTGGTTTTTTTTTACTTTTGTTTTAGTTTTTCGATTGTTCTTGTTCAAATGTGATGTTTTTGTTGGTTTTATTTAAACTTTTCCACTTAAAAAGAATTATTGTTTTAAAGAAATAAGCAAGGTTGAGTATATCTTGAATTTTTACTTGTGTATCAAAATCATCATGATTTGATTGGTAATATTTTGTTTCCGTTGACTCTGACGTGAAAATTTTCTTTCTGCATTCGGAAATTGTGCTTATGTTTTTTTATGTATAATTATGTTAACTAGCGGAACTCGTGAAAATTCCACGTGGCTTTCTACATCAATCTGTATAAGTTACTGTTAATGATAATATTATTCCTTTTGAAATAAATGTCTTTCAGGCTCAATATTATTAAGAAAAAAAAAATCTTCCGTAAAAATTATCATTGTCTGCTAAATATTCTTTTAAATTAATAAAATGAATGTCTTATTTTATTTAAAATTGTAACAATTTAATTCCTTTTTAAAACAAGTCTGTCTTGCCTTAAAAATAATTGTCAGCTAAATATTCTTCAAATCAATAAAACTGTCACTTTTTGAAATGTATTTATTTAAAATTGTACTGTTTTAGTCGACAGGACGACATAATTTGATTTGGGAACAATTCATTTTAAAATGGGTAAAATCGGAATTGTTTCCTTAAGTAACATTGATTGGACGATCTCATTTTTCTGTGTATTTGTGTGAAAGGTGATAACGTATGTACTAACTTGAAATGCCTTAACATATTATTTTATACAAATTAAATAAGAATTTACACACTTTCTTTTAGTTTTATTAATTAATTTAAGAAAAGTTATTTTTTCGACAATTTTGTCTTCATTTAATTAAAAAATTACTTTTTAATTTTATTAAAAATCTTTATTCACTTTTTGCTAGTATTTATAATGTAAATATTAAGTTTGCTAATAAACAGCCGATTTTGACAATTTCTTGTTGATATACGTATGCTACCCCAAAGGAGGATGTTATCATGATCACAGAACAGATACTACCCCCCCCCCCCCCCGAGTTGAACATTGGAAGATTGTACATTAGTCTGAATTATTAGTAAACTAAATGGATTATTAAAAAAAAATAGTACAATAATACAAGTAACAGTATAGGTTCGGCTTCAGACAGATACCAACTCTCCATTAGTAATAGTTTGACATTTTTTATTTGATTGCATACTTTCATTGTTACAGAAATATTTTAAGTTTAGGGGATTACTTTGTTTTTTAATTTTTTTTTTTTTTTTTTTAATTTTATTTTCAATGAAATCTTTAGTCAAGCTATCATATTAACTAAATTTGGCAGTATTCATTTCATATTTCATAAAAAAAGAGTTAAATTAAGATAAAATAAAACTTTTTGTTTGTTTGTTTGCTAGCTCAAACATGATCTAGTATTGGTGGAGGATCTCTTTCTTTAAATTGTGTTCTAGAGTTCAATTTAAATAATTCTCATATATATTATAGCTTATTTTCATTTGTTATTGTTGTATTATGTTATTGGCAATATAATAATGTAGCTACAATTTATTTTTTTAAAAGTTACTTAGTATGGTGGAGATGACTGCTAATATGAAGCATTTTTTTTTTTTTAATCAGTAAAGTAAATAGCTCATTTTAAATTCAAGAATATGATTGGAGTTTTCGGAATTTTTAAAAATAAGGATTGATAATTTGTATTTGAATTATTCTGACTATTGTTCTCATCTTGGATGTTATTCTCGAGTTCGACAAGATTCACCTGAAGAAAGTCAGAAATTATATCGGCTGAAATGTGAGAATAACATCCAAAATGAGAATAGTAGTCCGAATAATCTAAAAATACATTATTGGAGTTGTCTACATTAAGTTTAAAAATGTGCAAACAAATTAAAAACTAAAATGATTTTGCTGCGTAGGTACCGCTTGCGTGTGCGAGCATATTTTTGCTATGCTGAGAGGATGATATGACGAACGATCACTCCCCCAAAAAGTAAGAGTTAATGCCTGGGAGCATGATATCATAAAAACAGAATGGATAGTACACCCCCCCCCCCACACACACACACACAAAGATTATAATCCTGGGGAGATGGTATAATTTTGAACGAACGTATACCATACTGCCTCCCCTCCAAAAAGAGGAGGTAATTCTTGGGAGAAATTAATGTATTAAGACTAATGAAAATATACTATACAGAATTAAATAAGCATAAACCGTTTTAATGTTAATATAGTAAGGATAGATGGAAAAAACTTTTGCATTTCTTCATTTAGATAACATTATAAACAATGTCAAGTTTCATTTTCCACATGAAACTCCGAAATGAAAATTGAGCAGAAAAGTCACCACCTTCATAAACAAAGAAATATGTTCGCGAAGGAAGAAATTTTCATAATTTTCTAGTTAAAAAAGACGTTTATAAACTTGAGTTATCGTTTTTTTTTTTTTTTTAGCTAGCATCTTTCCCAATTTGTTTGGATGGCGACTATATTTTTGAAACCTAATTTTTATTTCGGCGTTTCACGTATGCGATGAAACTTGGCATAACTAAAACATGTTTCAAGTTTTAAAAATATAAGTTGTTCATGATTAATGCGGAAACTTATTTTTTATTAAACGCCAGTTGCAGAATATGCACTAACTTGGCTGAATGTCCTCCAAGTCTTTCGATCTTGGGCCAATGCTGTAACCTATTTCACTCTAAATAATTTACATGACTGAAATAGGAATTCACCCCAAATAAAAGGAGTATTTTCAGACTATTGTAGAATAATCCCCCCTCCAAAAAAAAAAACAAACTCTTTTCCTGTTTCAGTTGCGTAAATGGAACAAAAAATAAGAAGGCTAGCATGGCTGTTTTTTTAATTGGGGGTGGAGAAATGTTGATAACAGGATTCATTAAGAAGTAAAAGAAAACTTGAAATAAAAGAAACTTACAATTTAAACAGAAATTCTTGCTAGCCTGAGAGGATGGTATTATGGTGAACGAACATATACTACGCTGATCCCCCAACAAAGGATTGTTTAATTATGAACGGACACTATCCTCCCTCCGCCAAAATGGAGTAGGTAATTCCTGGGAGGACGATCTTATGACAACAGATCCGATACTACACTACTCACCCCCATTAAAAGATATTCAGATTAAATTTTTTTTTTTTTGATTTTGCTGCAACACCCTGTAAATAGTTACAAAGACGTTTGTGTTTCATCCCAGAAGAAACTCATCAGGCTAAATGCATGGATTTACATTCTACAATCACTTTTATAAGCAGTGTCCATTCCAACCCTTAAACAATTAGACATTAATTTTATTGCCCCCATTCATCTCCATCCATTAATAAATTTTACTTCCCTTTAAGGTTTTGATTTTCTTTTTTTTTTCTTTTTTTTTTTTTAAAGTGGGTCAAACAAACACCAGTCCCAGTGTACAGAATATTTGATGGCCCTCAGAATCCCATTGGAAACTATAAGGAATTCATTATTCCACTTTTTATTCATTGATCATTATTATGGATAATTACTGGATTTCATATTCAGATATGTCAGTGTATATTTTTGCAAATTACAAAAGAAATGTTCTTCAGAGATTGGATAATGGTGGAATTGTTCAAAATAAGATATCGGTTAATATTAGAGATGATAGATTAGTTATAAGGGACTCCAACAAGCGAAAAGACGAAAAACTTGAAAAAGATTATATATAAGAAAAAGAAAAAAAAAATTAGCCACCAGTCAAAGTATTAACAAACATAAGATCAAAAAACTTCTTAGATGTCACCTTCAACTAAGATAAAAATGCATGAAGCATATTTAAAAGATAATGCCAACCCAATATACCCACCCCCAAAATCTTACCAGTAAAGTTAATGTGTATCTGTTGGGTAATGATTATGCAGATTCAAGACAGACTGAGGTCTGATGATCTCAGAGGAAGATTAAATCTGGACAGAACAGGAGACTACGATGGTATGGCCAGAATGGATGAGAGTTCTTGGGTTAGATATAGAACAGTTCAAAGGGGAAGGCCAAGGAAAACATGAGGAACTGATAAGAATGAACTTTAGAGAAAAAGGGATAAAGACCTTGTCATCGAGGGCTTAGTTTAAAAATCAATTTCTAAAAGAAGACCAATACATGCGAGCGTGTAAAACTGGCGTTAAGTTGAATGTAATAATGAATATGGAGATACGTCTTAGATGCTATCAAATGTAATAAGTTGTAAGAATTTTCTTATAGTTGCATCGTCGCATCTGAGAGACTTTGTCCATCTGTAAATCTCAAGAGCTTCCAATTTGATTAGCATTTTAATTGCAAAGTTTACTCTTTCATGCAAAGCAAATTGGTAAAATCAGAAATCTGATGTGATGACTAAGCTATTATCACATTTCGGGATCAATTTAAAATCACAATTCTATGTTTGATGATATGATATAACATTTTAATGTTTTGGTTTTTACACAAGTAAATTTAAATACTTTTGTAAAAGAACTAGCTGTATATACCTGGCATTGCCCGGGAATCTTTACTTTTATATTTACCCCCCCCCTCCCCCTCCATATTTTTGTTTAAACTATCTCTTTTTTTTAGTATCTAATACTGTTTGGAAAGGTTGTATACAATAAGTGTTGGTTTCCGACATTAAATAACCCAAAATAGGTTGATTTGCTGTAAAGCTGACAAAAAGATTGATCCAAATTATTTTTTTAAAATGGGATCTTAAAAGTAGGGGTGGGACGTAATGGGTGAAAATTTCAGATTCATGCGTGTAGTATTTTTTTGTGTTCATTTATACATAAATAACACTAAACAATCAAACATTTTGAAAATTTTGCAAAATTCAGAAGGTGCAGGCCAAAAATAGCCGTTAGGGCTCCATGGAACTCAAAATCCATCATTTTTCAGTGAAAAAGTGGTTTCATGTGACATTGCAGGTCCTAAAACATCCTCAAAAGCTATGAATGGATATAGATGGTTAAATCTGATATAGTACTTTAATTTAGGACCATTTTCAGGCTGTGAAAGGGTTTTCATGAATGTAAAATAGCCAAAAACTAGTGACTTGCACCTTCTGAATTTTGCAAAATTTTCAAAATGTTTGATTGTTTAGTGTTATTTATGTATAAATGAACACACAAAAATACTACTCGCATGAATCTGAAATTTTCACCCATTACGTCCCACCCCTATTTTCACCCATTACGTCCCACCCCTATTAAAAGTTAAATTAAGTTATTATTGTATAGTTTGGTTATTAAATTATTAATTGAACCAGATTGTTATGAAACTATAACTAATCTTGTTACGTTAATCCTGTTTTAATCTATTTATAAGTTTATTAGGTGCAAACAGCTTCGAAAACTTTAAATCTTTTTAATACATTAGGATTTGCTAAGAATTTTAAAGCCAGGAATAACTTTCAACGTGATAGAATGATTTCAAATTTCAAAGGGTTGTAAAGAATTTTTATTTATTTAAAAAAATTTTTTATCTAAACTATTAGCAAAAGATTAAAATGGCTGACTTTTTTATGAACCAAACTATTCTAGTGTATATTATTTCTTATTTTTTTAAAATATAATTTAAAAAGTTTCATGTAATAGCGTCTTTGATTTTAATAAAAATTTGATTAATAGTAAATAGTCAATTCTCGTAGTCACAAGATAAACATAAACGCACTTAAAGTTGTCTTATAATTTTATTAATATAGAGATAACTATTAATCGTGAAAAAATACTGGTTTTGTTGCATCGTTAAAGGTTTTCGTTTTTTATTTTTGTTTTATTAGTATTTTTTTTTTTGTAGATTTTTTTTTTTTTTTTTTTTTTTTTTAGATTAAAAAAAAAATGAAAAAAAAAATTGGTTAATAATTTGTAATTCCTGCATGTTTTGGAAGCTTTTTATTTAAATTTTTATTTTGTTCCTTTAATTACTATTTGTTTTAACTTTAGAGCATGTTAGCATAAGTAGATTATTGCATTTTGTTGAGTTATTTATTTTCCTTTTATTTTTAAAGTTTGCAAATAATCACCGCCAAATGTGTAGATGAACTTTTAAAAATATACATAAAGTTGTTTTATGGATTGATCGCTGTAGAAAGGTTTTGTTAATAAAAAAAAAACGCATGCAATAAATTAAAGTTCAAATGAAAACTTTTTATTTACTTTCTGTTAGCGTTATAGTATTATAACTATTTATTATAACCTGTTTACTTTTCTATTTGCTCACACTTTAGCTAATATGGAAAAACTGGTAATGATTAATATTTGTAATACTCTTCTCATGAATCTGGAAGAAAAATGATTTTCTTTAAGAATATTTTGTTAGCATCTCATTTAACATTTTTCTGATTTTGAAATTTAAAAAAAAATACTTAATTAATCATTTTTAGAATTTAATAGAAATTATGTTATAACTTTAATAGAAATTATGTTAATATGACTTTAATAGAAATCATGTTAATATGACTTTAATAGAAATCATGTTAATATGACTTTAATAGAAATCATGTTAATATGACTTTAATAGAAATCATGTTAATATGACTTTAATAGAAATTATGTTAATATGACTTTAATAGAAATCATGTTAATATGACTTTAATAGAAATCATGTTAATATGACTTTAATAGAAATTATGTTAATATGACTTTAATAGAAATTATGTTATAACTTTAATAGAAATTATGTTAATATGACTTTAATAGAAATTATGTTAATATGACTTTAATAGAAATCATGTTAATATGACTTTAATAGAAATCATGTTAATATGACTTTAATAGAAATCATGTTAATATGACTTTAATAGAAATTATGTTAATATGACTTTAATAGAAATCATGTTATAACTTTAATAGAAATTATGTTAATATGACTTTAATAGAAATCATGTTAATATGACTTTAATAGAAATCATGTTAATATGACTTTAATAGAAATCATGTTAATATGACTTTAATAGAAATCATGTTAATATGACTTTAATAGAAATCATGTTAATATGACTTTAATAGAAATTATGTTAATATGACTTTAATAGAAATTATGTTAATATGACTTTAATAGAAATCATGTTAATATGACTTTAATAGAAATTATGTTAATATGACTTTAATAGAAATCATGTTATAACTTTAATAGAAATTATGTTAATATGACTTTAATAGAAATCATGTTAATATGACTTTAATAGAAATCATGTTAATATGACTTTAATAGAAATCATGTTAATATGACTTTAATAGAAATCATGTTAATATGACTTTAATAGAAATTATGTTAATATGACTTTAATAGAAATCATGTTAATATGACTTTAATAGAAATTATGTTAATATGACTTTAATAGAAATCATGTTATAACTTTAATAGAAATTATGTTAATATGACTTTAATAGAAATCATGTTAATATGACTTTAATAGAAATCATGTTAATATGACTTTAATAGAAATCATGTTAATATGACTTTAATAGAAATCATGTTAATATGACTTTAATAGAAATCATGTTAATATGACTTTAATAGAAATTATGTTAATATGACTTTAATAGAAATTATGTTATAACTTTAATAGAAATTATGTTAATATGACTTTAATAGAAATTATGTTAATATGACTTTAATAGAAATCATGTTAATATGACTTTAATAGAAATCATGTTAATATGACTTTAATAGAAATCATGTTAATATGACTTTAATAGAAATTATGTTAATATGACTTTAATAGAAATCATGTTATAACTTTAATAGAAATTATGTTAATATGACTTTAATAGAAATCATGTTAATATGACTTTAATAGAAATCATGTTAATATGACTTTAATAGAAATCATGTTAATATGACTTTAATAGAAATCATGTTAATATGACTTTAATAGAAATCATGTTAATATGACTTTAATAGAAATCATGTTAATATGACTTTAATAGAAATCATGTTAATATGACTTTAATAGAAATCATGTTAATATGACTTTAATAGAAATCATGTTAATATGACTTTAATAGAAATCATGTTAATATGACTTTAATAGAAATCATGTTAATATGACTTTAATAGAAATCATGTTAATATGACTTTAATAGAAATCATGTTAATATGACTTTAATAGAAATCATGTTAATATGACTTTAATAGAAATCATGTTAATATGACTTTAATAGAAATCATGTTAATATGACTTTAATAGAAATCATGTTAATATGACTTTAATAGAAATCATGTTAATATGACTTTAATAGAAATCATGTTAATATGACTTTAATAGAAATCATGTTAATATGACTTTAATAGAAATCATGTTAATATGACTTTAATAGAAATCATGTTAATATGACTTTAATAGAAATCATGTTAATATGACTTTAATAGAAATCATGTTAATATGACTTTAATAGAAATCATGTTAATATGACTTTAATAGAAATTATGTTAATATGACTTTAATAGAAATTATGTTAATATGACTTTAATAGAAATTATGTTAATATGACTTTAATAAAAATCATATATAATATATTAAGACTTTTATTCGTTCTTCCTCTAAATAAAAAAAAATGAAAAAGTTGGGCCTATTTCAAGTTAATTCAACTTTACACAATAGATGCGCCGTCTTTTTTATATACTATATAAGCGACGTCGAGCCTGGCCAGTACTAAATGGGTGACCATTTGGCAATACCAGGTGCTGTATGTGCTCTCTGCTTATCTCGGCATTGTTTCCAGTCATCTTGAATTGCTTGCCATTGGAATCAAGCAGTACCGACTCAGGAGAAGTGTTGTTAGGAATTGTGCAACCCTTGCTTCACAATTACACGCTCAGCCAGCCCCTTATAGGGGTGTCCATAGTCTCTCTAGACTGAACGGAGAGCATGTCACTTACTGCAATATCAGTTGCAAGGATAACTAATTTACATATTGGTTTTGAAAAAGGACATTTTATTAATTAACTATTTCATTCATTCCCTATGATTCTATTCTTGGCATTGGTTTCCTCGATATCTTTCTAGTTAGAATTCTTTTCAGAAAGACATTGGGTACTTACAGGAGGGAGCACGTGAAGGCTGCCAACATCTTAAGTGAAAGTGTTTCTGTGCAACGAACTGGATTCGAACTTGACACACCCAGGTTGTCAGTCTGTGTCGTTAACCACTGTCACCTCCCATTAACTACTTGGTATTGTTTTTTTAATTTAATGATTGTTTTGATTTTAATGTAACAAATAGTTCTGTGTCGCAATATTGTTTTATTTCCTCTACAAATATTTAGCATTTGTGTTGATGTTTCTTTCTTTTGAGAGACCGACTTGATTTTCAACAAGTTGTCATCTATTTCTAAATCGCAAGTGAAAAGGCAAATAAATTTCTTTTTCTTTCTTTACGGTCACATTTAAAAGATGAATAAATTTGTATCAAAATTACCAAAATGTTAATGTTTACTTATATAGGAATAAATGAGAAAGATTTTGTTTCGTGTTTACAACAAAGTTATGAATGAGATGTTTATTATTTTAAATTAATATTTCAAGTAGCGAAGCGATAACGATCCAGCTAGCATTAGATTAAAGCTTGACTGAATTCTCTGTTCTTTCATATGATAGGGGCGCATTCAAAAATATTCATTTGATTTGGGAAAACAAAGGGGGTCATAATAATTTTTACCGTTACCAAGCCAGAAATTCGCCTTTTCATCAAATTTAAAAGCTAAAACTGATTTAATTTCTAATTGTCACAGTATAGTAAACAAGTCGGCCATTTTAATTCATTCTTAATAGGTTAAATAATTTTTAAAATTTATTTTTTATAATTTTCTTTGTTTTTGCTGGGGATGGGACATCCTACCGGATGCCAAACACTCAAGCCGAGAGATCTTTTTAAGATTCTAACCGTCCCTTTAAGTGCAATTGTTTGTATCTCTCTTGCACTTGGTTCACCGGGTGTATTCGTCAGGTAGTTTTTGAAATTCTTTTTCATATATCCGGTTGCTCCTATAATTACTGGTATGATGGAGATCTTCCTAAGATTATAGTTTCTTTTCATGTCGTACATAAGCCCTTTGTATTTCGTAATCTTTTCCCTCTCAGCTCTGTTTAAGCCAGCATCGTTAGGGACACTGACTTCAACTAGGGTTGCTACTTTCTCCCCTTTGTCCTATATCACTGTCAGGTTTAACAGCTCAGCTTTCTCGATATATAGCTGTAGGAATTGCATAGTCATAGTGGATGGTGTCCAGCATCTGTTATTTTATGACCATTCAAAACTGATTTAAAAACTTTTGACGTGTTGATTAGAAAGTCTTTTTTATGGTTTGAATTAATATTTAAAGGAGAAAAAGTATTATCGTTCATGTGTGCTCCTCCTAGACGAAAGGAAAACCTGAATTCTCGAATGCGCCCCTCTCCTATCAAAGAACGGAATTCCCTTAATATTTATATTGGGGGGGAAAAAAGTTTATTATATGAAATATTGCAAAAGGACATCTGTTGGTTCTTTTTTTGAACAGTGGCTCCTCTGAAAATTACTGTTTCTTTTGGTTTAGAAGCATAAATAGGCCTATGAATTATTCATTCTTGTCTAGCAAGAAATTACTTTCTATTTGTCAATTTAAAGGTTTCTAAATCACTTTCAAGATTTCAATGTCGTCAAAGAAATCAGCAACACCATTATTTTTTTATTTATTATTTTTCATTTATTTATTTATTTTTCATTCAATTAAGAAAATAAACCTGTCAGGCAACTATGCTTACCGTTGCTGTGGAACATTCAAATGTTATTTTAAAGCCTTTTAAAATATCAGAAAATTTTCTTGATTGAATTGTACTGTTCATTTGTGCTTCTAAACCAAAAACGGTATTTCTTGGAGGCACTGATCTTTAAAAGAATCCAAATATTTATAAGAATATATTCTTGTCTTGTATTTGTATTTATTTATTTTTAATTTTAAAAGTTTTGTTTTATCACATTTTTAGCATTTTGTTTTTACAAATGTTTTTCTCTACGTGTTCTCTTTTTATAAAATAGGATTTTAGATTGGTTTATTTTGAAAAAAATGCTTGAAACTTTTTTTTAGGTATTTGTTTCAATTTGTTAATGACTGAAACCGGTATTTAGTTTAACTTTGGTAAATTATTTTTCAATAACACTGCAGGTAAATCAATAAGTCTACAACCTTATGATAAAAATACATGTCCTACAATATTTGATTAAAATTCATCTGTATGTCATGTTTGGAAATTGAGGCACCCTTGGATTAATTCGTTAATAGCATTAATGTTTAAAATTTCTGGCGTCTTTCAATTAAGTCACTAATATCAAATGTATTCACTTTTTTTGTTCTTCTAAAAAAAAATTTGGTTTCTTAAACCCCAAAGCCTGTTTCATAGTCTGCTACAGTATCCATTTAACGAATCGTACATGTTCTGTGGTTCAAGAATAGTAGAGCTATGAAAAATCCGTTATGAGTTCTTTTCCACCCTCTTTTTATCTTCATTAGGTTGAGCATTGTGAACGCCTGCGGTCAAACTGAAAATGACAACTCTAGAAGTGTCCAAGAGAGAATTTGTCACGAAGGATCTGATTTATACGTTTCGCACTGGATTGTTAGAGTGTTTTATTTACTCCTCCCCAGGAGTTAGGCACAAGGCCAGTTTTATCTTACTCCCACAAGTAAGATGTGACCCAAGATCGGGTCGAGAAAGTGGGGTTTGAAAAGTCAGCGCTCGAGAGGTGAGCACTCTGGCCATTTAAAAATTGCCTGGGCAGCCCCGTCGGCATTCCCCGGTAGGGGCGCCTCAGACAGTAAGCAATAAACTTACTCCTCCCCAAAGAGGGGAGGCAAAGCCTGGGAGGGTGGACCTCCTAGAACTGCACAGGACAGGCGTGCAGTATCCATCGGAACAGATACTACACTTTGATCTTAGCCAAAAGGCCAAGTTAAAAACATGTCAGATTTATTTGCCCTGCCAGCACAACCATCACTTTACTTGCTGGGTTTGGTTCATTGAAACTTCCTTTTGCCCCCCAAGATAAAGTTCAAATGAACAGTTATCATTTTTGACACCATTGACTGTTTCCAGTGGGATCTCCAGTGCTTGACACACACAGAGAAGAGCTTTAAGAGATGCTCCAAGCATAGAAGTGTATATTGCTGCATAAGCGGACTACTTCAAAGTAGATGGTCGCTAAGCAGTAGATTTAAATGCTATTTAAAATTTTAGCTTCCTGTTTCAATTGTGAAATATCTCTATGCTTACTGAGAACACTAGTTAAATATTCTTGATAATGGTTTCATTGTTTAAAAATGCATTACATATTTGGTTCTGGTGCTACCAGATCAGACTGTCTGAAGATATCGGCTTCCTGACCCAAAATGCACCAAACGTTGATGTTTGTTCTTTTTTCCTTTCCCTTTGCAAAATTCAATCATGTTCTTCAAAATAACAACTTCCCTCTTCCTCCCTTCCCCTCAACCAAACACCGTGAATAAATTACTTAAAGATATAAAGAACTTGAAGCACAAAAACCTTTGCCAAAATGACCGTATTCGGCATTAAATAACCCGAAAAGGTCGATTATGCCGTAAAAGATAACAAACAACATATTTGTGTACAGGTCAGTCTGATATATAGATCGTCTTGGCATTTTTGTAAGGGAATATTTTCGTTTCTATAGCCAAGATGAGCATTCAATCTTGTAAACCCAAATAGAAAACAAAGAATAGACAAAGTACAGTGAGAAAATCTCATTTAATCCTGGGCAATGTCGGTACCGGGTCTTCCTACTAGTTAAACAAACTTAAAAAGAAAAAAAAAATACTACATTTAGATTTTGTGACCTAGTCATTTTCTCCTCAAAATCTTATTCTAACTTCTCCGATTTCGGTAAATCAGTCTTTCAATTTCAAATCCGCAGATAACTAGTGTTTAGCATCATTTAAAGTTGATAATTTGTGAACATCGGGGCTATTTCTTTAATCACATCTTGTAACATGTTTCTTTTATGTATTTCAAGTGGCTTCAAAGTACTGGTCTTTCTTTCGTTAGGTTCAGGTGGTAATCTTTCTATTTTCTGCTAATAGTTACTCGTGTGGCCTTTTAGCTAAAATCAAAGTGTAGTATATGTTCCAATGGATACTGCACCCCATAGATCGGTATTGTCTTGGCCTTCGGACCTTGATTTACGCCTGTCTATGGGTCTGTCCTGTGCAGTTCTAGGAGGTTCACCCTCCCTCTTTGAAGAGGAGTAAGTATATTGCTTACTGCCTGAGGCGCTCCTGCCGGGGAATGCCGACAAGGCTGCCTAGGCAATTTTTAAACCTCACTTTCCCGACCCGACCTTGGGTCACATCTTACTTGTGAGAGTAAGATAAAAACTGGCCTTGTGCCTAACTCCTGGAGAAGAGTAAATCAATACTCGTGTTAACAATATTGAATTATACACTCAAGAATTAGTTCATGATTTCAATAGACTTATGGAAATCTTTCTATTTTCTGCTAATGGTTACTTGTGTTAACAATATTGAATTATACACCCAAGAATTAGTTCATGATTTGAATAGACTTATGGTAATCTTTCTATTTTCTGCTAATGGTTACTTGTGTTAACAATATTGAATTATACACTCAAGAATTAGTTCATGATTTCAATAGACTTATGGTAATCTTTCTATTTTCTGCTAATGGTTACTCGTGTTAACAATATTGAATTATACACTCAAGAATTAGTTCATGATTTCAATAGACTTATGGTAATCTTTCTATTTTCTGCTAATGGTTACTTGTGTTTACAATATTGAATTATACACTCAAGAATTAGTTCATGATTTGAATAGACTTATGGTAATCTTTCTATTTTCTGCTAATGGTTACTCGTGTTAACAATATTGAATTATACACTCAAGAATTAGTTCATGATTTGAATAGACTTATGGTAATCTTTCTATTTTCTGCTAATGGTTACTTGTGTTAACAATATTGAATTATACACTCAAGAATTAGTTCATGATTTGAATAGACTTATGGTAATCTTTCTATTTTCTGCTAATGGTTACTCGTGTTAACAATATTGAATTATACACTCAAGAATTAGTTCATGATTTGAATAGACTTATGGTAATCTTTCTATATTCTGCTAATGGTTACTTGTGTTTACAATATTGAATTATACACTCAAGAATTAGTTCATGATTTGAATAGACTTATGGTAATCTTTCTATTTTCTGCTAATGGTTACTTGTGTTAACAATATTGAATTATACACTCAAGAATTAGTTCATGATTTGAATAGACTTATGGTAATCTTTCTATTTTCTGCTAATGGTTACTCGTGTTAACAATATTGAATTATACACTCAAGAATTAGTTCATGATTTGAATAGACTTATGGTAATCTTTCTATTTTCTGCTAATGGTTACTCGTGTTGACAATATTGAATTATACACTCAAGAATTAGTTCATGATTTGAATAGACTTATGGTAATCTTTCTATTTTCTGCTAATGGTTACTCGTGTTAACAATATTGAATTATACACTCAAGAATTAGTTCATGATTTGAATAGACTTATGGTAATCTTTCTATTTTCTGCTAATGGTTACTCGTGTTAACAATATTGAATTATACACTCAAGAATTAGTTCATGATTTGAATAGACTTATGGTAATCTTTCTATATTCTGCTAATGGTTACTTGTGTTTACAATATTGAATTATACACTCAAGAATTAGTTCATGATTTGAATAGACTTATGGTAATCTTTCTATTTTCTGCTAATGGTTACTCGTGTTAACAATATTGAATTATACACTCAAGAATTAGTTCATGATTTGAATAGACTTATGGTAATCTTTCTATTTTCTGCTAATGGTTACTTGTGTTTACAATATTGAATTATACACTCAAGAATTAGTTCATGATTTGAATAGACTTATGGTAATCTTTCTATTTTCTGCTAATGGTTACTCGTGTTAACAATATTGAATTATACACTCAAGAATTAGTTCATGATTTGAATAGACTTATGGTAATCTTTCTATTTTCTGCTAATGGTTACTTGTGTTAACAATATTGAATTATACACTCAAGAATTAGTTCATGATTTGAATAGACTTATGGTAATCTTTCTATTTTCTGCTAATGGTTACTCGTGTTAACAATATTGAATTATACACTCAAGAATTAGTTCATGATTTGAATAGACTTATGGTAATCTTTCTATTTTCTGCTAATGGTTACTCGTGTTAACAATATTGAATTATACACTCAAGAATTAGTTCATGATTTGAATAGACTTATGGTAATCTTTCTATATTCTGCTAATGGTTACTTGTGTTAACAATATTGAATTATACACTCAAGAATTAGTTCATGATTTGAATAGACTTATGGTAATCTTTCTATTTTCTGCTAATGGTTACTCGTGTTAACAATATTGAATTATACACTCAAGAATTAGTTCATGATTTGAATAGACTTATGGTAATCTTTCTATTTTCTGCTAATGGTTACTCGTGTTAACAATATTGAATTATACACTCAAGAATTAGTTCATGATTTGAATAGACTTATGGTAATCTTTCTATATTCTGCTAATGGTTACTTGTGTTTACAATATTGAATTATACACTCAAGAATTAGTTCATGATTTGAATAGACTTATGGTAATCTTTCTATTTTCTGCTAATGGTTACTCGTGTTAACAATATTGAATTATACACTCAAGAATTAGTTCATGATTTGAATAGACTTATGGTAATCTTTCTATTTTCTGCTAATGGTTACTTGTGTTTACAATATTGAATTATACACTCAAGAATTAGTTCATGATTTGAATAGACTTATGGTAATCTTTCTATTTTCTGCTAATGGTTACTCGTGTTTACAATATTGAATTATACACTCAAGAATTAGTTCATGATTTGAATAGACTTATGGTAATCTTTCTATTTTCTGCTAATGGTTACTCGTGTTAACAATATTGAATTATACACTCAAGAATTAGTTCATGATTTGAATAGACTTATGGTAATCTTTCTATTTTCTGCTAATGGTTACTTGTGTTAACAATATTGAATTATACACTCAAGAATTAGTTCATGATTTCAATAGACTTATGCTAATCTTTCTATTTTCTGCTAATGGTTACTTGTGTTAACAATATTGAATTATACACTCAAGAATTAGTTCATGATTTGAATAGACTTATGGTAATCTTTCTATTTTCTGCTAATGGTTACTTGTGTTAACAATATTGAATTATACACTCAAGAATTAGTTCATGATTTGAATAGACTTATGGTAATCTTTCTATTTTCTGCTAATGGTTACTTGTGTTAACAATATTGAATTATACACTCAAGAATTAGTTCATGATTTCAATAGACTTATGCTAATCTTTCTATTTTCTGCTAATGGTTACTCGTGTTAACAATATTGAATTATACACTCAAGAATTAGTTCATGATTTGAATAGACTTATGGTAATCTTTCTATTTTCTGCTAATGGTTACTCGTGTTAACAATATTGAATTATACACTCAAGAATTAGTTCATGATTTCAATAGACTTATGGTAATCTTTCTATTTTCTGCTAATGGTTACTTGTGTTTACAATATTGAATTATACACTCAAGAATTAGTTCATGATTTGAATAGACTTATGGTAATCTTTCTATTTTCTGCTAATGGTTACTCGTGTTAACAATATTGAATTATACACTCAAGAATTAGTTCATGATTTGAATAGACTTATGGTAATCTTTCTATTTTCTGCTAATGGTTACTTGTGTTTACAATATTGAATTATACACTCAAGAATTAGTTCATGATTTGAATAGACTTATGGTAATCTTTCTATTTTCTGCTAATGGTTACTCGTGTTAACAATATTGAATTATACACTCAAGAATTAGTTCATGATTTGAATAGACTTATGGTAATCTTTCTATTTTCTGCTAATGGTTACTTGTGTTTACAATATTGAATTATACACTCAACAATTAGTTAATGATTTGAATAGACTTATGGTAATCTTTCTATTTTCTGCTAATGGTTACTCGTGTTAACAATATTGAATTATACACTCAAGAATTAGTTCATGATTTGAATAGACTTATGGTAATCTTTCTATTTTCTGCTAATGGTTACTTGTGTTTACAATATTGAATTATACACTCAAGAATTAGTTCATGATTTCAATAGACTTATGGTAATCTTTCTATATTCTGCTAATGGTTACTTGTGTTAACAATATTGAATTACACACTCAAGAATTAGTTCATGATTTCAATAGACTTATGGTAATCTTTCTATTTTCTGCTAATGGTTACTCGTGTTGACAATATTGAATTATACACTCAAGAATTAGTTCATGAGTTCAATAGACTTATGGTAATCTTTCTATTTTCTGCTAATGGTTACTTGTGTTAACAATATTGAATTACACACTCAAGAATTAGTTCATGATTTGAAACGACTTATGGTAATCTTTCTATTTTCTGCTAATGGTTACTTGTGTTTACAATATTGAATTATACACTCAAGAATTAGTTCATGATTTGAATAGACTTATGGTAATCTTTCTATTTTCTGCTAATGGTTACTTGTGTTAACAATATTGAATTATACACTCAAGAATTAGTTCATGATTTCAATAGACTTATGGTAATCTTTCTTTTTTTTGCTAATGGTTACTCGTGTTTACAATATTGAATTATACACTCAAGAATTAGTTCATGATTTCAATAGACTTATGGTAATCTTTCTATTTTCTGCTAATGGTTACTTGTGTTAACAATATTGAATTATACACTCAAGAATTAGTTCATGATTTGAATAGACTTATGGTAATCTTTCTATTTTCTGCTAATGGTTACTTGTGTTAACAATATTGAATTATACACTCAAGAATTAGTTCATGATTTCAATAGACTTATGGTAATCTTTCTTTTTTTTGCTAATGGTTACTCGTGTTTACAATATTGAATTATACACTCAAGAATTAGTTCATGATTTCAATAGACTTATGGTAATCTTTCTATTTTCTGCTAATGGTTACTCGTGTTAACAATATTGAATTATACACTCAAGAATTAGTTCATGATTTCAATAGACTTATGGTAATCTTTCTATTTTCTGCTAATGGTTACTTGTGTTAACAATATTGAATTATACACTCAAGAATTAGTTCATGATTTCAATAGACTTATGGTAATCTTTCTATTTTCTGCTAATGGTTACTCGTGTTGACAATATTGAATTATACACTCAAGAATTAGTTCATGAGTTCAATAGACTTATGGTAATCTTTCTATTTTCTGCTAATGGTTACTTGTGTTAACAATATTGAATTACACACTCAAGAATTAGTTCATGATTTGAAACGACTTATGGTAATCTTTCTATTTTCTGCTAATGGTTACTTGTGTTTACAATATTGAATTATACACTCAAGAATTAGTTCATGATTTCAATAGACTTATGGTAATCTTTCTTTTTTTTGCTAATGGTTACTCGTGTTTACAATATTGAATTATACACTCAAGAATTAGTTCATGATTTCAATAGACTTATGGTAATCTTTCTATTTTCTGCTAATGGTTACTCGTGTTAACAATATTGAATTATACACTCAAGAATTAGTTCATGATTTCAATAGACTTATGGTAATCTTTCTATTTTCTGCTAATGGTTACTTGTGTTTACAATATTGAATTATACACTCAAGAATTAGTTCATGATTTCAATAGACTTATGGTAATCTTTCTATTTTCTGCTAATGGTTACTCGTGTTAACAATATTGAATTATACACTCAAGAATTAGTTCATGATTTCAATAGACTTATGGTAATCTTTCTATTTTCTGCTAATGGTTACTTGTGTTTACAATATTGAATTATACACTCAAGAATTAGTTCATGATTTCAATAGACTTATGGTAATCTTTCTATTTTCTGCTAATGGTTACTCGTGTTAACAATATTGAATTACACACTCAAGAATTAGTTCATGATTTGAAACGACTTATGGTAATCTTTCTATTTTCTGCTAATGGTTACTTGTGTTTACAATATTGAATTATACACTCAAGAATTAGTTCATGATTTCAATAGACTCAATACTGACCTGTCATCGCATAATTTTTAAAACGTAGTTCATTTGAAATGTAAAATAATTTTTCTTTTTTGCTGCATGTGTTGTATAACCAAGTTTTAGGTAATGAAGCATAACACGGCTTTATAAAAAAAAATATAAGTATTTCTTTTGAATTATTCGAACTATTATTCTTATCCTGGATGTTGTTCTTACGTTTTGGCCGATGTAACCTCTGATTTTCAGGTGCATCTTGTCGGACTCTGGAATCTATACAGAATTTCGAACTGAAACCGTTGTTAAATCCACGGGGGGTACATTGTTCTCATCACGTCAGCCATAACTGAGAAGTGTGAAGTAATTTTAATTTTTTGTCAGTATCGTCCGTAGTGCGGATCGAACCATCAATAAACAGTAACATAGAACTAGGAATATGTTTTATGATGGATGAAAGGTGGTTGGATTTTGGATGTACGTATATTGGGTTGGCATTATCTTTTGAATATGGATGATGTATTTTTATCTAAATTAAAGATGTCTCTGAAGTTTGATTTTATTTTGCTAATACAAGACTTAATTTTTTTTATTTTCTTTTTTTTTATTTTCTTTTTTTATTTTATTTTAATTCTTTTTTTATTTTATTTTTTTTTTTTTTTTGATTTAATTTTTTTTTAATTAAAAATTAAAAAGAAATTTTTTTTTAATTTTATTTTTAAAATTTTGTTTTCTTTTTTTTAATTTTATTTTTATTTAGTCTTCACTTTTAACTTTGTTTATGTCCCCTACTAGCTAATCGATCTGCATATTAACCGATATCATTATTTTGAAATATATTTGTCTCGAGTGTACAGAATATATAGGTTAACAAGGGGAAAAATCTATGGAATATAAAATAATTGTAGCAAAAAAGAAAGAAGTGGCCTACAAGACAAAGGAGAGGGAGAAAATAACTAAATATCGTGTATGACATTAAAAGAAAGCGGAATCTTAGGAAGATTTCAATCATTCAAGTAATCATAGCCCCCCCCCCCCCCCCCCCCCACACACACATTTAAAAAAAATTTTTTTTTTTTTTTTTCCAACTACCTGGCGAATATCTTCGGTGAACTAAGTGCAAGAGATCCAAGCAACTGCACTTAAAGGGGCGGTGTTAGAATCTCTGAAATAATGGGTGAATGGCTGGCATCCGGCAGAATGCCCCATCCCCAGCAAAAAACGAAAATAAAATTGAGAGAGAAAAGAAGGTTGGACACATGATGGGAATTCATGTGTAAGGCTTGTCATGTTTGTGGTCAGATAGGAAATGAATGGAATTTTTCTAAATTTAGTATTGACTATTGACTTAAAGTAGTTTTAGTGTTTTGTACGTCTCTTGACCTAGTTTTCTCCATTTCCAGTTTTTTGGGGGGAATTTCCTTATATTCAACTAAACATTTTCAAGGAAACTAAACTGTTTTGTAAATTATTGCTTCTGAAGTGCTTGGGAATAATAAATTTTTTAAAGGAAATTTATCTCTGAATTTATATATAATAAACAATAACTAATGTGACACTTACGGTTTATTGTTATAAAGCTCTATCTGAAATGATATTGAGTCCTTTATGTGCAAGGTCTGTTGTCTGTGTTTGGCTCTGTTACAATTTTGGAAAGTTGATGTTCATATTAGTAACTGTCAATTAGCGTAAATATATTCATCTCTTCGGTAAACTGTTCCAGAGCTCGATCGTTGAGTTGGGGCAACTAGATCTGCCGTTGTATGCTTTCAAGTCTTTTTTGGAGACATCGGGAGATTTCAATATCAACTTAGAGGAATGTTTACCAATCCATCGTCAGGACAATACTCCTCTATAGTTGTGAAACATAGCCAATGACGGTGGTCAATCGGCAGAAGTTGGAAGTCTTTGACAGTCTCCGCCAAATCCTGCTTTGCCGACGAGCTGACCGTGTTCAGACTGAAGTCTGTCTTCGGTCTTTTTACAGTGACGTCTTCGATCATTCTGACATGCAGCTCGTTGCCCAGAATGTGAATTCATTTGCAACGTAATCTTCCTTGCCTTTTTTCTTGGGTTGCATAAACATCTCTGTGGGCAGCTAAGAACATATATGACAACCATCAGAAAGGACTCGACTGAGCTCTCTGAACCACGAGTTGTCAGATTTCAACGGTCAAATTGCAGTTGACTACTCTTCTCCTACAACCTTCCTCAGGACCGCCATGCGTGGCCCTTCATGGTTTGTAAGAAGCCGTCTTGACCCGACCAGGGTGAATGCCATTGCACGTACAAGTAAGTTGGTAATGTAAACATATACAAACATGTAGTTTCCCTTTATTAAAATAGGGGTGGGACGTAATGGGTGAAAATTTCAGATTCATGCGAGTAGTATTTTTTTTGTGTTCATTTATACATAAATAACACTAAACAATCAAACATTTTTAAAATTTTGCAAAATTCAGAAGGTGCAGGCCAAAAATA
The DNA here is from genome assembly GCA_963556195.1 of Sepiola atlantica. Classification (NCBI taxonomy): domain Eukaryota; kingdom Metazoa; phylum Mollusca; class Cephalopoda; order Sepiida; family Sepiolidae; genus Sepiola; species Sepiola atlantica. The sequence goes on from OY744535.1 coordinate 26,750,921, forward strand.
GCCGTTAGGGCTCCACGGGACTCAAAATCCATCATTTTTCGGTGAAAAAGTGGTTTCATGTGACATTGCAGATCCTAAAACAACCTCAAAAGCTATGAATGGATATAGATGGTTAAATCTGATATAGTATTATAATTTAGGACCATTTTCAGGCTGTGAAAGGGTTTTCATGAATGTAAAATAGCAAAAAACTAGTGGCCTGCACCTTCTGAATTTTGAAAAAATTTTCAAAATGTTTGATTTAGTGTTATTTATGTATAAATGAACACAAAAAAATACTACTCACATAGATCTGAAATTTTCACCCATTACGTCCCACCCCTAATTAAAATGATACAAATCTTTTTCTTTTCTTAAATATTTAATTTAACCAATTTAATTATTGATAAATGTTATTTGATAAGTAATCATTGTTATTACAATTTAAAGTCAAAACCTCCCCCCCCCCACACACACACTTGGAAACAATTTAAAAATCCTGCATATGTGGATCGGTGATATAAGACAGCCCAGTCCCTAGAGACCATCCCAAATTAATACTGGACATGAAGTAAAGAGAGAAAAGTTTGCTTCTTTAAATGTTAGTTCTTTGAACCAGCTGCCTGAGCATCGCCATGTCATGTAGGTGTGAAACACTTGAAATGAATTTTCGACTGGATGTGTGAGGCTATTTTAGCATCGGGGCTGGAAAGACTTGAGAAGTGGGCGATAGGAAGTCGACGAAAAGCGAACATCCAGTGACGGCTATGCTCAAAGACCGAGTTGGATGAAGGTCCTCCTAAGACGGCGAACATGAGGTAGTTTAGAAATCTGTAAAACTGAAAAGGAGATATCAGAAGAAATCATTAGAGTTTTATAATGGTATCATGTGTCTCCTCTATAAAATGTGACTTGTTAGGTTTATAGAGATGTGTGATAGTTACGTGGGGCCAGTCCGTCTTAGACAGGTACCTCAGCTAGTTTAGGGATAAATTTTTGAAATGTGGTTCTCGTTGCTTTCTCGCTGTTGATGTCAACCTTTTCTTTCTCAACGTAGCAGCTGACAACTTGTCACTGATAAGTTCTACTTATTCCAAGGTAAACAAAATATCTAATCTAATGTTTATCTTGGGAAATTCTTCATGTCGTCGGCCATATTCTCTTAGAATACTGCTTTCTCTCGGATATATTTCATTCTCTTAGACATTTTTACTCGGTCACAAGAAAATGTTTTCAGATGACATTGTTTGAATGGAGGTGTTTCGTATTTTAAACAAATTTCCTCGTCTATGGTCGTTGCAGTTGGCAATGTGGTTTTGATAGTTATCTCTCTGACTGCTAGCTGAAATTCCTAGAAGGATGGCGAGCAAGACAATTCGAATAATTCAATCGTTCTGTACAGTGCTCGGGTGCACTACAGCTCATCAAAAGTGCATGTGTATTGATTTACTCCTCTCCAGGAGTTAGGCACAAGGCCAGTTTTTATCTTACTCCAACAAGTAAGATGTGACCCAAGGTCGGGTCGGGAAAGTGGGGTTTAAAAATTGCCTGGGCAGCCTCGTCGGCATTCCCTGGTAGGGGCGCCTCAGGCAGTAAGCAATAAACTTACTCCTCCCCAAAGAGGGGAGGCGAAGCCTGGGAGGGTGGACCTCCTAGAACTGCACAGGACAGACCCATAGACCGGCGTAAATCAAGCCCCGAAGGTCAAGACAATACCAGTCAATGGGGTGCAGTATCCATCGGAACAGATACTACACTTTGATCTTAGCCAAAAAGGCCAAGAACAATGAAGGTGGAGTTTCAGCAAATTTCGGAAAATAAGTGTTTGTTTTTTATTTTTATTTTTTATTTTTTTCATTTTATTTTTTTTAGTGAAAATCGCCCCAGACAAGGCGTGATGCCACTTGATATGAGGAGCTAAAAAAAAAATTACTTCAAGGTTAAAAACCAGCCAATGATAAGTGTTAGATGGATAGATTCAGATCCAGAAAAAAGCAATTTTTCTCCCTTTTTGTCAGCTCATGGAATGTGAGGACTAAAAGATAAAATAAGGTTCACTTTTTACTCTCGTTTTAAAGGATGCCGTGTCTCTGCAGCCAGCAACTGATGCAGGTAGCTTGTTCCATGGTTCAGAAATTCTAAGCGCGAAAAAAACTGTTTCCATGGGAGCTGTTGCTGTTTTCTGACTTTCAAGCGAAATACATGTGTGTTTGACATACGGAGATTAAAAGAAAAAAAAGTGCTCTGGGTTGTTAACGAGATGGTTAATAATTCAGTGGATGTTTAATAACTAAGTTGCTAGACGTTGGCACTTCAATGATTGAAATGAATCCAAGCCCATGGTAGCAAGGCGTTCGGAGTATGCCAGGTGTCTCATGGAGGGTATTTGCTTGGTTGCATGTCGTTGAATGGTTTCCAGGCAAGATGGAGGTTCCAGACTGATGATGCAAATTCTCAGTGTGGTCGCACCATAGTTATATTGAAGAGTGGCTGACAAAGGCCTTGCTGAGTGATGCCAAGACACCCTTGGCCTTCTTGACAATTATAGATGTGCTTTGTCCAATGCAAATCGCTGCGGACAGTAAAGCCTAGGTAACGTTTACAAGACTTGATATTGGCATTGTTGAGGAAGTATGTGGATGCTGGAATTTTTTTTTGTGATGAAAAGGTGTAAAATAATTTATCTCGACATAAACTATATATTTTTTACTTAATTATGGAACCGTTTCTTTATCAGGAAGTTGCTTCTGGCTATTGTAAAAGAGTACACAAGAGCTTTAAATGCCCCCTATCTAGCAGGACTTCTCGTGAAGATATTAAATTTTGATCTGCAACTGTCTTAACTTCAAATCCTTATGTATAGTCACATGCCTAAGAGTCAACCAATGAGATATCTGCCTAGACAGATGAAGCTTGGTTCAAACTTTGTCAATCGTATGTAAGTAACTTTTTGAATTTGGCAAATTATTTGACACTTACTTTCAAAAACTTAAACTCGAAATGATAGTTACTGTTTGTACACTGAAGACATTTTATGTAATTTAATGGTTTGTTTTAAACATGATTACGATGTCTGTTTTAACTGGATAATTATTTTTATCAATATACTAGCTGTCCCAACCCGACATTGTCCGGTGGTGTATTTACTTGCAATTTATTTTGCTTGGCCTTTTTTAAAACTATGCCGTTTTTTTTTTTTTCTTCTCCAAAATACATTTAAAAAAAAAAAAAATTTTGTCTTTAATTCCAATCAAAGTGAAGTAACTCTATGGACGAATAGTTACATTCCTTTTTAAGATGTCGGCCATTTTTAAAAATAATTCTGACCCAGACAAAGTATTTTCTCAAGAGAATAAGATCGAATTACATTTTATTTTTCTTAATAACATGCTTCAACTATCCGCAAGAAAAACTGACTAACCAGAATCAAATATTGTGTAGGAATAAAGCTATCGATGACTTAGAAACAATAGACTAACTTTACTTTATATAGATTCAGATTAAATTTCATCTAATTTATAAAGTATCAATTATATTTGTTTCTTGGGAAGAGGTTAGAATAAGATTCATCTTTTGGTATTGCACACAAAAAATCAATATTTGTCTAATGAAATAATTAATTTAAAATTCCTTTTTTTAATATAAAACCTAATTTAACCTTGCTATTTGATGGAATTTACTTGATGCAAGTTTAAGACCTTTTTATTAAACTGAAGCAAAAGTAACAATCAACAATTCTGGTAGATATTGAATATTAAAGTAATATTTTTTTCTCTTTTGAAAGAATTTCTTTGTCTCACATATTTGCATTTCTTGAAGTCTTCACAAATGTCTGTAAACTCATAAATTACTTAAATCAATTCACAAATAAATTAAAAAAAAAAAAAGTTTATTTTATTTTTAACTTATAATTTAAAAATGTGTTGAAGAAAAAACTGGAAAGTAGTATTTGAACAGATTCTAAAAGTTTGTCCAAGAAATAACATTTTCCTAAACAGAACTCTTTTTATATTAAAAGGGATTGAACGAGATCGTACAGAGTGGAAATTGGAAAGGGTTTACCGGCTGAACCGCAAAGGCTGGAGAGTGACCTTGCAAAATATCAAAAAACGTCTGAACTCCGAACAAAGGAAAAGTGATGTTAAATGAATAGAGATTATTAAATAAGTGATACACACTTCATGGTTCCCAAATTATTATCAGTCACAGATTTGAACTATAAAATTGACCAAAATGAGGGAAGGATTGTGTCAGCTAGTCAGTCTTTATTGCTCTTCTGCTGCTCATTGCAAAATGAGCAATTCTTTTTATTGCCTTGCATTTAGTAAACCAGAATGAAGGATATGCATTCGTTCAATCTGCACACTTAGTGATAAGCCATTTCAAACTTAAGCATGACTGACCGACTCGATGTGCCCATCATTGCTGAAAAATGGGATAACAGTTGAATGGTTTTATTGACTGAAAAAAAAAAAAAAAAAAATTTTTTTTTTTTTTAAATTAAATTTTTATAAATTCAAATTCCAGAGTTGTGAGCAGCTTGAGTTACCATATTTAGGCATATTAGGAATAAAATTACTGTTTCTACAATAATTCGTTTTAAAATTATCAGAAATTAAACAAAATTGCATTGGTTGTAGAAATTTTGAAAATTCAATTTTAACTTTGCAAAAGGACCGGTGCCAAAGAGCCCCGTCTTACATTGCCGATCTGTACTCAAAATGTTCCTCCTTGTCTCAAATTTATGGACTTAAACTGCAAAAATAATTTTATAAATCTATCACGAAAAGTATAGGTCTATATGTATCATCGCGAAAAGTATAGGTCTATATGTATCATCGCGAAAAGTATAGGTCTATATGTATCATCGCGAAAAGTATAGGTCTATATGTATCATCGCGAAAAGTATAGGTCTATATGTATCATCGCGAAAAGTATAGGTCTATATGTATCATCGCGAAAAGTATAGGTCTATATGTATCATCGCGAAAAGTATAGGTCTATATGTATCATCGCGAAAAGTATAGGTCTATATGTATCATCGCGAAAAGTATAGGTCTATATGTATCATCGCGAAAAGTATAGGTCTATATGTATCATCGCGAAAAGTATAGGTCTATATGTATCATCGCGAAAAGTATAGGTCTATATGTATCATCGCGAAAAGTGTTATTTTAATTATTAGTTTAAGTTTCAGTCGTTATGTTTGCAATATTTTTCAAGTGAGTGGTCAAGTTCAAGAGGTTATTTTTTTTTTTTTTAAGATTTTTTTTACAATTTTTTTATAGTTTCACATGTAACACATAATTTTTTTTAATCTTCATCATTTAGCCCTGTTCGATATGCGACTTGACAGATCTTCTACAGAGATGCAAGGATGCATCTACTAATAGAATTGCCCCATCTTCATCTTAATAAAAATAACCTCTCGCTCCTTCTCCATAAAAGCCTGCTGCCACCACTTGCTCTAGGCCTTGTTAAACTTGCATGTGATAAAAACATTCTTGTGTTAATTTAAAGCAGATTTCTGGGTTTTTTTTTTTTTTTTTTTGGTTTTTTTTTTTACCCCTCGATTGGAAGGGGAAAGTAATTAAGACTGGATTGGTAGATTTACTTCATCTAAAATTAGTTCTTTAATGTAGATCTTGCAACAGACTTAGATGAGAATTCAACATCACTTGTGATATTATTTCCTTAAGCTCTTATTAATCAGCATTGCCTTTTGGAAGAAGCCACGTGTTATAACATTGGTTTTATTTATATATAAATAACATTTGCATCAATAATATTTTTCTAACTCTAGTGTTATCAGATGCTGTTTTGAATTGAGTGTAAAGTATCCGACTTGAAAATGGATTTCTTCTATGAAATTGGTGATTGAAATTTAGTAGATAATAATACGAAATTGATGATTGAAATTTAGTAGATAATAATACAAAATTGATGATTGAAATTTAGTAGATAATAATACAAAATTGATGATTGAAATTTAGTAGATAATAATACGAAATTGATGATTGAAATTTAGTAGATGATAATACGAAATTGATGATTGAAATTTAGTAGATAATAATACAAAATTGATGATTGAAATTTAGTAGATAATAATACGAAATTGATGATTGAAATTTAGTAGATAATAATACGAAATTGATGATTGAAATTTAGTAGATAATAATACGAAATTGATGATTGAAATTTAGTAGATAATAATATGAAATTGATGATTGAAATTTAGTAGATAATAATACAAAATTGATGATTGAAATTTAGTAGATAATAATACGAAATTGATGATTGAAATTTAGTAGATGATAATACGAAATTGATGATTGAAATTTAGTAGATAATACGAAATTGATGATTGAAATTTAGTAGATAATAATACGAAATTGATAATTGAAATTTAGTAGATAATAATACGAAATTGATGATTGAAATTTAGTAGATAATAATACGAAATTGATGATTGAAATTTAGTAGATAATAATACGAAATTGATGATTGAAATTTAGTAGATAATAATATGAAATTGATGATTGAAATTTAGTAGATAATAATACGAAATTGATGATTGAAATTTAGTAGATAATAATACGAAATTGATGATTGAAATTTAGTAGATAATAATACAAAATTGATGATTGAAATTTAGTAGATAATAATACAAAATTGATGATTGAAATTTAGTAGATAATAATATGAAATTGATGATTGAAATTTAGTAGATAATAATACAAAATTGATGATTGAAATTTAGTAGATAATAATACAAAATTGATGATTGAAATTTAGTAGATAATAATACGAAATTGATGATTGAAATTTAGTAGATGATAATACGAAATTGATGATTGAAATTTAGTAGATAATAATACAAAATTGATGATTGAAATTTAGTAGATAATAATACGAAATTGATGATTGAAATTTAGTAGATAATAATACGAAATTGATGATTGAAATTTAGTAGATAATAATACGAAATTGATGATTGAAATTTAGTAGATAATAATATGAAATTGATGATTGAAATTTAGTAGATAATAATACGAAATTGATGATTGAAATTTAGTAGATAATAATACAAAATTGATGATTGAAATTTAGTAGATAATAATACGAAATTGATGATTGAAATTTAGTAGATGATAATACGAAATTGATGATTGAAATTTAGTAGATAATAATACGAAATTGATGATTGAAATTTAGTAGATAATAATATGAAATTGATGATTGAAATTTAGTAGATAATAATACGAAATTGATGATTGAAATTTAGTAGATAATAATACAAAATTGATGATTGAAATTTAGTAGATAATAATACAAAATTGATGATTGAAATTTAGTAGATAATAATACGAAATTGATGATTGAAATTTAGTAGATGATAATACGAAATTGATGATTGAAATTTAGTAGATAATAATACAAAATTGATGATTGAAATTTAGTAGATAATAATACGAAATTGATGATTGAAATTTAGTAGATAATAATACGAAATTGATGATTGAAATTTAGTAGATAATAATACGAAATTGATGATTGAAATTTAGTAGATAATAATACGAAATTGATGATTGAAATTTAGTAGATAATAATATGAAATTGATGATTGAAATTTAGTAGATAATAATACGAAATTGATGATTGAAATTTAGTAGATAATAATACGAAATTGATGATTGAAATTTAGTAGATAATAATACGAAATTGATGATTGAAATTTAGTAGATAATAATACGAAATTGATGATTGAAATTTAGTAGATAATAATACGAAATTGATGATTGAAATTTAGTAGATAATAATACGAAATTGATGATTGAAATTTAGTAGATAATAATACAAAATTGATGATTGAAATTTAGTAGATAATAATACAAAATTGATGATTGAAATTTAGTAGATAATAATATGAAATTGATGATTGAAATTTAGTAGATAATAATACGAAATTGATGATTGAAATTTAGTAGATAATAATACGAAATTGATGATTGAAATTTAGTAGATAATAATACGAAATTGATGATTGAAATTTAGTAGATAATAATATGAAATTGATGATTGAAATTTAGTAGATAATAATACGAAATTGATGATTGAAATTTAGTAGATAATAATATGAAATTGATGATTGAAATTTAGTAGATGATAATACGAAATTGATGATTGAAATTTAGTAGATAATAATACGAAATTGATGATTGAAATTTAGTAGATAATAATACGAAATTGATGATTGAAATTTAGTAGATAATAATACAAAATTGATGATTGAAATTTAGTAGATAATAATACGAAATTGATGATTGAAATTTAGTAGATAATAATATGAAATTGATGATTGAAATTTAGTAGATAATAATACGAAATTGATGATTGAAATTTAGTAGATAATAATATGAAATTGATGATTGAAATTTAGTAGATAATAATACGAAATTGATGATTGAAATTTAGTAGATAATAATACGAAATTGATGATTGAAATTTAGTAGATAATAATACAAAATTGATGATTGAAATTTAGTAGATAATAATACAAAATTGATGATTGAAATTTAGTAGATAATAATACGAAATTGATGATTGAAATTTAGTAGATAATAATACGAAATTGATGATTGAAATTTAGTAGATAATAATACGAAATTGATGATTGAAATTTAGTAGATAATAATACGAAATTGATGATTGAAATTTAGTAGATAATAATACGAAATTGATGATTGAAATTTAGTAGATGATAATACGAAATTGATGATTGAAATTTAGTAGATGATAATACGAAATTGATGATTGAAATTTAGTAGATGATAATACGAAATTGATGATTGAAATTTAGTAGATGATAATACGAAATTGATGATTGAAATTTAGTAGATGATAATACGAAATTGATGATTGAAATTTAGTAGATAATAATACGAAATTGATGATTGAAATTTAGTAGATAATAATACGAAATTGATGATTGAAATTTAGTAGATAATAATACGAAATTGATGATTGAAATTTAGTAGATAATAATACGAAATTGATGATTGAAATTTAGTAGATAATAATACGAAATTGATGATTGAAAAATATTTTTTTAATTTTTTTTATTTAATTTTATTAAATGGGTTGACATGTTTAGTACAAGAAAAATATTTATTTTATTCCTCTTTAAATTGTTAAGTCAGAAAAAATGTGATAATTTGGTCACCCATTAATCTTGGGTTTGATTATTTGAATCTGGAAAAAGTGAATTTGCAAAACATGTTCAATTATAAAAAAAATAACGGCAAAATATAAAATTAGTCTTTCTGCTTCTTATGTCTCTTTATCTTCTCTCTATACAACTAAATGTTAAATAGTATTGCTACTTGTAGTGATATTGTCTTTTGCTTATCATTTACTATTCCAATGCAACAATGTAAATATATCAGTAAAATAAAATGCAATTAAAAGTATGAACCCAAAATCCCATCACCCCAATTTATCATGTATACTTTACACTAGCTCTAACTGAATATAGGTGGCATTTGTTTAATTTTCTAAAATTTACTTTTGTCCACACCCAAAAAGGCATGTTGCCATTGAAGCGTAAGGGGTTACTATGATAAGGGCCAGATTAAGATATTTTTTCGTATTACATTTAAATTTCTGCATGTTTATACACTCAGGGAAGCACAAAGGAAACTTCAAAGGCAAGCGGTCCGAGGAAAGAAGCTATCGGAGGAGAAAATCTTTCAGCATCTTGTGAAGGGGTGGGATTTTGCTGCTAGTCGGATGGGTCGGGGGGGTATAGTAGAAGTTGGGCAAACTAAAATCAAAGAAAACAAGATAGAATGTAAATAATATCACAAAATGTTCTTTTCAGGCAATGAAACTGCTTTCTCCAATGGAGTAGGCTTTCTTGTACATAAAAAAAAAAAGAAGACATTTGTCGCAGTATGAAAACATCCGATAGACTTTCGACTCTGTGAATGACGGGGGGGGGGGGGGGGGGTTCAACTCGAAGCTAATATTTATACAATGCTATTTCTCAACACGCACACACTCTGATAAAAAAAAGTTATTAAAATATATGATCAAATACAATCTACTAAAGATAAAATTTCTCAAAAAGGTAGATTTCTAATGGGTGATTTTGATTGCAAAATGGGGGTTGAGGACATGCGTTGCATGGGGAGAAATGATATGAGAATGATACGATGGATGCGTAATGAGTCTTAAAGACAGATTTAGATCTGATGAGCTAAGAGGAAGATTAAACCTGGACAGTATAGGGAGATGTGTGAAGAAGAGTAGACTTCGATGATACGGTGACGTTGAAAGCATGGATGAGAGTTCTTGGGCTAGTAGACGTAGAACAGTTGAGGTAGCAGGTTCAGTTCACCGGGGAAGGCCAAGGAAAACATGTGAGGAAGTAATAAAAATAAACCTGAGGGATAAATAAAGATAGGTTACTTTGAAAGTCAGTTTCTTAAAGCTGTCCAACATATGCCAGCACGTAAAACAGACATGATGTAGCTGTTAGATGAGGAATCTATTTTGTTTAATCGTACGTGCTGTATCATTCGTTAGATTGAGTTGTGGTTTGGTTTCACGCACTCGAGCCTGGACTGCTAACTCGATAGATGTTATGATATATATGTGCAGAATCAAGATAAGTGTATATTGGCGCCAAAAATACGATTTAAGATAAGTTCCTGTTTTGATCGGCTATTGATAAGATGTTATCATGTGCTCGTCGTTTCACTGCGAGCGGCCGGCTAAAATGGAACTCCAAGGATACAGCATTTGTTTATCGACAAAAGCCAGCCTACTGAACAATTCTTGTTGTGTTCCAGTGTTTCCTTTGAATAAAAAGTTGATACTTATTTAGTTGTGGAGATGTGGTCTTATTTACGGAAGATGGTGACCCCTTTTTCTTGTTCAATATTCTATTTCAGTCAGATGCGACAAGATGCAACTAACTCTACCAAGTTATGTTCTTCATATTAACTTTCTTCCTTACCAACCACATAGCCTCTATATCAAAAAACCCAAAATGATGAGTTGGTCAGTTGCTCAACAGATTTGGTTTTCGCTACAATAAAGAAATTTAACCTGGTTATCTCAAACAATAGATGAGCAATTCTTGCTCATTTTTCTATCAAAAACCTCTTAATTTTTGTCTTTTTTATTATTAAGCTAAGTTTATACATGTGCACATCACTAGATCACACAAAAAAAATCAAATTGATTTTATTTCACACATAAATCCTCAACAAGATTACATTTATCAAATAGCTCAACACTCCTGACATTTCAGCTAAAGTAAGACTGGGTTTTGCTTGGCCAAAGAAGGCACGTTTAACTTCAAAGTATGGGTTAAAATTGAACAACGAAAAATATAAACTTTTCAAGACTCCTCAGTGACTTGATTTCTAATCTCAGATTTGTAATTAACTCAGAAAACAAAGTATCATCCAATCGAGTGTTGATCTAGTATGTCTAGAAGGAATGGTGCAAGGGTGCAGAAAAAGAGGTAAATCACAGATAAGATGCCGTGATAATGTATGTTCCTAAAAGTAGTGAGGCAGCAGGTCTTGGAGACAGTTGATTCTTGATAGATGGTATTCTATGGTAAAAGTGGACGAAACGTTTGATGTATCTCTATAAGCCCCTGAAATCTTGTGATGTAATTAGTTTTTTCATTGATGTCATGACACTAGCATCTGATGTATATATTCTAATTTTTTTACCATAACTTTGAAAATATTCCATTTGTAAATATATTTCTATGTACAGGATTCACTCCTAAACTAATTAACTGTTCATTATGAATTTTGGAATATGAAAATTTAGATAGCTCCGATTTTTGTGAAATTTTAACAATAGGCATCGATTTTAACAATAGACATCGATTAACAAATATTCCTCAAATTTCAGGGGTTTAGTATTTTAAAGGGATTTAAGGAGCATAATGTGTGTCCAAACTCCCATTTGAAAATTCAAATATATCAGATTTGCATTGTGAATTTGATCCATAGTCATTTGACACCAATGAAGCACGATTTTCTGAATTTCAATTTCTTAATACCCTTTTAAGCTTAAGTGTTAGATTTTAGACATTTTCTGGAATCAAAATCATATAATGAATTTTGATCAACATTAGAATAAGGATTCTAGGTATAAGGTAGCATCGTCATATCTTGATTTTTTAAATCTTTGTAAGGGGGGCATAAAAGTGGTGCAAAACTTCTGTTTAGGGAATTAATTTTACTCCTATTGAGAGAGGTATTTTTCTAATATATATATATATATATATATATATATATATAGGGTGACCAAGAAATCACTGAGGTATTTTTAACTTGAATAAATTCTTTATTTTTGAACATATGATGAGGACAATGGAGATTTATTTGCAGAAAAGAACGAAAGTGAAAAAGTTGCAATATTAACTGGCTTTTACGTTCTCCGGACTTGACGAGCCCTAACTTTTTCTTGTGGGGGTATCTCAAAGGAAAAGTTCACATCAACAAACTTGAAACTTTACGCGAATTGAAGGAGAACATCAGAAATGAAGTCGGGGAATTAAATTGTAATGGTGATTCTGCAATCCGTCATGGATAATATTTGGGAAAGGGCATCGATTTGTGAAGCTGAAAATTGAAACCATTTAAAATTCTTTTTCATTTTTGTTCTTTTTTGCAAACAAATCTCCATTGTCTTCGTCATTATGTTAAAATTTCATTAAGGTAACATGAAAAATAATCTATTAAAGTTAAAAATGTGTCTCTGTATGCATTATTTAGTTATATTCCAATGACCAAAGGAAAAATCAATCATTAAATAAAAATTATGGTAATGATTAATTTTTCCTTTGATCATTGGAATATAACTAAGTTTATATGCTCTGAAGCTTGTAACACAACCTCATTGAGCTTGCAATTTGAAACAATTTCAGAGATTATGAAGAGGGTATACCTAAATATATATTTTTTATATGAACACACATCTGTATGTATTTTTTAAATTTATATTTAGAATTTTTTCTATTCAAATATAAATTTTACAACATGAAGTAATTATAATAGCTCAATAGTGTAAGGCCAGAGCTATGCTATATTCAATATTTTTTATGTAATTTTATCCCATTTCAATGTTATGAAGAACAGATTCACGCCATTTCATTAAACTTATTTTGTATTCAGCATACAATTGTTTCGGCAAACACCAATATTTGTAAAATGCTCCTGTGCATTTATTTCTTGGTGTGACCATATATACAGGGTGGGCCAAAATAAGGGTCCTATCTTTAAATTTGAATAACTTGAATTTGAATAACTTCCACAAAATAAAAGTTAAACTCACCAAACTTTATGTGTGTGTAGACTGACCCTTCCGAGATTTTTTGAAATAAACAAAACAAATTTTAGCCGAAAAACACTTCTTAAAACTTACAAAAACTAAAGTATTGTTTTTTACACTGTTTTGAGTTTTTTAAGCAAAAATAATGTTTTCTAAATGAGGGTACGTTCCTTAGGGCTAATACGGCTCATGCTTGCTTCAGAAGGGGTCCTTTACTTATTCTAAAAAAAAAAAAAAAAAAAAAAATCAATAAATAAAAGTTATGAATTTTTAAAAATAAGACCATTATTTTTGCCCACCCTATATATATATATATATATATATATATATCTATATATATATATATATAAATCTTTTTTTATATTTTACTCGGTCTTATCACTATTTCTATTGAGGGCTGTGATAAGCATTCCTTTCTATATGACCAGGAAATGATTTACATTCCAAAGATGTACGCCATTGCACTTGGCTGCTTCACCCATTTACTAAACTCTCATCGTTTCTGTTTGACGTTTATGCAAAGAACACTCAACTATTTCTTTTTAAAGCCGTGTTTATTTAAGCTTATAGCAGATAAAGTATTGTTCAGGATTTTCATTTAAAACATTTTTTTCCTGTTCAGATGTAGATTCATTTATTTTTCTTGATTTGTATATATAAAAAAAAAAAAAATTATTTTTATTACAGTGCCCAGGAGTTTTTTAAATTTTTTACTTTCATTTATTTTTTATTTTTTAAATTGTGTTTTGACGGTTAAATTTAATTATTATGGTATTTTTTTTTTTATTAAATTATTAATTTAACACAATTGTTAAACTATAGGTAATTTTGTTAAAATGTTTTAATCTCTATTTATAAAATCATTTGATGTAAACAACTTCCAAAACTTTCAGTCTTTAAATACATCAGGATTTGCTGAGAATTTTAAAGTCGGCTTAAATGACATTCTATTCGACAGTTTAAATACTTCCAAATTTCTTTAAAATTTTTGAAGAGTCACCAAGTAATGCATTTTATTTCCCCAACTATTAACAAAAATTAAAATTGCTAACTGGTTTACGAAGAAACAGAAATGCAGTGTGGTGGAATTAATTTTTGAATAAATTTATTTTAAAAGGATTTTAAAAATGTCCATTTTATTACATTACGCCATTGCATTTTTGATTTTAATAAATAATAGTGAATAAATAAAAAAAAAAATGTATGTCACATAGAGGCAAGCAACGCATACAGACAAGTATGCACCTGTTGAAATGTTTAGATTTGCTGAGATTCTATTTTAATAATGCACACACACACATATATTACATATGATACTATACAGTAATGTTTCGATTAGCCATTGATACCTTCAGTTTTAGGAGGTATAGAAAATCTTGCTCGCTGGACTAAAGAATGTGCTCCTTTCTTCAGTCTGGGTTCTAATTCAGCCACTGACTGAAGAAAGGAAAACATGTAGTATTCTTTGGCCCAACATACAAGATTTTCTGAAACTGAAGGTATCAATGGTCAATCGAAATATTGTGTAGTGTCATACTGTTACAAACATAATTAAGTACTTTTTATAGAAATAAAAATACGTAAATATATGTTGCAGCAAAAATCGAAAGATTTCGATGTTAGTATTTTGGTAGTTTTATTAGCACCGCTTCCTTGGTAACAAACCAGACGCTGTTAGTTCGTGTTACCTTCCCTTTCAGTGGGTGGTAAATTAATTTCTGGACCATTGGTAGTGTCAGCCTGTTAAACATGAATTCAGTGAACAGGAAATCGCCTTTGACCAGCTACTAGGCCGATCAAGATCAAAGTGTAGTATTTGATAGCCTTGTGCCTAATTTGTAAATGAATTTTAGTTTTTTATTTGAATAAATAATTCAAAGTGTAGTATCTGTTCCGGCTTATATCTGGGACCGTATTAAATTACTGACCTGATTTATTTTTCTATCTGGAAAGAGGAGGCTTGTTGCAGTTTGGCTAACTACAGTAGCCCACATTGTTAACTGCTATCGTTATAACTACCACAACTTCATCCAGCTTTAAACTAACTCCTTCTGTTCAGCTGATGACTCTGCCAGTTTCTTGAGATTACCTGTCCTTTTCAGGATAAACCCTGTCATTTTCAAGTCCTTGTGTCCTAAAGGTTGTGGAGTCTACCATCATAATCTGACCCCAGCAGAATTTTAAGTGATTGCTTGAACAAAAAAATATTTTTACTTGCAAGGAAAAAAGTTGTTAATTTAAAAATGAGTTATTGCCCTTGCTCATTTTATTTTTATTTTTTCTAATTAGCTATAAAAATCTTTCACAATATAGATTTTATGGGTTGGACTAAGTATTTTTTTTAATAAATTGTAGCGAAGTACATCATTATATTGGCAATCACATGGTACAACACTAACAAGTGAAACTTTGCTAGTCAAAAACAGTTTTGTTTGTCAGCTTAGATGCTGTTTAGGTTCAACTTTGAAAATTCGACCGACATAATTTTATATATATAGGTAAATAGTGGAAGATTTCTTAGGTTTTAAAATTTCAGCTGTGTGAGGTTAGAGTTTGATCTACTGACTCCACAGCCCTGATAGCAACTGTCAGTTTTATTCAAAACACTAATTTTATGATCCTTTTCAATTTATATTTTTGCACCTGGCTCTAAGTTAAGCACTGCCACAAAGTTAACATGCACATTGCAACTTTTACATAATGTTAGTTTTAATAGAGTACCAACTGACGTAACTCTCGGCATCATCTCGAAGATGCCATAGTTGTTATAAATTCTCCAGTATTATCTGCGGAAACTCTAAATAATAAACCTCGGTCTTTAACCATGCTTTTCGAGAGAAAAAAAAAATATTTTCCATAAAATGCTTTTTGGCATATCAACAATTTATTGGTTATTTAATGTGAGTTCACACTACCTCTTATAAAAAGATTCATTGTATATAATTAACTCTTCACATCCTCTTGAAAATTACGTAAGGAATTAGCAAAAAAAAAAAAAAAAAAGGCTAAAAAATGGGTTTTCTTAAATGTGGCTTACATGAGAAATAAATTTATTTTTTTAAGAGAACGTAATGGAAGAATCTATTTGAGTTAAATTATAAAATAAATTGGAGCCATAGCATATATACTATTGAATATATACTGAATTACCTCCCTTATTGTTACACACTAACTCTCTGGGGTTGAAAGTCTGGTAAAAATAACAACTACTAAAAAGCATCTACACACGAATCATTAAGATGCCAAGACGCAATAACTACCCATAACGCGTTTAGCAATACCCGAATCAACTTGGGGAGCAAATTCCTTGCCAAGCAAATCGAGAAGGATCCAATTAGAGAATTTAACAAGCCGCGCGCGTGCGTGCATGGTCCCCCTCTGTATGTGACTCGATGTGGTGAGTGTAAAATGCAATAAATTTGGGCAATTTGGGGCATTTTTGAACCCCCAGGGGTGCGAACCAGAATTTTTCTGAGGTCAAGGATGCTCATTTTATATCCAGAACAATTGCCTCTAAATTTTAGCCAAGTTTCAGAGAAATTAAATGGATGGATCAAACGTTATGGGAGAAAAGGGTAATTTTTTGCCATTTTGGGGCCTTTTGACCCCCTGCGGGCGCGAACCAAATTTTTTCCAAGATCAGCGATACTTATTTTCTATTAGGAACAATTGCCTCCACATTTTGGCCAAGTTTCAGAGAAATTGAATGGATTGATGAAAAATTATGGGGCAAAAAATGTCATTTTTTGCCATTTCGGGGCCTTTTGACCCCCTGGGGGCTAACCAGATTATTTTTCAAAAATCGGAGAATGTCACTTTCTAACCTGACCAAAGTTACAACTTCATGCAAAATTTCAGAAATTCAATGGATGGTTGCGGAGAAAAATCCGGACGGACGGACATGCCTCAAAACATAAGTCCCCTGATTTTATAAATCGGGGGACCAATAAATATATAATTACACATTTGACAAAATAAGTTAAATTTGAGCAGATTGTTATGAAACTTGACAGTATGACTGGAAAGACATTGTTAAATTGTTTGTACTAAAAATATTAATTTCGAAATTACGCATGTGGAAAGAAGTTGTCTAACCATTGGAAAACAATGAGCCGGTAAAATAAGTATCAGTACCCGGATGTAAGTCTCACAAGTACTGAAAAGCGTTGTTTACCTTCTCTCGGGAACTTTTAAGCATTTAAATATATATCTAAATAAATGGTTATCATTTTGTGCTTTGTTGGACAGATTGAGAATATAAACATCACTTCCGGTCAATACTAGTTGGGGTTGTACAGGACGTTAAGAGCGTATTGTCAGATGTAAGAGGCTACGATTTATAGGGGGCATTCTATGTGAGAAGTTGTGCAGCAAGATGTTTGTTCACATTACATTTAAGTTTCTGCATTTTGGTACAGTTGGAGGCGGGAATCAGGGAGGGAATTTCACCCAAAAGAGTGGTCCAATGAAAGAAGCTATTAGAGTAGAAATTTTTCCGGCATCTGGAGATCCCTACAGTGAAAGGGTTTGATTTTGCTGTTAGTCGGGGGAAGGAGGGAGGGGGGGTATTTACTTGAGGGGGTACAAGTGCAGTAAGTTCGTCGCAGCAGATTCTGTGGAAGTACTTGTAACAAGCACAGGGGTGCAACTTTGCGGCGATGGGGTTGGAGCTTGGTAGACAGTGTGGGACCTATTTCTTGCACCCTGTCCAAGAGGGAAATACTAGTGGTTGGTGAACGTGTTGCCATTTTCTCATGACTAGATGGAAATTGTAGGTTCATACTTGCTGCATAATTGAACATGCCAGCTCCAATAAAATTTGCGTTTACATCCTTGGTTAATTAAAAAAATCTATTTTGTGAAACTATATTTCATTTCAATTGTGAAAATTGTAATTTGTGTCATTGAAATGGGTCGAAAATAGTGACCAATGTTCACTATTTGGTCCATCAATCGTGTGGCAGGTAGTTCATATCTGGTCTCAATCCTTTTTGGCAAAATCTGTTTCGAGGGAAAATAATATTTATATATTTATAATGTACTCGCCCCACCTCTGCCTTGAAAGATAAAAAGAAAAAATGAAAGTAAGAAAAAAAGGGACCAAAGGTTGCCAACTTTTCCTCTTTATGATACCCCACTTTTTGTATCCTTATCTTTTGCCATTTACTAAACTTCTCTGACTCCAACAAAAACTATCGCTATCAAATATCTATTTTGATTTTTTTTTTCTTTATACTAAAGTGTTATCTTTTCTCTCTATCCCAGTTTTGACCCTGTTTTTTAATTTTTTATACATAAATTTTGTTCAATATCTTGAATTACATACATCATATTCTCTAATGGATAAGAAGTTGAATATATTTCAAGATGGATTAATTCCTATTTCAGTCACGTAAATTATTTAGAGTGAAATAGGTTTCGGCATTATTCCCAAACTTATTTTTTACTTAAACCATGTTTTAGTAAAATAAATAAATTCATTAAATATAGTAAGTTTCATCATACACCTGAAACGCCAAAATGAAAACTAAGGTGGGAAAATGTAGTCGCCATTTTTATAAAGCAGTCGAAAGGGGCTTGCTAAGGAAAGCGATAACTGAAATTAAAAAATTTTTAGTTTAAGGATAGAATTATGAACTCGAGTTATCGTTCTTCCTTAGCTAGCCCTTTTTTTTTTACAAATTGTTTATAAAGATGGCGACTATATATTTTCGTCCTAGTTTTCATTTCGGTATTTCATGTGTATGATGAAACTCACTATAACTTAGTTTTTTAATGATTTTTGGGGGGGACTAACACAGGGTTTGAGTAAAAAAAAAAATTTTTTTTTAAATAAAAAAGAAAATTACGTTTCTTTACATTGTAATATATTACGGTTATTTTATGGATCTAACCGATAATTGCCCCTAGTGACCCAGATGGAATCTTTAGATTCCTTGAAATATTTAACCCAAATTGTAACTTATTTGAATGTTCTGTTAATATATCCATTTCTATAACACAGAAACAAGCATCGACTTTTATATGAAAATAAAATTCTACACTTTATATCACAGACCATTAATTTTGATTATTTTCTCTATTAAAAAAAAAAAAAATCTCTAACTCCAAAGAGTTTGTGACCAAACAGACAGGAACCACAACTGTATATAGATGTTATCCTGTGCTATTTTTCTACAAATTTGACGTTTTTTTTGTTTTTTTTTACAATGGATAGTTGTATTAAGAGAATTAGTCATTTCGAGGAAAAACAGTACATTGCTGTCAAGTACTTATGTCAATGTATCACTGGCGTCATACACAATGAAAGTAGGGTTTTTTTTTTTTTTTTTGTTTTTTTTAAATTATTTTTTGTTCATTGACTGCTTATCTGGGACATTATACAAACATTGCTTTAACTATTCATACTTTCTTGGGAAAACTTGGTGTTGTCATTTTTAGTGAGATTGTCCTGTCTGCAGACAAATGGTTTATTTCGGTGTCAGCTGAGTTCCTCTTAACAGTCTATGGGCATTTATAACGACAGCTAACAGAACGAAAATAGGGTTAAAAAAAAAAAAAAAAGGCAACAAATAAATGTTACCAAAGGCAAGATAAGGTACTCTTCTACTAACCTGGATAAGTTTATTTGTGTTTTAACTTAGGTTTTTTTTGTTTTTTTTTGTTCAAAACAAACCTGATGTCCACCTGTTCAGTTAGAACAGAAGAAAAAAAATGGCTGAAGTATAGTTTCGATAATCACTAAAAAATAAAAACGAAAATTAAGCAAAATACTTGTAAAATATTAAATTTTCCCACGATTGGTGACATTTATTTGATGTTTCTAACACTTTTGTTTATTTTTCGATTTTTCACCAATTATCATAGATCCCGTGCTAGTCTCATAAACAGCCCCCCCCCCCCCGTTCTAACTGAACAGGTGGACTAGTCAGCCCTGAAGATGGCTTTATAAAGTACTAAGTATAATCTGTTAATCCATACACGTGTTAACACAATGGACCCCCCCCCCCCCCCGCAGAATTTTGTTCTCAATCATGTGGCGAAGCTCTCTGGAAAGAGTCACCAATTTGTTAGTTTTCCGTTCCTTTTACTCAAGAAAATTATTGACCTTTTGGCTAAGATCAAAGTGTAGTATCTGTTCCGATGGATACTGCACCCCATAGACTGGTATTGTCTTGGCCTTCGGGGCTTGGTTTACGCGGGTTTATGGGTCTGTCCTGTGCAGTTCTAGGCGATTCACCCTCCCAGGCTTAGCCTCCCCTCTTTGGGGAGGAGTAAGTTTATTGCTTACTGCCTGAGGTACCCCTACCGGGGAATGCCGACGGGGCTGCCCAGGCATTTTTTAATGGCCAGAGTGCTCATCTCTCGGGCACTGGCTTTTCAAACCCCACTTTCCCTACCCTTGGGTCACATCTTACTTGTGGCAGTCAGATAAAACTGGCCTTGTGCCTAACTCATGGAGAGGAGTAAATAAATACTCAAGAAAATTATTAAAAAATCCTGATCTGAGCACAAAATAAGTTTGGGAGTAATGCTGAACCCCATTTTCGATCAATCCTTTTAAGATATTATCTGATATTTAACCGTAAGATGAATAATACTCGTGCTCATAATGATGCGGGGGGGGGGGGGGGGGGGGCTATTTTATCATTCGATAGTTTCCTATCATTTAATACTTTGTCTTTTTGTCTAGATCACCAAAAGCGGACTCTCTTTATAATATCAAGCAATTGTCTTTGCAAGTTGATTATTTGAGTATACCTTCTCACTTCTGTCACTCAATTTTGTTTGCCTTTTGGTGATTGTCTAGAATTACAGAGACATTCGAAAGAAAAAATTTAAAAAATTGAGGAATATCTGTTTAATGTACGTATCTGTCACGGAATTAACACATCCTATCCCAAAAATCCCATAAATTAATAAAGTAGTTTTCATTTTATAGAAGAAAATCAAATTTTATGGATAAACGAATAAGGGGGAAATATCGCTGCCATGTTGGTCATATTCAAGGGAGATAATACGAACTTTTGCGAAATAGAGAAATAAAGTCTTGAATGTTGGGTGTTATCTCCCTTAGCTACATTGAATATGACCAATAATGCCCCTTATATATCATATAAACGAGTAATGTTTATCGGTAAAATTTGATTTTATAAAATAAAAACTACTTGATTAATTTACGTGACTTTTGGTATACGATTCCTTCCGTGACAGATACGTACATCACAGATATTTCTCAGTTTGTTTTATTTTTATTTTTTCGAATGTTTCCATAATTCTAGATAAGCACCGGCTTTTTTTGTTTTTATGTTAAACTAAGTCAAAAATGTTAACACACGGCAAAATTGAATGCAGTCCAAGTTTGACTTGAGAATATGACCTTGCAATCTTGTCATTGATATTAATATACTAAAGTAGCGTAATTGAACTTCCTTTACTTGACATGGGAACTCGTGTCGTTTCTCCACATACTCATTGCCTTTGTATTAGCTTTTAACCTTTTAGTGTGTGTGTGTGTTGTGTGTACTGATGTTCGGCAGCATTCGTTCATTCAAGTTGTTCTATTGAATGAAGTAAACATTCTGTCTATTTAGTCAAAAGCTCCAAAAATGAAGTTTTCTGAACTTGTTATTTTGTCTGACTTAAATGTTTGCTGAGTTTTTAAAAATAAAAAAAATCAACTAGACACTATGAAAAATGCTGTAAACATATATATATATATATATATATATATACATATATATATATATATATATATATAGTGTCACTGTTTGTTAGTGTGTGAGGAACTTGGACTGCTGATCGCATTTCTATGTGAACAGTCGTTCAGGTTTTGAATCTTGGTGTGAATATGCTTGCTACTTCTAAAATATTTATGAGTCGTAGACGACGAAACTGCTGTCTGTCGATGACTATTCTTAACAATTTAAATCATTTTCAAATGAAGAACATACACAAAGGTTTTATAGTTGTTTGAAGGCAGTGTTTATTTTAAGTCAAATGAAACATTAAATAAATTTTAACACCGGATCTTCTCCAGAACAGAATTTTTCATAGTGCTCAGCAAAAAAATCAAAGGATGGATCTTTGGTAAACTTAAATAGTTTTCTAATTGATCTAATTTGAAAGCGTGTGTGTGTGTGATATATGTCATCAAGACAGGTGGTTCGCTGTATTGGGACTCTTCAGTGTGGCTAGACTTGACTCGGGATCGCCATGCATGGGCTGACATGATTTGGAATATGGTGCAAGCTAGGGAATCGGCTGGCTCACTCGACCAGGAAGAACACTGCTACAAATATGAGTGTGGCTAGACATGGCGAGTATTTCATGCTGAGATTCGAAACCTGTTTGGTCAGCAGTCGGGACCCCTACACTATTATACTACAAAAGTAAGGGAAATTATAATGCTTTATATATGTTTAAATTTGTGCGATCGACTACCTAGAGCATTCTCTTTTATCAAAAGGTATGCCTTATGCTAAACGGCATTGATCTACTTTCATTATGGGATGTTGGCAACCTCCACATGGTTCTTTTGGCTAAGATCAAAGTGTAGTATCTGTTCCGATGGATACTGCATGCCTGTCCTGTGCAGTTCTAGGAGGTCCACCCTCCCAGGCTTTGCCTCCCCTCTTTGGGAAGGAGTAAGTTTATTGCTTACTGTCTGAGGCGCCCCTACCGGGGAATGCCGACGGGGCTGCCCAGGCAATTTTTAAATGGCCAGAGTGCTCACCTCTCGAGCGCTGGCTTTTCAAACCCCACTTTCTCGACCCGATCTTGGGTCACATCTTACTTGTGGGAGTAAGATAAAACTGGCCTTGTGCCTAACTCCTGGAGAGGAGTAAATCAATACTCTGCGTTTTTCAAATGTTCCCGGACTTTAAAGTCCGGTTATTAATGTCTTTCAATCGGTCGGTGCGGATTTAGAACTTGTGTACTAGCAACAGAGGTGGTTTGTATCAAGTTCATT